>OX401850.1:12254315-12720670 GCA_947859175.1 Gandaritis pyraliata
AAAGCTCATCTATTCATTTTCGTTTATTCATCAACCTAACAGGTCCAACTTGAAAAGATTACTTATCTATTTAAAAAACTAACCAGTTCTGTTATTTATTTCCATCTTTTCAAAAAACACAGGTATTGTGTTTTGGTCTTTAGTTTAGTAAGGTTAAAAAAAACTTAAGATATAACTTTTACTTCATTTTATTTCATAATAATAAAATACTTACTTAAATATAAGCTTAAAATACATTGACATTATTATCATCATACCATTTCTTTATTCAAATGACAAAATATAATAAAATGTTATGCAATACAACATAAAACTATAACTGTAACATTATCAAAAGAATAATTACTTGTATCAAAATATTCAAGACTATTTTTCATATCTTCATAAAAATCATTAGTTTTTATTAAATAAAGAAGACTATCTGTGTCAGTATAACAAAGCTTTGCTTGTTTTCCATATTTGTGTTTTATAAAATCATAATGAAATTGATATAAATGGGTTTTAGCATACTCCAAAACAGAAAACCCGACATAAATAGGCCGATCTAAAACAAATATTATAAAATTCAAGCACCTAGTATTAATCTTAACTATAACACACGCATATTTTAATTTATATGATATGTTGCTATCAACCACACTTACTTTTTTAATCATTTTGTCAATTAATCGTTCTGCATCGCACAGAACTTCATCATAACTGTCTTTCACTACGTATTGCGCACTAATATTTGTTTTTAATATTTGTTTTTTTTGTATGTAATATGCAAATACGCAATTTCGTACACGTGGATGGCATATTTTTTTCCAGTTATTTCTATTTATAAGCCAAACTACAGAACCGATTTTGATGAAAATTGAATGGGACCAACCTGAAAGTACATTTTTTCAGATAAAATAATTCTTAATGTAATGCGTAGCAACAAGTCTTGTATAGTAAAAGAATGCTTGTAAAAGGTAGAAGAATGCAAGGGAGTTTTTAATTGTAATGTTTCAGAAGAGCGTAAGTAAAAATAAAATTTAATTAATTAATTAAATTTTTAATTTTATTAGGCTTAAATTTTCTTATCAAAAGCCACCAGGTATAGAACTTCGCAGTTGCAGCATCCTCAGTTTTGGCATTGTTTAATTTCAAAGGGATTACAATCAGCTTTACTCTTTTACCCATATTGTCTGATTTTGTTTCAATGGCGAAGTTTTTGATAAGTTCATTCCAACATGCTAAAGCGCGGACTCTTTGTGTGGAGTCCCCCCTCTTCAAGGCAGTTTCGACCATAGGCAGCATTGAGTTGATGATGGTGTAAATTGATCCACCACTCCTTGTCACATAGTCTAGCAGCAATTTAATGATCATAATCCAAATCCTATGCCAGCTGGGTTTGCCTTTCTCCAACAAACTCAGAGTGTACATTGGAAACCTAAAAAGTTAAGGTCTGTGATGAGCAAGTCCACCCACATTTGACTTAATAATTTATAAGTTTAAAAAACTAAAAAACCGACTTCAATTCGACTACCAGCTTCATCATCAGATGATGATAATGATGATGGCAGTTCATTGGGAATGTTTTAGTGACCATAAACATCACTAAAAAGTCACAGGAAAGCAAAATACGCAATTTCGTACACGTGGATGGCATATTTTTTTCCAGTTATTTCTATTTATAAGCCAAACTACAGAACCGATTTTGATGAAAATTGAATGGGACCAACCTGAAAGTACATTTTTTCAGATAAAATAAAACAATACTTACTTGTTTTGGTCAACAACATTCTGCAAAAAGTTTTCCCATTCAGGATATTCAAAGTAATTATATTTAACCAACTCTACAGTCAACAATTCAACATAACCTAGGTATGTTTCAGCTTTTTCTACATCTTCTATTGAGATTAGTGCTTTAGCAATTGTTGGCAGAACACCAGACAACCAAAGTTGTATGCCTTGTCTCACAAATACTGACTTTTCATAGGCAGGTAAGCAATTCAACAACTGAAGAAAATCTAGAGACTGAAACCAATGAAACGTTAATTTACTAAAATTTTATAATCTTGAATATGAAAACTTCAGTTCATCAAATCTAAATACATTGAGATGAACCAAATGTTTCAAACCGCAATTATGCCTGAGATTCCTCATAACTGGTTTTCAGAGTTGATGAATACCCTCATAACTTGGAAATGGCTGCACAGATTTACACCAAACATGGCTAGCGGTAGCTTGCTTGGTGTTCCTCTTCAGGGCAGCCTCCTTGACCTCATTATGAGTGCCTAATTTAAATTACCTCAACTTTGGCATCAAGAGTAGCATTTGCAGAGAGAAACAACCCAAAAGTCTCAATTAGTGTTGGGGAGTGGTCTTTCACAAGCTTTGACAACACTTCCTGTGGATGTGACATCAACACAAGAAATGATAATTTTCGCAGATTATTTTCCACAAGTTTGCTGCAGTTATATTTCAAAAACTCCAATATAGCAAGGGCTGATGGAAAAAAGTCAACTTCAGGTAAAAATGGTTTTGCCTGAAATGGAAATCGGATTGTATTTAGTACCAACCTCAAAACAAAAATAAAAACATATAACTTTGTTATCTACTTTTTAGAATAGCTGTTTTCACAAGTTTCATTTTAAAATTAAGCCACATTATGTATCATTTATTTCTGTTTTCTTGCCTTGCAGAATCCAATCAGCAATGATTTGATTGATAACACGTAGAGTGCACATTGCATGTCCATTTGGTATCGTCGGCATATTTGAAGTATTCTGTCAGCATCAGTGTAGGTAATCACTTCACAAGATCTAAGCGCTGACTTTAAACTTACAAGCAAATTGCAATGCGAATTAGTGGCATCTTCAAGAATACTCAGCAACCCTTGGAGGGTTGATTGAGCGTCTTCTGGCATTTCTGTACTGAAACATTACAATTAAAAACTCCCTTGCATTCTTCTACCTTTTACAAGCATTCTTTTACTATACAAGACTTGTTGCTACGCATTACATTAAGAATTATTTTATCTGAAAAAATGTACTTTCAGGTTGGTCCCATTCAATTTTCATCAAAATCGGTTCTGTAGTTTGGCTTATAAATAGAAATAACTGGAAAAAAATATGCCATCCACGTGTACGAAATTGCGTATTTGCATATTACATACAAAAAAAACAAATATTAAAAACAAATATTAGTGCGCAATACGTAGTGAAAGACAGTTATGATGAAGTTCTGTGCGATGCAGAACGATTAATTGACAAAATGATTAAAAAAGTAAGTGTGGTTGATAGCAACATATCATATAAATAAAATATGCGTGTGTTATAGTTAAGATTAATACTAGGTGCTTGAATTTTATAATATTTGTTTTAGATCGGCCTATTTATGTCGGGTTTTCTGTTTTGGAGTATGCTAAAACCCATTTATATCAATTTCATTATGATTTTATAAAACACAAATATGGAAAACAAGCAAAGCTTTGTTATACTGACACAGATAGTCTTCTTTATTTAATAAAAACTAATGATTTTTATGAAGATATGAAAAATAGTCTTGAATATTTTGATACAAGTAATTATTCTTTTGATAATGTTACAGTTATAGTTTTATGTTGTATTGCATAACATTTTATTATATTTTGTCATTTGAATAAAGAAATGGTATGATGATAATAATGTCAATGTATTTTAAGCTTATATTTAAGTAAGTATTTTATTATTATGAAATAAAATGAAGTAAAAGTTATATCTTAAGTTTTTTTTAACCTTACTAAACTAAAGACCAAAACACAATACCTGTGTTTTTTGAAAAGATGGAAATAAATAACAGAACTGGTTAGTTTTTTAAATAGATAAGTAATCTTTTCAAGTTGGACCTGTTAGGTTGATGAATAAACGAAAATGAATAGATGAGCTTTTAAGTTTTGGAAACGATGATCAATTTGAATACGCTTCGTACTAAGTTTTCAAATAGATGAAAATGAATAGATAACTTTTCAGTTTTTGAAACGATAATCTATTCAAGTAAGCCTTGTTTAGTTCTTGAATAGATGATAATGAATAGATGTACTGTCAAGTTTTTGAATCGATGATCTATTCGAATACGCCTCGAGCTAAGTTTTCAAATAGATGAAAATGAATAGATAGATAACTTTTCAGTTTTTAAAACGATAATCTATTCGTGTAAGCCCCTGTTTAGTTCTTGAATAGACGATAATGAATAGATGTACTGTCAAGTTTTTGAATCGATGATCTATTTGAATATGCTTCGTACTAAGTTTTCAAATAGATGAAAATGAATAGATAACTTTTCAGTTTTTGAAACGATAATCTATTCAAGTAAGCCCTGTTTAGTTCTTGAATAGACGATAATGAATAGATGTGCTGTCAAGTTTTTGAATCGATGATCTATTCGAATACGCCTCGAGCTAAGTTTTCAAATAGATGAAAATGAATAGATAGATAACTTTTCAGTTTTTAAAACGATAATCTATTCGTGTAAGCCCCTGTTTAGTTCTTGAATAGACGATAATGAATAGATGTACTGTCAAGTTTTTGAATCGATGATCTATTCGAATACGCTTCATGCTAAGTTTTCAAATCGAAGAAAATGAATAGATGAATAGATCGAATAGTGTATAATTGGGATTTTCTGGATCTTATTTGATCCAGAAAACCCAATTATACACTACTGAGGATGTAGTGAGGATGTATTGGAAGTGTTTAATGTGCAGATCTAACAAAATATACGCCTAATACCACCAAGAGATACCTTACTGAATACGGTAGATAGACACTAGTAGGTAGGGTATCACTTGGTGGTAAAAAAATGCTTTTATTTTGCGTAAATTTTGTTAGACGCTGCACGGATACGGAGTTTCATTGTTTTTCTTATGTTTAATACATAAAACGTTAGTAAATTTATTTTTTTCTGGTTGCTTTTATTTATATAACCTAATAAAATTAGGTAAGCACTCTAGAACAGTAATACTTTCTTTGAAAATCGTTTTTACCCGCGAAAATACCCGATTTTGGGTATTTACCCGGTAAAAACCCGAATCGGGTATTTACCCGGTAAATACCTTTTGGGTAAATACCCAGCGCCCATCTCTAACTACTACTAAATCGCATAATACTCATCTGACTTGCACATCTCTGGTGTAAACGTAGCATAAAAACAGCATTTTCAATTATTTCTAGTTGTAGTCTGATATCTGAAATGCAGCCTGCATTTCTAGTGAATAACCTACACGGTTAGAGGCTAGTGAATAACCTACACTGTACCGTAGGGTTTAAATTATTTGATTCAACATCACGTCATATAGTTTTAAAAATTGGTTGGTGCTAAGTTGTACGATGACTATTCCAGGAATGAAAGACGGTTTGACAGTAACCTGTTGAGGATTGTGGCTCAACCAGGCAGCAAAGTCCACTTCACACCAACTCGTAAATTACCTGTTGTTCATCTCCATCATCTTCTTCTTCTTCCTGAAATATCAACTTGTATTTGAGTTTTTTCTACAGCTTTGTATGGTATAATTGCAGAATGGTAAAAAGAGGTAAGAGAAACAAATGACGGCCTGAAGTAAAGATAACATTATCGGAAACATTATCACAAGGATGCCACAAACTTGCTTCGACGCTGTAGTGACTGACTTGATTTAGATGGAGTAGGCTTGCCCAGCACACCTATACCATCCTCTCAGCTTAGTCGGCCTTACCCACAAGAAAGACAATGTTGATACGTACAGAACTGACCAAGTTGGGAGTTGTCTCACAATGTTTTCCTCTACCGCTTGAGAACACAGGTATTTTTTCGAATAGAAAAATCTATTGGGTTTGATTGAACCCTTAGATCGAGACGTTAGTATGAATGCAAGTACGTACATCTCCATCAAACAGTAGTGACGGAAGGCGCGTGGGAACGGCGGCATTTTCCTTAGGAGTACGCCCTCGGACAGATGGCACGGCGCTCGACATGCCTGCCTCTTCTTCTTCTTCTTCTTCTTCATCCACTTCGACCAGCGCTTCCACCTCTTCCTCGTCTTCCTCATTGTCCTGAACAAAAAACATTGTATGATTACGTTTACCATTTTATTGTTTATTGAATAAGGTTCCATGTCATCTAAATAAAACCAATTCTAGTTTTTTTTTATTTTAGCTTGCCTTGAGATTGTTTGTCTGCGCTATGCGAATGGGATAAAAATAAAACCCTATCAAAGGACATGGAAAATGTCTGTCGATGCAGGGTTTTTAAGCACCAACCGTAAAACTGAATGGGTTTTGTAAGTTTGAAGGCGTTGTGTGTCCATCTGTCTGTGCTCTCGTAGTTTCGAAAGTAAGGCTTTAAATTGGGTGCGATATTTTTTTAAAGAAAGCTGGTTGATCGGACGTGCATCCGTTTCCAAGTTATAGCTCTGAAAACCAGTTTTGAGGAATCTCAGGCATAATGCAGTTCGAACCATTAAGTTCATCTCAATGTATTCAGTTTAAATGAACTGGAATCCATACTCCAAGGTCTGATGATGATGAAGAGGTACCAACATAATTTTCAAGGTTGAGGGTTTAAAATTTTTGTAAAATTACTTTGTTGGCAATGAAATAACTAAATAATATTCATGGACATTTCACACAACTCCCTCTAGTCCCAAACTAAGCAAAGCTTGAAATATGGGAACTAGATAGCTGATAGAATACTTGTATACTTTTTTTTGTAAATACATATTAATTAAATTCGTATCAGACTCTAAAAAGCTAGATAAAATTGTAATTTTTATTTACGTTTACAAACCGAGAAGTTTTCGAGACATTACACGCTGGTGAATATTCACGTAGGTACTTACGCTGACGTCGAATCCAAAGCAAGTGTCGACTTCCTTCTCCAGCTTAATGCTGCGCTCGGTGGCTTGCTGCTGGCGTATCTGGTTTTGGTTCATTTTCTTCTCCTCTTCGTCTTCCTCCTCCTCGTCGTCGAGGGCCTCCTCTTCGCCATACTCGTCTGTTTCCTCTTCTTCCTCTTCTGATGAACAGACACGATTTTCTTACACGCAGATCATATATCAGTGGTGAGCTGCCACATTACAAGTGCTGCCCAGTTCAACTACTTATGTATTGTCTATCCTACTTATATCATAAATCTCAAACTTAACATGTTTGCGATTAAATCACGCTAAAACCACTGATCGGATTTGGATGAAACTTCGAATACAATTGTTGTATTTGTTTGTTGTAATTGTTGTTTGTACTTTTCACTCCGGAAAATTAACAGGATCAAACGAGAAGACGAAGTCGCGGGCGGAAGTTTTTTATATACAACAAAATGATGGAATAAGCCGATGGGCCCAGCTGATGTTAAGTGGTTACCTCTGCATACAACAATGCATTGACTAGGACGTGCTCCGTGATGCATTACACTGCGCCCATCACTCTGAAGTTAGTTACATAAACACCTCAAACCAGTAAGTATAAGACTGACCCATTTCCTCTCCTTGCAGGAAGTCAGGTGCAACAACAGCCACTTGTTGCTCGGTTCCATCTTCGAGTTGAATGACCTCCAGCACCACATACTGCTGTCCGTCCCCATCAGACACCGTGACCAGCTCGCCTCGCTTGAGGGAGCTGCTGACGCCGACCTTTACCATTTCACTGTTCTCGCCTTCCGTCTTGATCTCGGAGAGGAATGGGTGCTGCGGAAAATACAAATTCAATATTCTGTATGTGGTTTATTTGAACTCTGTTTTCTACCTATAACCTCCAACAGGTAGAAACCCTGAAATAAGATGGGAGGATGCAATGTTATTTGCTTCCAGCTAGATTTTATATATTTGAAGAGAGCTACTGCAACAAATGTCACCGCTATCTTGCCTGCAGCAAAGATCGTAATGCTACCTACCTTTAGGTGACAACTAATGTCCTAAACTCTATCTAGGACCTAAAGTCTAGTCTTAGAAAATACGAAAAATGTTGACTTTTATAAGACAAGACTGTAAGACATTCGTTTATTCGTACGAGTTAGTGGGAAACTCTGGTCACGGGAGTTTTTAGACCGCCTTAACGTCCCTCGTGGCTTGACTGCTACCGACTGCTAGAGCCGGGACAGTTTAACTTACCCTGCGAAGCACGGCAGTGCTCAGATGTCAATGACACTAACGATTACCAATCCAAATAGTGACCGCGCAGAACGTTGCTTAACTTAGATAATCGGTGAAGATTGATTGGTTGCAAGCTACGCCTCCAGCGCTTCACTATAGGACATTAGTTGAATACTTCCAGCGTGTAGTTTAGTTACCTTGAGCGCGTTGGAGGCGATGTATTTGACCTTCTTCTGGCGGCCGATTTTGAGCGCCAGGGCGCGCTCGTGGTGGCCCGACTCCGGGTCATGGATGGCGAGATGCCGCATCAGATTGCCCTTGTGGGCGAAGGTGCGGTGGCACGCATGGCATGTGTGAGTTTTCTCCTTCGGCGGACGGGGTACATAGTCCGGGTTGTGGTATAAGTTCTGGTGACGGCGGAGCAGCTGCTTTTGCCTGCAATTATGGATGTTACGATCAGTATGTGGATCTTTTATTTAATAAAATCACAAGAATCATTTAGACACGAAGATAGTAGAGCTTCTTGTGAAAGAGCTCGTCCGGGGAAGTACTACCACACTATTTATTCGCCAATGCGATGCTCGCATTGCTGTGTTTGAAGGATATGGGTGCCTGAATACCTTTGTCTCAGGGTGATGAGGGCAGTGCAATGTATCACAGGGCACATCTACAGTAGACGTGCTCAGTGAGGCAATGCATCGTTATAAGCAGTGGTTACCACTTAACATCAGGCTTGTTCCATAATTTACGTGCATATAAAAAAAAAACTTTTTTTTTAACTAAAAGTCAGTGACTGAGCTAAATTGACTTGGCGCATCACAAATAGGCAATCTATTTACGTTAAAACAAGACAATTAGGTACCTGAATGTCTGATCGCATTGGTCGCATGCGAAGGGCTTCTCATCGGTGTGCTTGAGAATGTGCGACTTGAGGTGACGCAGAGTGGTCGACGCGTATGGGCACAGGTCGCATTTGAAGCATTTCTCGCCTTCGTGGGTCTACACAACATAACCAACATTTCATTAAAGTGTAGAAAAAAATATATTACGTGTTATAACTTGATGTGATGTGTGAAATATATTTATGAGAAAGCTGTAGTGCATGTCGTGTAAGTGAAAGAAAATTGTGTTATAAGACTGATAGACAGAGATAGTATAATAACTGTGTGATTTTTGCAGCGTCAAAAATAAAATAAAAAATGATTTCGACTATGGTTTTGTTACCTTATTGTGGACCTTGCAGGAGTAGCGATCAGGGAATGATTTCCCGCAGCGACGGCATTTCAGCGGCTGCTCGGATGTGTGCAGCTTTTGGACGTGAATGCGGAGGTCGGTCTTGCGACCACACTTGGCCGGGCACAGTTCGCACGCGAATACCGGCTTCTCCGACACTGGACAATGATAACAACCGTGTATGTAATCAATAGAGGTTATTTAAAATTCTACAATTCATAATGGATTTGCAAGGAGCCCTCGCAGACTGCAGGGTTCTTATCGACCAATATCTACTAACTAAGGTATGTCTCCGACATAACAGAATTTTTTATAACTCTCTTACATTAACTCATTAAAAAGTCAGCACACTGAAACTTCAGCATTTAAGTATATTTCTTTGTAAAAAGGATAATACAATGCAACGCTAGAAACCATGCTATAGTTTCCTGCCCGTTCTTGTTGTCTCTGGTCGCGTGGAACTGGCACCTAGAATCACCTAGTTATAAGACGGGTCTAAATGATCCGCGTGATTTTATTGAATAAAGAAATTATGACTATGACTTAGAAATAGGTCTGGTTCTTAATCAGTATGAAGATTATGTGCGCCATATTACAACTATTCAGCAAGTTCAAGCGGGAATCATCCTAGACCTCTAGACTTTCGTCAAATTGGAAAGTTAATTGTTTCTGAAGCAGTGGCAGAACATGGTTATGATATAATAGCTTCTTTTATTCGAAAACTTTTATTATTTATTAATATCTATGTATTGGTATTTATTCAATGTAATTTAACGATTTATATGGTTTATTTTTTCTTTTTCATCTCTTTAGGTACTATATTCTCTGTTAGGCTTCTTACTTTTCCAAATCTAACTCGCATCTTTTAATTCGTACTATAAGTGAACTCTTTTAAGCTTTTTCGTGCTATACTTTCTCTGTTTATACTCTTATTTAATAACCTGTTTGTTTTCCACATAAAAATAAAATAAAAATAAAACATGCTTTTGAAAAAATGACATAATAATATTTTTTTATATTTCTATCAATGACAATAAATTCGCAAAAAAAGAGACAACACCGTAAATAAGCAGTCGCTCATGCTAATGCGGTTTTATAATATCATGCATGTATAAAAATTAGCAAGGCGCCAATAAAGTAATGTAAGAGCTTATTTGTAACTTGAATAACGTATGGCCAATGAGGACTTTTCGTTTCAAAATTATAAAGAAAAAAATTGTTCTAAATGGTTCGATACTATCAGCATTGATTTTATTCGTCATTGAATGGTAGGAGCGTCAAAGCAGTTTCCATTTTATCATTACATCTCACGCCATCTGTTATCCACTTGCAAAACAAGCCCTGCTAAAAAACCTCATTGGCCTTAGGCGCCCTAAAGTGCATCATAGTTATTTATTTAGTCGTATGACTTAGGCGTACGCGTAACAGATCTTAAACTAAATAAAAATAAATTTCTTATCCTAAAAACAAATAAACAATCTAAATTAAAATACTATTCTGCAAAATAAATCAAAAAGAAACTTAAAAACTTAGATAGAAACTAAAACTACTTAAAACTATAAGACAATGTTCAGGTCCCTAAGCCAGTCCAATGCTTCTGAGGGAAGCTACATGCATCATAGTAAAGCACCATATTATTATGTAAAATTTAAGATATAAAACTATAGTGTTATAATAGGTACATACCATTGTGTATCAGTTTGTGCGCTTTCAGCGAGTTAGATTGGGTGAAGCACATGGTGCACATATCGCATTTGTATGGTTTCTCGCCGGTGTGCGTGCGGAGATGACGTTTGAGCTTGAACGTGTCCGGGGAAGCATAAGTGCAGTGGGGACACTGAAATATAACAAACAATAATTGTAGTTAGAACTCTTAAGATCGGAGCGAATGACAGCGATCTCCGTCGCGGCATTTTTCAGAAAAAAGAAACGATAGAGCATTTATTGTTGCGTTGCAAAGCCAGGTCCATAACGGTATCGCAGGAGCTGATCGGCATTCGCAACATCATCGGGAATGCTGGAACATTGCTGCCATCAACCCGAAATCCTTCTCTGTTACTTTAAAGAGTTGGGCTGGGATGATGTTAGCAGGGGGACAATGTACCACTGGAGTGCATTCTTATAGTGCAAATCTTATTCCCCCATCATGAGTTAGAATTAGAATCCTTTGTAAGACTTTGTCAAGGGAAGCGTTGCCTATAGTCAACATACATGCAAGATTTAACACCTTGACATAACAGAGTGACGGGCGCCACTACGTTATGCTTTTATATGTCTACCTATAGGTATTTATATGTAACATGTATGTTGTTTCGTTGAATCTTTTTGAACTGCCCAAACGTTGGTGCTAAGCCAAACCGAGCATAGCAAATACAGGTTTCAGAGCCTGGTATTCCTCAGACTTCTAAAATCACGTAGTCCACAGAAAATTCTGTTAAAAAAATATGTTACAGTACGCACAACGGATCTTTATCCCTCTGAAAGCGCAACAAATGATTGAGCATGTACTGTTGTGAGTAAAAAATCGCTTTCCTCCAGTAGATACTTCAGAGGGAGTAAGAGCTGTTGCAAGTACTATACTTGTTACTATCTAACTAAGTAATACCTGGTACGGCCTTTCTCCGGTGTGACAGCGCACGTGGCGGCGTAGCTTGGACAGCTCCACGGAGGCGTAGTCACACTCGTTGCACTTGTGCGGCTTCTCGTGAGTGTGCTTGTAGCGCACGTGACGGACCAACTCGCCTGAACACAAATCATTTATTTATTTGCAAACATACTCCACTTCACTCACGCACATACACACACCACACATACACACACACACACACACGTAAACACACTCAGTGGTGGTCCACTGCTGGACATAGGTCTTTCCCAAGACGCACCATTGTGGTTTCTTTAGCGTTATAATATCTAATCTAATATTTCTGACCATCCAAAGGTTATCTGGAAGAAATCGCTTATAGCGATAAGACCGCCTATTATACTTTATGTTCTAAATTGTTATTTCTCTTGTTTTTTTTTTACTTTGGTGTGCAATAACGATATAATCTATCTATAATCCCACTAATATTATAAATGCGAAAGTTTAGATGTTTGTGTTTCAATCACATCAAAACTACTGAACCAACTTGGGTGAAACTTGGTATATACATACATAATGAAGTTCGTAACCTGGATGGACACTTAGGCTACTTTTTATCCCGAATAATTAACGGGACCTACAGGATAAAATGAACGAACAGGATTAGCAGCGCCAATTGACACGAGGACGACGTCACGTGATTTGCTTCAGAGGGAGTACAAGTATTGGTGTAACCGTCTATCGACTAACATCTGACACGTGAGTACGGGTTCGGTGTAATGTCAAGCTTCTCAAAGAATCCGCTCTCAATTACTGCTAGTATAAAATGTGTTTACGTATTTTTTTTATCGGTAAATAAATAAAATAAATGTAAGCAGTGCAGAGGTGCAGTATAAGTGACGTCACTCACCCGAGGTGGTGAAGGTACTCTTGCAGTACTTGCAGATATGCGGCTTGATGCCGTTGTGCATGTTCACATGGTTGAGCAGAGAGGCTTGAGTCTTGAAGCCGCGCTCGCACACGGTGCATTTGTACGGACGGTCCTCGGAGTGGGACTTCATGTGACGCAACAGGAGGTAGCTGGAAGAATACCAGAATACAATCATTTAAATCAAATCAAATATTTATTTAGTTTAACATTTCATCACTAACAACCAGCTGCATTATGATCTCCAAATCCCATTCGTTAGAGACGAAAGCGAAGCTGAAATCGCGCCATCCAAACGAACTGGCCTGCAACCTAATGAGCCCTACCGAAATATCGTTCAAAAGAAAAGTTTTATGTACACGGACTTGCCTCTATAGTCACCTCTTTCTAGCCTCAAAGGTTTGCTTGGTGTTGCTTATGATTTGGTTTTGTAAGCTGGTTCACTCACCGCCTATGGCTGTTGTAAGAGCAGAAGTTGCAGGTGAAAATGGAGCGCGACTTATTGCGAGTGCGCTGGGTGCCGGGCGGAGCTGGTTCGTCGTCGGACGCGGCGGCTGATCCTTCGGCTTCCTCGTCGTCCTCGAACGTATACACATCACCAGCTTCTTCCTGTTTCTCCTCCTGAGTGATAAAAGAGGATTTATTGCCTTTTTTCCCATAAGCAGTTTTTAGCTCAAAGTTATTTAGAAGATAGAAAATACATAGTTACTGTGATGACTTGGTGGCAGGGACTAATGAAATTATGGTTTTTATACCACGAATCTTATTCATTCTGCACTAAAATAACAATGGACGAAGATGCAAGCAGTCAGTACCATGTCTTACGAGCGTCCATTGGTAATCCTAATATTATGAACACGGATGGATAACATGCAAATAAAAATCAGATTTCTGATATAATATTGTATACCTAGATAAAAAAAGCAAATATATTGAATTTTACATAGCTTCAAACAAAACTAAAAAAAAACTATTTGAAAATACAAAATAGGTAGAAATGTACTAACAAAATCAACAAATAAAGGTTAATGAACTATAAAATATAACAAACTATTAGCTTTGCATTATCTTGCAACAGTGCTTTACTAAATAAAACAGCAATTTATTTGTCAAAATCAAGGTAGGTATTCAAAACATTTCAATAAAATCCAGAACTAGTGAAAAACATACATCATCCTCTGCCTCAGAAAGGTTTTCCGCCCCGGTCGGTGCTTGTGATGCTGGAGCAGCCTTCGGCACCATCAGAGTTATTTTCTGTTCCATCCATAATGACGGGCACGTTGAAAGAAACATATTCGGAGCATAAGCGTTTGTGAAATGGCATCACACTAACGCTTCAAGTTTTAAGTAACTCTTTGTAAAAACACTAGGAAGTCTAAAAAGCTGTGTTTTTAGCCCGTTCTTTTAAGCTTAGATCGCGATAACTAGAAACAAGAATCACTTCAAGAAGCATCTAAGATGTTTCCGAGCCTAGAAGGTAAATAACTGTTTTCTACCTGTAACTGTAACTAATAACATGTAGAAATCAGAGTTCATTTTAATAAAATTTAGTGGAGAATTTACTCAATACATTTATTGCTTTCACATGGTATTATTAATTAAAATAGGTTTCACAAGTTTTTATAGTAGGTAATTTTTAGTCATTCATTTCTTAGGTAGGTAATTGTTTATAAATATTAGTTTTGTATGTATCTGTAAATTCATAAATGAACCTTGGAAATTATGAATGATGTAAATGTTTGTTCTATGTCTAGATGTTACTATGAATACTATGAATTATAAGTATGCAATTACAAAAAAATATTTGTTTACATATTCTATCAGCAATCTAGTTCCCATAAAAAGCTTTGTATAATTTGGGACTAGTGGGCGTTGTGTGAAATATCCATAAGTATTTATTTATTTATTCTCATAAAAGGTTTTCTATGGCAGAAAATGGAACATACCTGATCTACCTCCTCAGTGTCCATCTTGATGTTCAGATTGACAAGGTCCTTGTTCTCGTCAGCCACCACAAGCACGTAGCTAACTTCTCCGTTGGTGTTCTCCGAAGGGACCAGGGTCACCGTCTGTGTGAAGCTGCCATCCACATCTGGCACTATCATGTTTTCTATTGGCTGCGGCTGTGGGGGTAAAATAAAAGTCACAACCATCGATTATTACAAGCTTTTATATAAATTGCGTCATCTAGGACCGGTCTTAGATAAATCGAACGAACTCGATGGGGTTGCGTCGTTTTATCACACAGTTTCTATGGCCACCTTTCGGCTCCATCATCAGATCAGCTTACTGTCACCATATTATTGCATTGTCACCAAAGACTTAATAGGTATGCCAAATTTCAGCTAAATTAGACATCAGGAAGTGGGTCAAATTTGGCTTGCAAGATTTGACCTAAACAAACACACATTGCAAGTTAAATATGAAAAAATATGAAATTTGCTTGTAAAAATATGAAAATAAATACCTGAACCTGTTGCGGTGCAACAGCGTCCGTGTCTAGCGCGACAATGTCTCGTTCGGTAGCGCTGGGTTGGTAGTAGTAACGCCCCTCCTCGTCGACGAAGTATGTAACTCCGTCATCCGTCATCTCGTCGCCGTCATCTTCCGCCTCTGTGATATGAAGGGATAGAGATATAAAACGTTGCCTATAACTATGTATTACCTTCCAGGGTACTTCTATCGAGGCCTAAATGCCATCGTCCTGCGTCCGTCACTCTGAGACTTCATTAGTGTGGCCCCATGCACTTTATGTGCGCGACCAATGCAATCTAAAAGAAATTATGAGTAAAAGTTTTGGGGGTAGGGCGGAGCACATCTTCTGCATTATCTCCTCGGTACTTTTCTTTATTGTCATTAAATTACTTCTGGAACGTCGCATCTTTTTTGAACGGATTTGATTAGCTATTAGTTTGACCGCCTGAAAAGTTTAGTACTCACCAACGCTCTCAGTTATAAAAGACGCCATGGCCGGAGCAGAAGCAGGAGGTGGCGCTTTGTTCCTTGTGTACTTCCGCGTCTCGGGCGGCATGGCTGCAACAAACAACAGATATAGTTAATTCTCTTACCACCCACACCTGCTGCGCCAGTTATTAGCCGATTAAATGAATACAGCTCCCAGTGTATTCATTGAAACTATCGGATGGATAGTGGTAGTTTCAGAAGGATTTGTAACAGCGAATTCGAAAGCTTCGTTGAAAACTTTCGAAATCGCTCCGGGGTGGCTTGTCGAATCAGAATAGCCTTATCGACTTTTCTTAATATTTGATTTGGAGTTACATAGATTTAAAAAAATTCAATTTGTATAAAAAACGACAAAAATATCTTAAAATATTGTTATACAAACCAATTTTGAGCCTGTTAGAAAACCTTATAAAATTTTCAAGTCTAAACACTTATGGGATGGAAAGAAACCGCACGCCAAATTCCAGCACTTAACACTTAACATACTGTTGTTCGATTGACCTGCCTATTCCCATCGATTGTCCTATTACGAACAAAGTGCATAGGTCCATTTAGCGTTTAAATTCTAACGCCTAGAAACATCTACATAGGAAGCTTGGCTGACCTATTTATGTAATGCACATGTGACAATCTCTCTCAAAATGCAGCATGCATTATGGATCACGAACATGCATTCATTGCATTATAAACTTAGCATGAAACACTTAACATACCTACAGTAGAAGTAGGCATTCTGATATTGTGTGATCTAGAAAATCTTGTAGTCAGGTGGTGACGGCAAAGCTTCAAAAAATGTTTTATGAATGAAAACTAGCAACTTTACGTTTTAATTTTCTAATTATATGATTAGTAGTAAAAACTCTTGAAGTAAAAAATGTGCTTTTAGTTTTTTAGCTGTTTGCACACACATTTTTTGGTTGAAAAAGAAAAATAAACAGTAAACTAGTTTACTGTTTCATGTAAATCAGTGGCGGTTTCTGTTTGAGAGGGGATTGACCCGCATAAGATAGGGTTACCATTTCAAGTCTCGGCGTTTTTCGTATTTCCCCCCCACAAATATAGTAGTTTTTGCATAATGTAATGCCGACTGTATTGGGGCTGCTACTTACTGCTTTTCTGCAATGCAGTAAAAACTAATGCTATATTCTAAGTGCAGAAAACAGTAGTAGTAACTAAGAATGTCATAGTAACTAAGAATGTCATATTAACATTATGAAATCAAGAATTTGTATAATGTAAGATAACTGCAGCAGTTATTTTGTAACAGTGTTGTCAGTAGGATAGGGTTCACACAACTACCACATTTCTTTTTGGGTAATTGGAGGTAAGCTAATTTTTCCGCACGACAGTACATGCACAACCATTTATTGCACCTAACTTCAGAGGGATAAAGATCTGTTGTGCTAACTGTACATGACTGAAGCAAATGATTGCAAGAATTGATGACAAAGCAATATTTTTATACACCACTAGTGGTGTAAATTAAGATAGATAGATAAAAACTTTATTGCACACACAGAAGAAAGAAATTACAGAAAGAGAGAAGATCGCTAAAAGCGATCTCTTTTAGACAACCTTTGGATGGACAGGAATGACGAAAAATATAGAACGGCGGTGTGCAAAATTTTAAACCTAATAAATTAAAACCAAAATATCAAATATCCTACTATACATACTTATCTAATTTACTACAAATTCAGTTATAAATTAACTTCTTATCTTGTAAGAAAGCTTTTGACTTGAGATACATTGTGCACAAGTTTGGGGAATGTTTCATTTTAATGAACTGTTTGAAAATAAAAACAAAAGGACCTTCTTTGAGACAATCTTGATGGTAGGCTATGGCAATGCTGTCTAAGTTCACTACATAAAGATGAAGCAAGAAACAAACAAACAAGTAAGTAAGTAAGTAAGTAAGTAAGTAGACCGTACTCATTAGTTGTTCACCATCATGATTAGCCAGAGTAAAATAATAAGAAACTTATTATTTATTTTGTACCTAACTGATAGGTATTCTTCAAATATACAAGTCCTCAGTACATCTAGCAATATTTGCAGTTCCTTTTGGCTTCTCTATAGGTATAGGTAAGTAAATAAAGCAACAAATAGGTACAGTTGCTAATTTTCTTACCTCAAACTGTTCCCTCGCGCATGTAGGTCAATAGGTACCTAATTACAATTATTAATATAAGCTTGTGTATCCCGCCACACGTAACCTTAGATTTTATCGAAATATATGTAAACAGTGTTCGTAAGCCACGAGCACCGCCACGAGTCGAGATGTCGATGCCGCCATTTTATACAGCTTACCATTATACATCTTTCCTACTTCACGGCGACCTTTGCTTGATCCAGCTTTGAGAAAACGAAGTAGATGAATTTTACAAAAGTAATAAAATCTGTTTACGTAAAATAGCACCAAAAGTTTAGCACAGAAGACAGACGGCGCTAGCGTCTACGAGGTAGGGGTAGGATTGAAAAGAATGGTAGGTACCCATTTTGGAACAGAGAAAACGAGGTCCTAGGATTTCACGTAATAATAACTATCTATATAATACACAGAGGCGCTTGCATTTTGCACTTACAACATAATCAGAATGGGAATTAGGGAAATAGATCAAATACCTGGTGGATTTGAAGAATGTAGCTTCAAAATTCTCACATGAGGGCGTTTCAGTCAACCCAACAGCGCCATTGTAACGCCAACAAAATGGCCGGCCGACGCGCGAACTACGCAACTCGGCTCCCTCCCTCCTTCGTCGCACGCTAGGGATGAATCGATACTAACCAATATTCATTATGGTATCGATACCTATCATTCGATACTACTACTACTACTACTAGTAGTAGTACATACCATCAACATTCGATACTGCGTACTGGTATCACAAGAAAACAATGGTATCATTGTCACACCCACCCGGGCCGGTCGATTAACTCGATTGACCAATAAATAGCGGCGCTGCTGGTGCACAGGTACGCATGACGCAGGTGCGGGCGTATTATGGTTGGTTCATTTTCAATGAGGAATATGAGCGTATTTTTTGAGCTCATTTGACATCATGAGACTAACCTAACCGTAATATAACATAGTATAACCATTATACTGGTTTTAGAACCAAATGTTTCAAACTACAATCAATATATATATGCCTGAGAACCCTTCAAAATGCGTGTCCAGGGCTGATAAACATCCTCGTAACTTAGAAACCGCTGCACCGATTTCTACCAAACATAGCTTAGAACTATGTCAGATTTATCAGCTTTCAATTTCAAGAATGATAAAAAAAATAACGAGTGATTTGAAAGGTACAGACACAAAAAAGCCTCAAACTTAGAACACCTTTTTTTCTTCAGTCAGTGGTATCAATAGTGGTAGTGGTTTCAATATTGTGCTTCTAAGGAAGCACAATATTACATAGAAATATTGGTACTTTTCTCCCTATTTATCTTACTATCTTATCTTACTAATATTATAAATGCGAATGTTTAGATGTTTGGATGTTTGTGTTTCAATCACGTCTAAGCTACTGAACCAACTTGGATGAAAGTTGGCATATATATAGTTCGTAACCTGGATTGACATATAGGCTACTTTTTATCCCGAATAATTAACAGGATCTACAGGATAAAATGAACGAAAAGGATTAGCAGCGCCAATTGGCAAGAGGATTTCATTGTCATGTCATGTCACGTCAGTTTGACATTTCAGTACGAGTTCGGTGTAATGAGGTGTAATGTCAAGTTTCTCAAAGAAGTATCCGATCGGTACACGCACAGATAATATAATGTACACGGAAACTGTAGACGCGTACGAAGTCGCGGGTAACTGCTAGTCAGAAATATAAATAGAAACGTAAAGGCAGAAAACGCTTAGAAAGCGCGGGTGAGCCACTGTAATCGGATGACGTCACACGGGAAATCGCCGGGCTCAAACAGATTTTGAAAATCCAAACTTTAAAAAATCGTAGAAAATTCAGGTTTTGAGATATCGCCTAAATTCTTTCACAGTTATCCTTAAAATCTTCTAGACTTTTGATTTAGGCTAAAAAAAACCAGGAAAAAAATTCCTAACTCATCTTTCTCATTTAGTTGTCATTTGGCGTTTGTCATAAAAGAACACTGTAATAGTTTAGATAATGTTTTTTTATGACAAACGCAAACATTTGAACAAATTGTTGTTCTTGGGTGGAGCTACTCTAAAAGAATTTTTGGGTTAAATTTTCATTATGCATAATATCTGGCATTATTAAGAATTTATAATACTTAAAAAATTGAATGAGTACCTACTCATAAGTTTCGATATTTTAATATGGTATCGATACTTTGTTTCGATACTACTTTCGAGTACTAGTATCGAAGAATGAGTGGTTGGTATTATTTCATCCCTACGCACGCAACTCTCGCTCGAGTCGCTCGCAAACGCGTTTTCCATTGCAGCTCTACCGTGACAGCCCATTGGCGCTACGCTCATACCGGATGCTCATTCCAATTGGCCCAAAAGATAACAGATAGTAACCTGATGTATTACTATTGGACAAAATGCTGTCAAAAAATGTTAAATCAATAACGGGCTTTCTTTCAATGCTGCCATTTGACATTATGGTTGCTTAGGTCTGTGATTAGATGTCGTTGACCTAAAAAAACTACTATACGTAAAATCCTTCTCCTATTTCGGTAGGTTTTCATATTTTTGTAAAGACACACAGTCAAGTATCCAGTAGTTACGCCATATTACGTACTTACGTAACGTATTATATTACTAAATACAACCAACGTACAGTCGGCTACACATCAACCTATCCACTGTTTGAACTTTAAACTATTTCAATTAATTAGAATGTTGCGTTTTGCGAAAATTGTGTTTTGTGATCATGTTTTTTGCTAAAGTTAAGTCGTCGTCGTCGTCGTCGTCAAAAATCGTTGTGTGTAATGTAATGAAACGTACTGGCCAAGTTAGTAGTACCATCGATTAATGAATACACGGTAGTACTTACTTGTACCTAATAAAAACTATTAGAAAAAGAAAAAAAACATCTTCGCGTGCTAAAAAAGAAGTCACGTTCACACACGCGGTGCGTTGCGAATATAGCGATTAACAGGGTCGTAGCTAGGGTTAATGTGTGAGGCAGGGGTCAGAGGGGCGAGTACGAGTTTACAGTGTACCATACGTCTGACGTCCAGCACACCGGTGGTGTGCGCTGATTGGTAATGGTATGGAATGGACGTCAGATGTATTGCACACTGTAAACTCGTACTCGCTTCTCTGATTTTTTTTATCAATAATGTTGTAAATAGCTAATATTCAAAGGTAGAAAAGATAATCAACTAAATACTATTACTTGATTGTAATCCTAACCTTTTTGTTTTTGCTTTGTGAATAAAATATAGATTCATAACCTTTACCACCCAGATCCAACATACCTACAAGTATACAAGTAGGTAGGTATGTCGTATGTTTACCGCCACATAAAATTTTAGTTCTCGGTGGGATTTGAACCCGCAGCATAAATCTGTATCACAAATTGGAAAACCGACTTATTAGTTTTTTGTGATGAAAAACAAACGAAAACCAATAGGTACTTTTAAGCAGATTTTTTATTATTCCGTAATCATATTTCTTAACATACTTAGACAAATATTCATTTATAAAAATCGTATAAAGTTAAAAACAAAAAAACGCTACACCGCAATTTATTGCCATGTTTTTTTTTTGTAGATATCCTGACTATAGTTGCTACTTAGTCTCGTGTAAACTCTAAAACAACAGAATTGTTATTTATCAAACTGATTTATCGGCAATCTTGTTGTAGTCTTAGCATTTTTTTTATACAGTTCGTTGATTTCTAACAGTAGATTCAGGAAAACCTGTTTTTATAATTAAAAAAGCGGGCAAAAACAAAACTCACATGGCACAAACAATCATTTGACATTCTTTTAAGTAACTCTTATAAATTATATAAATAGGTACTTAAACACTCTCTATAAGTAACAATAGCCAACAGTCATCCAAATATACACCTACGTTCGATTTTTTATAAATCAAAAGCCTAACACAAACACAGCTCAAGGTATTAGATGGTTCTTTTATATGAAAGCAAAAATGAACCGTCTAATACCGCCTTTAGCAAATAGTAACTGTACGTAGTCCACTTGCGGTGGTATGAATTAATCAACCTATGTATATGATTACAACAGCAGAGTAACATTATAACACCAAATTATTATTAAAAACAACACTAAGTTAAGTACTTTGGAATGAAAATTCAGTCTCCACTTCTAAAATGGAAATACAATAACGAGAAAAATACAACGATAGAAAAAATCAACATCCTCCTTCACATAATTTTATAATATTACCCACATTTTAGACAGCTTCCTTTCTGGTATGTGTTCTCATGTGTCTGGTGATCATATCCCTCCGACAAGCGGCGTATGGGCATACAGGGCAGCGGTACGGCTTTTCACCAGTGTGTGTGCGCTGGTGGGTCGCTAGGTGGTCGGAGCGGGAAAATACTTGGCCGCACACCTTGCACGCGTACGGCTTCACACCACTATGGAGACGGGCATGGCGCGTCAGCATATCAGAGCGTGCGAACCGACGAAGACAGATCACGCACTCGTACTGGCGCTGGGAATCTGGGGTCCGAGGACGGTGCCGAGACGCGATATGCTTTGCCAATCGGTCGTGCACCGTGAAAGTCTGGCCACAGGTGCTGCAAGAAAAGGCTTCTTTTTTCCGCACCTCTTTTTGTGCTTGAAACTTTGATTTCTTAGAAAGGTCGAGTGGTGCATCCTCAGTCTTGGTTTCGCAGCACGACTCATGGGGTGTTTCGAACATAAGCCAACGCGGGGTCATGTAATGGTTGTTGTTGCGAATCTGCACGGTGAGACGATCAAGAAGACGGGAGAGACGGCGCCGCTTGTACTGGTGGCGTGGGCTGTGTGGGGCTACGGCATCAGCCATACTACCACCGTCGCTGCCGCCCTCTCCGGGCTCTACCTTTGCAAAGGTTTGGCCCCAGCCTGTAACAATAAAATTACGATATTATGAATATCAAAAGTACTTACCTTCTTTACTAGATTATTATTAGTTCTTACACAGTTTTCTTACATATTGCCACACTGGCTGGCTGGTAAATCGTGCAATTTTATGGCAGTTGTTCTTCAATTATGGCCCACGGAACTGATAAGTATAAAATGAATAAGGTAAAATTAAGTAGAATTAAAAAAAAAGAGTTTTTGATGGATACTTTTTATCAGCAACAAGTGGTTAAGATATTTGAAAGTCGTTTCAATTGCAGCATTGCAAGCGCTCATGAGCGGGACATCTAAAACGCTTTTAGCCTTTGTAGCGAAATGCCTAACATTGATGTCTAAAAAGTAATATGCCTGATAAGTTAAATTCATTAATTTCATGTGGGATCCACCTACAGTGGCCATAAGTAGCCCAGATGTTTGGAACGTTGGATTATTTTTTTGCAAAGCACAGCTTACACAAATAAACTGGACGCGCAAGTTTTATTTGCGCATGCTAGTGTTCCGAAAGATTACCTTTATAACCAGCTCTCCACATTACCAATGTGATGTAATACCAAAACAAACCAATGTAACAAGAGCTCCCATTTGTAGGATTTTTAATTACGATACGGTTCAGGATAGGCTGGACAAGTAATAATTGTGGTTTTTATTTAATTTCTCAAATTCAGTTAACTTTTAAAAGTTGCCTATAGTTTTTCTTTCATGAGATCATTATGGTACAGATTTTCTGAAAAAATCACACATTTTTGCCGGGTACTTTACGAGAAACCCGTCTGGAATGAAATATTTCGCACTAAATAATTTTTTTCTTCAACCAAGTTTTTTTTAATAAAAAATCTAAATATGAGGTCCTTTTAGTTAAATTTTAAGCTTGCATTAGATACCCCATTCAATGGGGTAAAAAAATATTTTAGTTTTCATATCCCGTTTGACCCCCCTTAATAGTCCCTAATTTTCAGAATATTTTTTCCGCATGCAAACCCCCATATTGGGTTGTAATAAACTATTACTATTCCAAATTTCAACTCTCTGGCTTCTATGGTTCAGCTCTGGTGGCGTGTGACAGACAGACGGACACCGGAGTGAGGCCATAAGTGTTCCGTTTCTCCAAAACTGGATCGGAACACTAAAACTGTAGGGGCGTCACCGAAAAAGAGGGTGTAACTCTGTGTACCTAACTGGTTTTAGCCATTGAATAGTTGAACCGTTGTAGCAATATATTAGTAGTTTTTTTTAGCAGTTATACATATTTGTCGAATATTATACATTTTGAACGTAGATATTTCAAGGATATGTACCTACGTACTTATTTTGATATGATGATAGACGTGTTTTACTAAGACACCGGTAGCATTTACTCTGTTACATTCGTTATTCAAAACCTTTTGGGCGATGGATCACTGCTCTAACATTTGCTTAGCTAGCGACAACAATTAGCCAGCTATTTGAAGTCTCAGCGTGTCCCAGCTTAATAAATACTACAACGTTCCGACTCAGATGCTCCGACTAAGATACATTCTATTCTAATTATGTGATTGCAAATCTGTAGGTAGGTACTGCACATACTTACACACTTCTAATTGTGTTATACCTACGTGCGTTCAAAGTTGGTGAATTCAGGTTTGTGATATTAACACCGTATTGTGTAAGGCATTTAAACAGATCCCATTGTTTTGTTATTTAAATAGCGACTAATTAATTAATAACTTGGAAATAATAATCTGTATACCTACACTATGTTTATGTAGGACAGTATAGATCCTGACGACCAAATCGCTTTTAGCTATAAGTTACTTACTTAGTTCAATTAAATACATACCTCGTTTTCGGTTACTGACACCATGGTATTTTTTTTAAATTAACCTGTCTCGTTCCACTGCTGGGCAAAGGTCTCCCCCAGAGACTTCCAATACTCCCTATCCTGAGCCTCCTCCCACCATTTAATACCGCTTTATTGTTTAAATAAGTACTTAAATACTTTTTTTAATAAAACGACTAATAACACAAGTTCCAAGAGTTAAGTTTAAGGAGTTACAAGTTCAAATGTGCTTATTTACATATCTTTGAATTACTTATTTTCTAACACATTATTTTCAACGGTATGAAGAGCATGAACCCTTCACCCAAATCTAGATTTGAGGTGGCTACGGCAACGAAGGCAACAAGGGAGCTAAAACTGTGACATTAATATTGTGTTCGCATTTGCACTAAAGAGTACCGGTTGGTAAGTTCAATAAAACATACGTACATGTTTCACAACGTCGCGAATGCAGTTTCCAGACGTAAAAATCAACAGTATCTATCCAAATCCATACGTAGCTGTCACGGCCGCTTCTTAAGAGTCTTATTATAGTGTTTTATCTAGTAGATGCACTCAGTTTTAGCACGAGAGTCGAGGTGCGTACGGTGAACGGTACGTAAGGTCGGCAGGTCGGGCATGCGACCGGTCCCACCGCGCCCCCGCACCTTGCGAAGGAAACATTGGACGGTTCACACACGGGCTATCTATGGCACCAACGACGGCCGCCAGCATACGTGCGGCACGATGAGCGCGGAGCACAGAACTGGAGCCCAGTTACTGACATTGCATGCGTGCAAGGTATAACTCGAGGTTAAAAACCTAACTGAGTACTGTTGTCAAAACGGAGTAATCATGATGCGCACTGAATGCGCACATTTGAAAGATTCTTCCTTCGTCTCGTTGTGCGTGTGAAACGCGGCCTTCTATTTTGAACCACTATGTAGGTATCTTTTCGCTGAATGCGCGCTGTCAAGATCATGGTGGAGCTGCGCAAGAGCTGCGAATGCTGCGCTCAGACATATTGTATTATAACAAGATATATGATATAAACATCTCAAACCATAGTAACCGATAGTATAGTAAGTTCCTATCCTAGTAAGGAAGGCACCTCCACCTATCATTTACAGAGTAGTGAAAATACCAAACCAACCACCTTTTTGTCCCAATCAGTGACGTCGTCATTGACTTAACGGCTTGTTCCTGACAGATAACCAAGTCCAAGAGGCGCATGGCGGCAGCACGCCCTAGCGAGACTGTAAATTCAAAAGTGTGAGCATTGAATTAAAAAGACGAGGTTCTCAATTCGGTTGTAATCTTTTATTTTGTTCCCATGTAGTACCGACCCATTCCGTAAATAGCTTTATTTTCAAATTAACGTAATATTTTTGATTTTGGTATAGGTTGTAGTTATTAGGAGTACCTACTATGGCTATAGGGAGTCAAATTGACAGACCTATAGAGACTAGACATTCTTATGACTCGCTGCTCTGTCCAAATATGGCTTGAAACTTTACTCCGTTACATAACAACGTAGGTATCTCTCAGAAAAAAGTTCATATTACATACGAGTTGGTACCGCCTAACCCCGGTCCGGCCTCTCCCCGATGTACAACCCACCTATCAACCTGAAGTTTGTGACTATGGGTTTCATCCTAATGTAACGCAGACAACCTCTTAGCACTGATAAGAGTAGATAGGAATCTAGGCGGACCCTAGAAGATTACAAACTCAACTTTACTTTATAATAGTTACCATAGTCTACCTGTTTCACATGAGTAGGTAGGTAATCAAACATGATATTAAAAATATTTTTGTCGCGAGATACATTACCTTGACCTTGAATGCACAGAAATCGAATTTTATAGAAATCTCTTTGGATGCGCAAACCAAGGTATTATTAAAGAAAAATTAGCCCCTTGCTCTTGCGAGGGGCTCCAAACAGAGTGCGACCCTGCAATTTTTAAAATCCGGTGCGAGCCTTTTCTTTGCTGAGGAAAATTTTGGGCCCAGTTTAATGTGAAGATGGATCCTGAAGGATAAGGATGCGGAGCTAGTGGCCAGTAATGGCTAGTAATAGTCTAGGTAATAAAATACTAACACGACTAAGCTTAGATGAGCTACCTACCTTACAAAATATAGTCACGCGCAACGCACAAAAATATCAGGCAAGCACTTAGTAGCTAGGTAACTAGTAAGAAGTTAGGTGGCTACCTGTAATATCCATGGTCGGCAGCAGCGACGGCGGGGATGACGCCAAGTTCACAGCGCTGAACATACCTACTCGTAGTTCCTCACAACACTTTCTTCAAGTCAAAATCAAATCAGTTTATCAAAGTCGCGGACAACCCACCCCTCCCGCGACCGCTTGCAGAATGAGTAACGGTACTACTGAATCACAGCTAGGGAAGAAATTAACTGAGGGGAAGAAACACCGAGATGCTAGGCCAACCTGTGGTGCCGTAGGTGCGACAAAGGACAGATGTGTGGCGTGGGAACAGGGCTTGAGAAGGGTGGCTCGCGCGCGGCCGCCACGCAGCTGGTGAAAGAGTGGTCGAGTGGGTGTCGTACGCCACAAAGAAACCTTTCAGTAGGTACTAGGTAGTAGCTGTAGTAACTTTACTAGGGACCTAATTACGTAGGCGACTGCAATATTGAAAAGTAAAGTTATTGATTTGCGATTGCGTCTCGCAATTTAGATGCAAAAAAGCTGCTTCAGATGACCTGCCTTACATTTGATTTGAAATACCTATAAGTAGCTACTTGCATTGCTCATCAGTGTTCACCATTGCATGTAACCATAGTCATGGCTGATCTAGGCAGGCCTACCTGGTATATTCAGCCCCCTGATTGTCTAATTCCATTACCATGAGTTTTATCTGGATTTATGTAGGTACGTATTCATTTTATTGATAGGACTATCGACCGGCGTATAGCGACCGCGTAAGTTATTACAATGATTTTTCGATCGCTATGAATGAGTTGAATTAAGTTTTTACAACGTGAACAATACTTTAGTTACCCATTTCTGAAACTGCCCGTTTAAATACATCCAAGCTGGTTTTAGTTTTTACACTACACACTGTTATACAGATACACTTTATGAAAATTCAACCCTTTTCGCGTGTTTATTATGCTAAACTCACAGGTTTCTTGTAGGTAACCAATTCAAGACGTTTACTGTATTATCTCTTCGCTTAGAAAAACTATTATGTAGCTACGCAATACAAAATTTAGTAAATACATAGGGACCAATCGAAGAGGAACATTTTTTTCCATACCTGATGCCGATTCGCTGTCTTCGGGTACCCGGGGCGTCATCAGCATCAGGCTACCTGGCACGTTAGATTTTGTCATTTAAATTAGAACTTTATTTTATCGTGAAACAGAGTTCAAACACTGACTAATATGCATCTTGTTATTATAATAAGTATTTCCATAATCTGTACAGTCAGTGACAAAAAGTCATCTAGAGCACGTCTCTCCGAAAAATTTTATTGAGAGAAAAAAGTACCGCATGATTGACCGGATGTATCGAGTGCTTCCTCTTTCGTTCCATTTTGATTTAACCCGGTAATGTAATGATTCTCCCCAATTTATTAATGGTAGAGTTATTTTTTGTATTTTATATAATTTTCTGCATACATCCATTGGTAGGTATAATGTAGAGAACAATTTTGAACTGGTATAAAATTAAAGACCCCTAGACGTGCGTGGGAACTGCGCGACGCTATTTGGCATGGGCGGTGGTGGCGGCAGGCATAGCAGCAGAGGCGCGGCGGTGGCGCGCGGCGCTTGCGCAGCTGCTTGATCTTGCAAGAGGGTGACTACGACTGCCTATAACGAATAAAGATAAGTATGGTGATGACCACAGAACATGTAAATTTTCACGTGGTTACTTATGACTACTTAGTGTGGTGTATGTAACTCATATAAATAAAAATAAGTCTATTTACTATAAATTCATGAAACTTACCTTCGACGATACCCACAGAGTCAATGTAGTAGTACGCGCATTTATTCGGTAACTTGACAATGATCTGATTATACATAATCGTAATAGCAGGCTAAACCTAGCCTGCAACATGTTTTTTAATACATTCTAAAGGTCCCAAACGTAAGTTTCATAGGACACACGCCCTCGATAGCTGCTTGAAGCAGGTGGATGGCTCGCGCCTTCGCACTTCTTGCGTGGGAACTGATTTGGTACAGCTGCTTACAAGAGGGTGTCATGTCTTACCTATTATTAAACACTTGAGCACCTGTGTCTAACCAAATGCAAAAACAAAGTAGTATCTATTTTTCTTACTTATTCGGCGTCTATAGCGGTTATTACATTACACAATCTCAAGCACGCTAACTAGCACGTGCTTAGAATCTACGTAGACTGGCTTGCTACTAGTAAGTCAGTCTACCTGTCTTTCCCTTATTACACTACGCTTGATGCTAGTTAGCGTGCTTGAGATTGTGTAATGTAATAACCGCTTGTGCTAGGTTGTGATTGTGACGTCATGCCAGACGAAGCGTCCACGGCGACGTCGACGTCAGCACCGGCCTCTGCACGGGCCAACTTGCTACTTTATTACAATTCTACTATGAGCAGTTGTTTTATCCCTGTTGTTTCTCATAAACAAAATGCTTACGTCGCCTCGTCGTGCGTATGATTGATTAGGTACCACTAAGTTTTGTTAGACGTTGATAAGGTACGGAGATGATAGCTTATCAGCTGAATTTGCAAAATCTATACCTAACTACGAAGCTCACACAAAATGTTCGTACTCCATTATGTTTTGACTATGATCATAATACCCTGACCTTCGGACACCCTAGCCAACCTCAAAAATATGTTCAGGCGTAATAATATCAATAGCAACTAATTGAAGCATGTAAATGTAGGGCTGCTACAGCCAGCCTCAGATGGAGATTTTCCATAGCGTCAGCAGCACAGACTACATCTACCTCCTGGTACTTTCCCGTTTCTATCTACAAAATCACGCGACCTTTTAAAATGTCGTGTCAAACGAAGTGAGCATACAAAACAAAATAAATAAGTACACCAAACAAACATGAGAACCTGTAAAAAACTTTAAAAGTGATACCGATGCAAAAACTCCGATAAAAGTTGCCCAAGTAACCCAAACACCATACTACGACAACGACCCCCGCCGTGCCAGGTGCGCAGGCGCACACAAACTATACCGATTTGTCATTGTTCAAACAGTTACCCGGAGGAGGGATACAATCTCTGAGTAGTAGACGGCTAAGAACGTGGCACATTTAGAGCGCGTCTGTCGTCATCGTCAACATCGTTGGTAAATTGTACAATTCGCCAGGGGAACCACCGCGTTGTATAACGACTGTTATTTATTTTGTGCGTAAGCACAAAAAAAAAGGTAGTAACGGTACTGTGTGTGTTTCCTGTCACTTTCATGCGAAGGTGTATATTTTATGGTTTTCACTTGCGGGGGTGTACCTATATGTATTTTGTACCTATAAAGAATTTGTTTATTTTGTTGTATTGGCAGTAGGTAGTAGACTATAATATGTTTTTATTCAGGTAGTAAGTACAAGCACCTACAGTTTTACAAGTAGGTACACCTTTTGTTTTGCTCGATGAGAGGTTGATTTTAGAGGCGTAATTACTTACCTTTATGTCGATTCTAATTCGTTAATTTGTTTATGTCTTTTGTTATAATTTGGTTAACGTTGGAGCAGATGACAGTACCACAGACGTTATAATGCTAGTACCTATCTACCTAATTAGTCCCAAGCTGTAAGTATTTACCCTATGATAAAACTTATATTTACCTAAAATCATGTGTATTTTTAGATACAAAGTAAAACCTTCAAAGTTTTCAGAATATTTCATCGAAACGTTTCCACGTTCAACGAAAAAATAAATACACGTGATAGCTCCCTACACCCCCCTTCTCCCTCTTGTGATATTTCGTGATTTTTTCTGAACCTCCCACCCCTTCCACCACCTACCTAGCCACACTGTAATAACTAAATCACCATGTTAAAGCAATAAAATGCACCTACCTATTGAGTAGGGATTGATATTGAATAACTACCAAAAGAAGGTTAGCGTGCGACATTACAAAAAGTAGTTTAGTATCGAACTATTTCTAGAGTAGAATGATATGATACCTATGTACTTAACGAATCTCTAAAAGTTTTCCATTGGGTACATTAGTACCTATCTATAATATCGCTTAGTAGACCTACCCATATTATCAGACAGAAAACCGCTCGTGGAAAGGGTCATGTCAAGGACAAGGACAGAGATGAAGGTGACGGACGCTAGGTTTTTACAATCAAGTTACCTTATCGATTCCGATCTCGATCGTACCCTATCCCATTATTATATTTTCAAAGTTTTTGGTACCTACATCTTACTTATAAAAGACTTTAAAATAGACATAAAGCAATTAAATTTAAAATTTAAAAAGTAATAGTCGACTAATTTACCTTTCAAACAAAAAAACAAAACCAAAATCGGTTTATCAGGTTCAGGAGCTACGTTGCCACACACACACACACACACACACACACACACACACACACACACACACACACACACACACACTCACACACACTCACACACAACGTCAAACTTATAACACCCCGTAGTTTTTGCGTCGGGGGTTAAATACAAGTTTTACAGCTTACTTCGTGACGTCACTCTGACGTATGAAAACGAGGGGGAGATTCAATCGCGTATTTCATTGTTCCGCTAGTTCTTTTCAAAACGTGACCATTACAAATACCTACTGTTTATATTATTCTGTGCCAAAGCGTCGCGTCGTCGTCGTCGTCGTGGGAACCCACTACGATCCTCCGCCTGTGACTTTATAGCTAGGGGAGTTTAATTCAAAACAATTTTCAAAACAATTTAATCGAAGAAGTTTAAAAATAAATACTTACTGTGCAAATATTCCAGTCATATTTTTTATATTGTATGTATGTAAGTACTATTTAGGTGGGTATTTAGTGCGAAATATTTCATTCCAAACGGGTTTTCTTTTAGAGTACCCGACGAAAATGGGTGATTTTTCAGAAAACCTTTACGATAATGGTCTCGTGATAGGAAAACTATAGGCAACTTCTAAAAGTTAACTGTATTTGAAAAAATCTAAATAAAAACCATAATTATTAAATAAACCTAACCTAACCTGAACCGTATCATCATTAAAAATCCTACAAATGGGAGCTCTTGTTACATTGGTTATATTTAAAAGACGGGGTTCACTCGTAACACTACCATGCGCAAATAAAACATGCGTTTTGCCCAGTTTACTTATTTCATTTCAATTAAGTTTCTTTTTGTTATCTTCTTAGGCAAATAAAATATATATGTACTTATGTAAAATTATCTAAATTAGCTTTACCTAAATTACCATAAAGTCCAAAAATAATAATAATAAATAAAGATACCTAGGTGAGGTACAAATTTGCGTTGGTGGTCCAAAAGCCCGTTAGTCGTGGGAACATGTTCCTCCGCCTTAGCTACTTATTATTACTCAGTAAGTAATGTTTATTCTGTGCAGTAGGGGCGAAAATTCTCACCGTAACCAAAGTTGTCACACCTGCGAGCATCCGTATATTCGAACATTTCGAACGCCAAAATAAAGCAGGGAATATGATCATAAACCCTAATCAGAAAAATAACTTAGAATAGGTGCCTTTCTACTTCTTAGTAGGTGCAATGTCGTTGCCATTCATTGGTGCGTGGAAAAGACAGAAAACCACCTTGGCCCAGCTCAACCAGAAGACTCCTTCAGATGTTTCATTAAAAATCGTCATTATTTTACCTACCTAGGTGACATTCGATATTATTATGTAGGTACTTACCAAAGCTCTGTTTATTTGATTTGTACACGTAAGTCGTGTTTTCCCATTTTGGCTCCTAGAACTGTAAAGGGCTAAAATGGGACTATAGTTTGGGTGAAAAGTAAATACTAGGGGCGTCTTGCACCAGAATCACTAAACGTGTTTAACAGCTAAATAGATAGAAAATCTGACGTATTTATATGACTTGACAACTCGTTAAATACTATTTAAGAGTTAAACGCGTTTAGCGATTCTGGTGCAAGACGCCCTAAGTATTTAGTTCTCGCCCACCTACCCATCAAACAACAATAAATTATTCATTTTGTATTCATAAATGGATGGCGTTTTTTGTCTACATTTTGCCAGGCCTTGATGTTTTGCGCTTTAGATGATCCGCTCATGAGGGCAGAGGTTGTGGTTGCTTGTTGCCCAAAAGAAGGTGCTTTACTCTACTGTGTACGTTCCTGTACCGATTCATGTAAAATGGTAGAAAATAACTTTACTTGATGGCAACACCAAAATAAAGTTTAGTCGATGTCATGTCAAGTAACTATACTGTTACTGTCAAGTCAATAACAATCGACCGTTTCTATTTAAAAAAGAAGTTGAAGAAAGTTTAACGTTTTTCAGTAAAAAAAAAGTCATTTACGTTCATGTTCACGCCCGTTTTTGTAGAAAATGGCAATATCTTGAAAGAGGAAAGGGGAAATATCTGCCTTATTGCATTGCGCAGGTGCCAATTTTCCGATTTTCCAAGTTTTCACCCTTCACTCCTTCCATTCGCCTCACGCCTCAAGTAGTGCTGGGTTGTGTGCTCTTTAACTCTGGCTGGTTAGCCACTGCACCACCTTCCGCGTTCGTGTAAACACTTCGAAACTTCTTCATCATGTCTGCGAAGGTCGTGGAAGCTCTCGAGCACATCAAGGCTGCTGAAAAGATGTGAGTTACTTGTGATATTGCATGACTATGTATTGCAGCTTTGCTGTACTTTTGTGGCTAAAGAAATTTATTTCTCAAAAAACAGGGGTTCACATAAAGAGATTTACGGTTTTACATAGTGTGTACTATATATTTTTTTGTGTGTGTGTTTGTGTGTGTGTGTGTGTGTGAAGTGTAATTAACAGTGATTTACTAAATAGGTAATAATTTAGACCTGTGAATTAGATAGCTCACAATACTATGGCAACGTTTTTCAAAATATGAGACTTTAATCTTTTTTTGAATATAGACTGACTTATGGTTTCTCTAATATGCTAGGTAGTTTACTATCTTACTTACTTTTGTTTCCCATGTCATTGTTTCATTGCTGTGTTGAAAAGACTTGTAGATCAATTAAAACAGTGATAACTTTTTAACGTTGACGTTTGAAGTTTTTTGACGTTGAGAATGGGGGCCTATTGCACTGTGAATTATAGCAAATTCTATAGATTTTTTGCTTTGTTTTTTTTCGTTCCATAGTCTGAATCAAAACGGTTTCAAAACTGAACCAGTGCCCAGTGTAATAAGACTACTCTTATTACAGGGTAAAGGGATTACTTTGATTGCACTCTGTATAGATGGTTCCTCTGTATTGTGTATTCTTAAGAACTGTTTTCTATATCCAGGCTGCGCACTTCCCTGCTCCGCTGGCGCCCTGATTATGACTCGGCTGCAGATGAATATAACCAGGCTGGTAAGTGTACAGTATCCTCTTCTGCTCTTAGACGTTCAGCTCAATTCTACAAAAAACTTGTCAGCTGAAAAGCAACTGAATAGCTTTTCAACTGTTATAGGCTATTTAGTATTCTACTACCTTTTGTTTTACAATGTTGTAAAGTAAGTAGGTAGGTAATAAGTATAAGTAGTCACAACACATCTTTGTCCCTCTCAAGTATCTGCGCAGACCCCATTTTTTGGTAGAGGTAAGCTAATTTTACCGCACAACAGTACATGTGCAATCGTTTGTTGCACCCAATAGATAAGATAATGTATTTATTTTGAAACATACAACAGGATTAGTTCTTGTTCTGCGGCGATCTCATTGAATGTTGAAACAGTTTCATTTTCATAGCGTTATTTTGTTCGCATTATAATTATATAGGTAGGTAAATAGTGAATCCTGAATTCATAATAAGTAGGTAACCAAGTAGCCAAGTAACCAAACGCCGGCAGGTATTGATCGTCAGAACTCATTACGATATTTATACATAGAACTGATTATTCAAGAACAACAATACAATATATTTTACTTAGGTATAAATTTACCTGAGCATCTACTGCCAAGATCATTGACTGCGAAAAACGATCTGCGAACTTTCGCTGATGATGGGTTTAGCGTATAGCACCACAAAACAGAACTTTCTAAGCATAGCATTACATTGAACAGCTCAGTGTTACCGCATCGCCCGAGAACTGAAGCAGTCCAAGGAATGCCACCTGAAGGCGTCTGAGAACTACAAGCTGAACCGCTCCTTCTTCCACGCCGCTAAGGCTCTCGAGAACGCGATCATCGTCGGACGGGATATTTGCCCTGCTGAGGAGGTTTGTTGACCTTTCTATGGCATAGCTTATTTTGTGATTTTTTTACTACGGGCATCGGATGGATCATGAATTCATTAAAGGATACTGTGGTAGTATTTCTCCAGACGAGCTCTTTCACAAAAAGCTAATTAGTGAAATTAATATTACTTCTCATTTTAAAATTTTGCAAAATTCTTCATAATTGTACAAAATTTCTAAAACTATTACATAAGTTTGGTTCAACTTCGTCTTCAATGTCGTCACAGTCTAACTAAGCCAGCTGGTCTAATACAGATATATGGATACGCGTGCGAAGCTGCCAGCTTGTACCAGCAGCATGGTTCCGGGGACAGTGGTGCAGCTGTGCTGGCAAAAGCTGCCAGAATCCTTGAAGAAGCTCACCCGGAAAAGGCTTACAAGCTGTTCCAGCAGGCTGCTGAAGCTTCTTTTGTAAGTAGCAATTTCTAAACAAGTCCTGGTATTAGGTTAGTTCATATGGGGGGTTACAAGCTTTTTTTTTTATACAATATAATAATGGAACAAGCCGATGATCCACCTGATGTTAAGTGGTTACCTCTGCCTATAACAATGCATTGCCTCACCGAGCACGTCCATTGAGGACGTGCTCGGTGATACATTGCACTGCGCCCATCACCCTGAGACAAAGGTGTCAAGTTTCAAGTGCGTGTAATAGCACCGGCACCCATACCCTTCAAACCGGAACACAGCAATGCGAGTATCACTGTGCACACCACGAAATAGGTACGGTGGTGGCGGCAGAAATGGGAAAAGCTTCAACCTCCCAAGTTTTCGTGATTGGTCTTACCCTCTGTGTATGGTAGTACTACTAGATACTTAGTAACAACATGAAACAATGAATAAATTCGTAAACCAATTTGCATTTCAATTTCTTGGAAAGTTCTAGTAAAAAATTTACAAAGTTAAAAAATATCAATAACTATGTCGACCAATGGCGTAATTGGTCATTACTTATTTAGGGCTCGCTTGCTTGGCCTGACCATAGTTAGCAAAGTCAAAGTCAAAGATCGCGATGAAAAGTTACAGCCGCCTTACCACTAAATGAAATCAATTTTAGTCGTAGCCAATTTTAGTTCAAGTGTTATTCTCAGAGTTTGTTTAGACATTGAAATAAATGTGTACTATGTGAAGGGATTATCCACTATTTTCGTGTACTTTTCAGTCTGAGAGTTCAACCCACAGTGCCGTCGAGTACACTAGCAAGGCTTCTCGCATCCTCGTCAAATTGCAGCAGTAAGTCATTCTATTACTACTGCAGAGTAGCGAAAATCATCTAGATTTCCATTTTCGATATCTCTATAGGTTCTGTGCCTTGATCACCAATAAATTTAATGTAAACGTATCGTACGATAGCTATGAGCAAGGATTGCCACTGAGTGGCATCCTGATCCAGCAAGAAGGCGACGCGGCAGACCAAAAAGAAGATGGCGCGACGAGCTATACCGTTATTTGCCAGATTGACAGAGTATAGCCTAGGATCGGAGTGTATGGAGAGAATAGGGGGAGGCCTTTGCTCAGCAGTGGGACACAGAGGGCTAAATCCTATCCTATCCTACTAATATTATAAATGCGAAAGTTTAGATGTTTGGATGTTTAGATGTTTGGATGTTTGTGTTTCAATCACGTCAAAACCACTGAACCAAATTGGATGAAACTTGGCATATATATAGTTCGTAACCTGGATTGACATATAGGCTACTTTTTATCCCGAATAATTAACAGGATCTACAGGAAAAAATGAACGAAAAGGATTAGCAGCGCCAATTGGCAAGAGGATTTCATTGTCATGTCATGTCACGTCAGTTTGACAGGGCGTAGTACTACCTCTTTGGTCTAACAACTAGCGTTTGACATTCCAGTAGGTACGAGTTCGGTGTAATGAGGTGTAATGTCAAGTTTCTCAAAGAAGTATCCGCTCGGTACACGCACAGATAATATAATGTACACGGAAACTGTAGACGCGTACGAAGTCGCGGGTAACTGCTAGTATAATAATAATCTAATATTATCACAGGTACGACGCTGCGATGGACTCTGTCCGACTTGAGATAGGTTACCACCTGCAAGGAAACAACTTCGGCGCCGTCGGCCGTCTGGTGGTCATTGCTGTGCTCATACAACTGGCTCGCGGCGATCTCGTGGCCGCTGAGAAAGTATACAAGGTAACATTACTTCTCTTTAGAGCTCTGAAACACAACAACTTCACAACAAATCATGGTGTAGAACGACTTTAATTTTTGAAAAAATTTCAAAATGGCGCCCCATGGACAAAAATGTTTGAACCCCTTTGATAAATAAATCGCTTTGTTCTGACCATACTATGTCAGTTAGGTGAGAAATACTACTTATAGAAAAATTGTATTTCTCACCTAATTGATATAGTGATCAAACTTTAAACGCTTTTTTTATAAAACATGATTTTCCAAGTTACTGTGTTTTCAATTACGAGGGCAGCGTTGATGTAAGTTACCTACTTGCCTTGCCTAACTACCCCCCTATTTTATCTCTTTTTGTTGTGTTTCTTTTTATGGCATAGGTGAGTATGAGTATATGCTCTAGTAGTGTATGCTCACCTTACAGGTAAAAAAACTTTTTAGGGATGGTCTCCGACATAGCAGATGCAATGATCAGGCCATAAAGAACTGGCAACTTTAAAAAGGAAACTAATCTAACCCATCTTTGTAATTTTCAGGAATGGGCCAACAACTGCGAGCAAGCCGAACAGGTCACCGTTGAGATGCTTCTCCAGGGAATGGACGAGAATGACCCGGAGCTGGTTCAACGTGGCCTCACAGCTCCGTTCATTCGTTCAATGGACGTGGAGTACGCTCGTCTAGCGTCCATTATACCACTGCCGCAAGGCGATAGGGATGCTCTCACTGGACCGGGAGTCAGGATGGGGGCTGAACTCCCCTATGTCAGTGGCATGGCGAGCCAGGCTCAAGCTTCCGTTGACCACGTTAGTATACCATGCTTAAGGTTCACATCGGTAACAATTCTGCTACTTATCTAATTTGACAGCACTAATATTTGTCCCCTACCATTGAACTACATACACTACAAACAAATCATCATTTTCATTCAATACAAAAAACACCAGAATTTTGCCACTTTGGGAATGTCATGCTTTGACGCTTGTCAGTAATATATTTGTTGTACATTGCAGATTGGCACTCATACCCTTTTATGTATTCGATAATCAAACTGTTAATGTATAAAACCAATAAATGTGCTCACGTTCTCATCAGAGCACAATTGTAGAGTACAATTTTCAGAGCGCCAATGCATAGTTGTATAAAATGTCGTTGTCCCCTCATAAACTGAAACGGTAAAAATAATTTTAATACTGTCAAATTAGGTAGGTTCGCTTAGGAAAATGAAACAACAGAATAGGTGGGACGAATACGTTAAATTAAAAAGATTTAAGATAAAAAGTTACAATAAAAGTGAACAGTATTATAAAGTAACAAGTAGATGTCTCACTGGGCTAAGTAATGAACGCCTTATATAACTTCTGTGTTCAGAAAAGTAGACATTATTATAAAAATGAAATTAATATTTTATACAAATCTTTGCCTGATTAGTGTTTGTTTGTTTAGATTGGTACATATTTCGTATTCATACTTTTAAATTATCACTGTGTTTTGAGATAGTGTACCTATATCATATTTTTTATCCAAATTATGCATGTTATTTAATTAAGTTATGTTTTCCTTTTACAATGTTTTACGCTTTTTTCTAACTTTTTTTCTGGTTTACCTAATCAATATCTGGCCTAGTATCAAAATGCTACTAAACGTAATGCAAATGCTACATCTCACAGAAACATTACTATCGCCTTGCTAATTAACGACCTAACCCAATATTCAACCTTCGATAACGGTTAGATAGCTATCTGAGTCAAAGCCGATTTCAAGAGGGAATAAGCAAGTGTTTTTTTTTTAATTAACCTGTCTCGTCCCACTGCTGAGCAAAGGTCTCCCCCAGAGACTTCCAATACTCCCTATCCTGAGCCTCCTCCCACCATCTCCTTTCGAAGGCGAGAGTGTTATAGTATCAAAATATCTTTAGTATCACAAGACCAAGATAGATTGAATATTGGAAATGGCCATAAGCTACATCAATAGTCAAGCTAAACGATTATAGAAGAGACCATATTTTAACAATAATAATACTTTCTTCATACATATCCATTACATACATACACAATCCACTTAGCATATAGTTCGTAACTTGGATTACTTTTATCCCGAATAATTAACAGGATCTACAGGATAAAATGAACAAACGTGATTAGCAGCGCCAATTGGCAAGAGGACGATGTCATGTCATGTAACGTCAGTTTGACAGGACGTAGTACGTTTGACATTCGAGTTCGGGTTCGGTGTAATGTCAAGTTTCTCAAAGTATCCGCTCGGTACACGCACAGATAATAATAATACACAGATAATAATGCACACGGAAACGGTACTCGCGTACGAATGCGTAGCTACTAGTTAAATATATTTACTAAAATTCTATTGGCCCTTTGATACTTGACATAATGTTTTGTGAGGCCAGATATTGAAGGGGTAGGTTTCCGTTTAGGGTTACGCGGACCACGTCTGCCCCATGACGAATTTGCAACTACGCATCCCAACGCCTACTCTCGTCCCATTTACTCTCACCATTGGCCGTGTCGAGGAAAAATCTATCAAATCCGTAACTCTCATTATCTATTGTATTTTAGCTTAGAACATCACTGTGTGCTTCTTTATACTGCGGTTCCAACAGAGAGGTGTGAGAATTTCATTTCTGGTGGATACGCAGCCTTAAGAGCTTGTAGTGCACGAAACTAGATTGTTAATGATTGCAAGATTTCTCTGAGTAATTCAGCTTTAATAGTGCTATCGATTCTGTTGTCACATTTTTCTAAACTAACCTAATTTGACAGCACTAAAAATGTTGCTGTCCCTTTCTCATAAACTGAAACGACAAAGACAGCCTATAATTTTAGCGCTGTCAAATTAGGTTAGTTTAGAAAAATGCAACAACAGAATCGATAGCAGTGTCCATCTATGTTGTAGCTATGGTGAAAGTAGTAGTAGGGCTCTTTGTGTGCGAGCTCGTCCGGGTTCTGTACTAGCACCGTACCTATTTCTGCCTCTAAGCAGTGATGCTCGCATTGCTGTGTTCCGGTTTGAAGGGTATGGGTGCCGGTGCTATTACACGCACATCACACTTAACACCGACATGTCTCAGAGTGATGGCCGCAGTGCAATGTATCACAGAGCACGTCCTCAGTTGTCGTGTTCAGTGAGGCAATACATTGTTATAAACAGAGGTAACCACTTAACATCAGGTGGGCCATCGGCTTGTTCCATCATTTAGTTGCATGTTAATCTACTTTATCTAAAATGTAAATCGCAGTACTTTGTGGAAACGGGTAACTAACAGACTTTAAGGAAATAACGGGTATTTTATTTCTTTGTGTGGTAGCTCTCTGTGGATTACCGCTACATAAAACTGGTTCTGAAGATATTAGCAGGGAACCGGTTCTTACACTCGGTACTAATATATCGATAAATTCATAAATTAAACCGATATGTAGGAAGAAGCGGTTCGCAAGAAACAAAATGAAAGAATAACGTTATGTATCTCTACCTAATTCTGTTTGATACCGGTACCAAGCCCTGATCACAGCCCATATTATATAAATAAAACTCGTAAACCATCCTTTGTGCTCCGCGTGGAGGCAGAAATGATCATCATTACCTCTGAGAACTATAGCTGCTGGCACATCTTGTATCCACTTTATTATGAATATGTGATATTGCATTATCAACTTAATACTCGGTAAGTTAAGGTTTATAAAAAAACTCGCGTTTTAGACACCAAAATCTGGTAATAAAATTCTAAATGTGTAAGGGCGTTTCACCATCTCTGACTAATAGATAGATAGATAGATAGAAAATACTTTATTGCACTATTGACTAATGCTATCTAACAAAAATATATCTATCTTTGTTTTATACAAGTCTAAAGTCGAGACGGAGATAGTTATAACTGACGGATAGTGTAATCATGAGATGTTGAAATAGGCAATAACTGTGTTTATATAAGGTGAGGGTAGTTAGTTATATTTTGGCAGTTCAGAAGCATGACACGATTTCATACGATTTATAGTGTTTGAATTATTATCAAAATACAGTACACTAATATGTATATTTTTATCTCTAGCACCGATTCGAGGATATCCAAGAAGATCCGCTTGAAGGTGTAAATCAGGCAGGACGCAGCGACGGTGGCGGCCTCTGCTAAACCAATGACCACTTCCTAGCTTGATACATCCATTAATGGTACCGACTTATGGTCATTCCCAGAATTCAATCTATCTCACAGTAATTAACAAAAATACTCATAGTAAATTGCGAATAATAGTGTTTACAATATTTAAAAATACACAAACAGTTTAGTTTACATACCGTTGCAAAATAGATAGCTCAACTGATCTATATCACTCACTTATATCTCTAGTTTTGTCTTACTAAAACTATATTACTGTAGCAACATAGCTTCGCAAATGTACGACAGATGCAGTTCGCTATCTAACCTTTACTCATGGTTGAATGTTGGGTTTGGCCGTATGAAAATAAGCTTGCGGATATTAGTGGGGCATCCACTGAAGTATTTTCTATCTCTTCATAAAATAAGTCAATTTAATATGTGCGCTAATTGTAAAACCTTTTTGCAACAGCGATATTATCACAACTCGTCATAAAAAGCCTCAACGTGTAATACATAGGCTCTTAATCTTAGTTACCTCGACTCAACCTCGAAGTCGTGCTTTGATAGGTTTTCGTTGTCAAAATGACTACCAAAGCACGATTTCGAGTCGAGGCGAGGATTATTCGAGATAACTAGATATGGACAATTATATCCTGACCCTTAATTTGTCGGACACTCATTTAGAAAGGAACGTGAATGACTCACTTTCTATAGAAAAAGATGTTCGTATTGATGTGAAATTTTAACCACTTTATATAGTTGTATTATTACACCCTGTATGTCCCTGGATGATCAAGCTAGTATAGGTTTCTTGGATGATTCTTCAAAGCGACGCGTTTGCAATTGTCAAGGTTTTCTTCATTATATTGGGTGCATTACAGATCTGTATTTTTAGTTAATTTGAGTTTGGACATTGTAATATAATCATGATGCGCAAGTGTTTCGAAAACAAAAAAATATAAAATAAAAAGCTATAAAAGAAAAAAAAACCTAAAAAGCAATTAGTGCATTACTCTTTTCAGTTAATGTTTTTGTCAATGTACTTGTTAAAAAATCTTTTCGATTACGTTTTTCGAAATATGGCCATTATTAGCTTAAAGCTTGTAGTAGTTGCCTTATGATAAGATAATAGTTATTGCTATAAGTACTCATATTATGTTGAACTGGTCATATTTCTTAGAATAAAGGTATAATAAATAGATGTATATGTAATATTATTGACGTCAATATATGGTTCGTGGGTTCGATCCCCGCTGAGAATGTATTTAAAAAATGTATTTATGTATTCTATCAGCTATCTAGTTCCCGTAGTACGAGCTTTGCTTAGGTTGGGACTAGAGGGCGTTGTGTAAAATGTCCATGAATATTTATTTGTTGTAAATATAAAAAATGTTTACCTAATTATGAATAATATCATGTGCGGAGCAAAAAAATGATAAATTATCACTAATATTTTTGATTAAATTAGGGAAAAAATACAACAATTAAAGTCCTTTCTTATCGACGGACCGTTGCAAACGATCTTAGTGTTTATATACTTACTTCTTTAATAATCAAAATTCAAACATTGTTATCGTAAATAACATAGTTTTAATAAAATTATTCAACGCTCATGTGCCGCTCTGTAATATCATTATATTATTCAATTTATATTCAGAATTATAATAAGTAAATCGAAAAAAAAATAGATTTACCTATTGTTGTTGGAGGGTTTGTAGTTATTTTTAATATTGCTGTAATTCTTAGCAAATCAGTAGAATTACACCATTATTAAAATAATCCAAATTTATTAATAAGGTTTTACATTCCTTTGTACTTATTTAGTTTTAGCTTAAGTGTATTACTAATATAGTTTTATTTCATTGTTTTAAACCGCTATTTTGCAATTACCAAAAAAAGTCTGTTACAATTCGGCAGCTATAACTAAAAAATATTAAAATAAAACGTATCCATCCAGAAATCACTCGTCATCTCGCTCAACGCGGCAGATTGCACATCCATAAAATAAAAATCACATGTCATTTCAAACAACGTTTTTTCTACGACTCTAAATGTTTCGAAGTTTTTCATAAATGAAAAGCGTCTTAAACATTTTTCAAAATAGCATTGCACACGCGTCAGTGTCTGTGGGGTTGCAACTCGATAAGAGAGTGCGTGTGCATTTGTATTGTACCTACTAAAAGGCTAGGTAGGCTAACAAACGTTAAATAAACAAACACTTCGGCAAATTTCTAATATAACAAGAAAAATAGATATTTCAAATATGTTGTATTCAACTTTTGCACTTAGTCTTGCCAATCTATTCTCGTGTTTGGTCTGAATAAGACCCTTTTCGGCTTATAAGGACACGTTACATAAATACTATGCCAAAATTTTGGTAATCTCAAAATAGTGGTATGTTACTGCATTTCATTTATACCTTTATTATTTTGCAAACCTGGTGCTATCAAAAAAAGATCTGGTTTGAAGTACCTAAAACGAATGTGTAATTTTGTAGTAGTTTGGCATTTGTCGAACTATTGTTTTTGTTATTGAAATGAATCACACTACTTTTAATAGTTACTGTGTTTATCTCGATATTTATGTTTGCTAGTTACTATTTAGATTTTGATTACCAATCAACAAATAATTATTTAAATAGGTACCTAACTAATTTTCAAGTTGATTCAGTTATGATTATGCGAGGCATCATTCTACGCATATTATCTAGTTAGTCAAAGTTTTCTCAGGTAGGTACTTTTGATTGAGCCTGTTTTGTTAATATACCTACTTTTTTTTGTTATTTATTATTATATTTCGGTCTGGAATTAAATTCACGTTTACCCGATTGTGGGATGTAGATCTTATTATACTGTAGGGGCGCAATATTGCATATTATAAAGAAAACTATCTGAATTCTCTCGTAATTTCCAATTATTGCGTTCCTTTGAGATTAAAGTCCAGTATTCTGAAAGTTTGTATCAGGTCTGTAGAAATATGGCTTCGATTGGGTAAACGTTTAAGTGGTTTGATTTCGTCTAATTAGGCGTAAGATTTTCAAAAGTAGTGTCAGATGAAAATAAAGATTGATTAAAAAATTATGCGGTTTTATTTACTACATATTTTATAATAATTACTTCATTTAGTTATTTTCACATCTAAATAATATCATGATGTGTCTATAAAAAAGTTACTAAAGCATTATTTAGCACTCACTGCCCACCTACTACACCACTAAAAATATTCTAAAAGATTCCTCCAAAAGCTACAATGTGCACAAATACATGTAGGTATCTAGAATAGCATAGTTTATCATCTACATTCTACAGGCACAATTATCACAAACTTATACGGAAGGTGATTTTGAATACTATCAGATATTTATGGTGAGATAATAATAAATCATTGTAATATTTAGTCAGCTTTATTTCTAAAAACTAGGTTCACTACGTAGTCCCCAGGCACGGTAGATAGCCTACCAAGACTCTTAGGGCGGCTTGCACCAGAATCACTAAACGTATTTAACAGCTAAATCGATTTAAATCTGACGTATTTGTATGACTTGACAACTCGCTAAATACTATTTAAGAGTTAAACGCGTTTAGCGATTCTGATGCAAGCCGCCCTTATAGGTTGTCAAAACGGGTATTTGATTAATCTATAATGATAAATCTACATATTTGATTTATTGTCAGGGATAATTCATGAGATTACCTAAGATTTTTCAGTAACACAAATTACCCTCATTCTAAAACATAATTCATAATAATATTAATTCTGTCAGATTACATTTTTATTTAGCAGTTTACTACCTACTCTAAAATGTTATTTATTTATTATGTTATTAATAAAATAAGTCTTAATCTACAATATTATTGACTTCTTAAGAGATCTAGTTATCTACAGAATACCTTACAGTGAAATAACTGCTATGATTTTAACAACAATATGTTATGAGAATTAATAATTATTTTAATAATTTATTTATGAGAATTTAATACCAGCAGTAATTATCAAAATTAAATATTACAATACTAGGTAAATTATGATGCAAGATTGTATAAAAAATTATTCATATTAAAATAATTAAATATCATTTCAAACATAAAATTCATTATCACTAGTCAGAATAAAATAAAATAATTTCAAAAATGTCTATAAAAAAATGATGCAGTAGCTCAACTACTTAGTTCATATTGTAAAAAACAATTTTTTTAGACAAAATTAATAGGTACTGCAGTATAATTGATTTTGATTGCAATAATAATTTTATAACTAATTTTTAATACTCTACATTCTGGGAGCAGTAAAATTATTATTCTAGTAACAATTACCTACAATATGCTTTGTTCCTACGCATGGCAGACATCCCTACTGACTTTAGGTACATGTTAAATGGGTTATTCAGAGGCATAACATATTGCACATGCCCACTAAGCAGTGATTTTAAAGCCCGATGGTTGGCAAGCCCAAAACGTCTTTATTTAAACTTATAATTTGTGTATACTGCAATCACACGCAACAAATTATGCTAAGAATACTCCTACATCACTATAAAGTAACACTTTTAATGTCAAGCCATCACCTTTAAGACACCTATATTGTGATTACATGTAATATTAGTGTGTGCTTTAATTAAATTAATAAATTATCTTATCTTACTGTGTGGCGATCACAATAGGCCAGAAGGCCGCAGTGATATCATAGCCGCAAAAAGCTAATAAAAAAATAAAAATATCTTACTGCACTCAGAGACTTCACTTAAAACATAATTAAAATTAGTTTCGTCTGTCATTAATTACTAATTGGTAATAATACTAAAGTGTTAGTTATTTGTAAGTGACATCTCTAAGTATAGCAGACAGTAATGATTTACCCTTTTACAATATTATTGCTACATAATACCGTGTATTCATTAATCGATGATAATACGTTGTACCAACTCCACATAACACAGAATAAGAACAGGAAGATCACTATAACAATGATTTACTAAACAAGAATATGGATCACCTATTTCTAAAAGATTTTTCAACAAGCTGCTTCTAACTAAAGTACCACAAAAGTTGGCCCGGTGGAAGCATCGACTTGTATAATGTTTTATTGAAGATAATCAATATTCTCATGTCTTCATTATAATGACTTGATGTCATTGATAAAGGTCACTGTGGCATCTAAACGTTTTATTCCACAGAAATACACTTTTCCCATCTAAATAGATACTAAAGTTGCGCTTCTGTTCTTTAGTAGATCTATTTTTGGTTAGTTTCTCTGAAAAATAAATCTAAAGCACTATAAAATGGTCCATTTCTTATTTGATTAGCAAGCCAGATCATTTTGTGCAACAAGTAATAACATCTGATTTATTAACAAGTGATTATGAAGAAGGTACAATATGTTTGTATAAAACCTATAAATTGACTAAAAATTAGCTTATACATCTAGTAACAAATAAAAAGAAGGCATGTCCTATTATTTGTTTTTTTAAAGATCAAAATTATATTTAGGCCGTGGTCTGATTACACTCACAGTGAGCGGCTAACTGTTAGCCTCTAGTTCGCCTCCCTATATATTTTATATGGAGTGTCCTTACAGCGCGTACTGTACGCAGTTTGCGACGTTTCGCTTGCCGACTCAATCAGTCAGCAGCTGAGACGCAGCGAACGATGCTCGCGGTCGGCAGCTTAGTTCGCTCAGTAGGCCGCGCCGCGCGGCGTTACGCCACTCACTCGACATTGAGTTAGCGACTGATACGCCGCTCAGAGTTAGCCGAAGAGTCAGCTGTGTGCTCACTGTGAGCGTAATCACGCCACGGCCTTAACAAATTTTAAGAGACATCATGGCTCAGTGTCTAAGATTACTCTAACTTATACCTATATTAATTTTGTATGTTCTTATGGCTAAACATGGTGTGCATATATGGGGGGACCATGGGGGGTGCTGATGAAGTAGGTTCCGGCATAGCTTCTTTTTCTTTACTGTTCTTAGTTTTTCGGAACTGAAAACCATTTTTACGTAGAATTTTTCTTAGTGTCTCCCTTGACCCTTTAAAGTTGATTTCTTCCTTTAGGATTTGAAGCAGTTTGTTTATGGTCGGAACTTCTTTTTTGAATGCATAAAACTCATGGATTTTCCGTCTGATCACTTGTAAATCATATTCATCTACTTCTATCTTGCCCTTAGTACGTACACGTTTTTTAGGTGACTTTTTCAATGTCTCCGGGTCTAAGAGTCCTTGTTCTACAAGTCTTGCTTCTTTGACAATGTTGAGGACTGTTCTCTCTGATACACCTGGAATTTACAGATTCTAGATTAAAAATTGTGTTTACAAAATTGCTTCAGTAGCTCGCTCCTGTGGTTTTATAATTTGAATTTAGTAAACTTTACATTTCTATTTATTAAAACTTTTATATGAGTATCAGCTCGACTCTGTAGGACGAAGGCACTGCACGTGCCGTAATGCCAGTACAACTGGCTACATCATCATTTGAAACACACAATTAATTTGGAGTTGTTGTGAGCCAGATGCACAAAGCACAGACGCATAAGTACTCTAATACTATTGGCGAATGATACATGAGAAGGTATAGCCACAGAGCAGGGCTGCTAGCTCTGGTCCACAAGGGCTGTGCTAGAAATGTTAGTAAACTTAGGAGGCTTGCATAGATTCATGTGGGTAATTTCTAAGACGATTCAAACTGTAATTTAATTTAAAAACAAGTGTAGGCCAGTTTTAGTTGCTATAACGACAAACGTAAATAATTTACCGCGTTATTATAAAGTAGAGATACGAGTTTTACCTGTCGCTGCCGATACTCGCACATACACTTTAGAAAGTGGTATTATTGGCACTTGCATACGTTTTTCCTCGTCCATAAACTCTTTGACCTTCAATATTATATCGCGAACTTCACTGGTTATATTTTTAGGCATTTTTCCGGAGGTAAAATAGAGTTTTTTCACAAAAACACAACATGCAAAGAACAACAAAACAAACAGCAAGTAGCAAATCGGCAATAATGGCCGACTTCTATCGACTGTCACGCACGTCACTATCACGTCATTTAAACTTTGACACTGACATTTAACCATAGATAATTAAATTTATTCACAAAAATTAGTACATACGACCATCGATCTAAAACTTATACCCCTATTTAGCTCGAAAAGTCTACATAGGTAGGGCCTATCGGAAAATTCAAGCACCTGAAATTCGATTTAGCCAGGGGAAAGGGGAAAGTGTCGGTTATTGCATGGTTATAAAGGCTCGCGAGGTCTATGTTCTCACAGGACAACTAGTATAAATTATGTAGGTACTCCGAGGTACTCTGAAGTCGCGGCTATTTTGGCAGTGTGTTAATGTGTTTGATCTTGATTGACTGACAATCGAGCCAATCGACTCATTAACTGATAGAATTAAACTCTTTCTGGCGTCTAGCGCCACCTAGTTTCAACTTGCAAAACATGACTGCAAAAAGTCCTCATTCCATCTCCGTGGGTGGTAGGTACGTGTATTTCGTCCAAGGTGGTACCCAATGCTACCGCAACCTATCATTAGGTACGTCTGCTCACATTCAAAGTTTCTTTCATCTACTTTGAAAAAAAAGCCTTAATTTTTCAAACTTCTAGCCCACTTTAGCATGACTATAAATTATTATAGCCCAGAACAGTAAAATGGTTACTATTAGTTTTAGGCATCACAACTAGATGGCGCCACCGACCTTTCTGTTTGAAGAAAGTTTTGAGTTTGAAGTTGGTACAGAGGGGCGAGTACGAGTTGACAATGTACAAAACCGGTGCCAAACGTCTGACGCCGCGCACACCGGTGTGCGCTGCTTGGTATGGAGACACTGAGCGGATTTTTTGAGAAGCTTGAAATGCGAGTATAAGTTCGGTGTGGGCTTGCACAGACGTAACACGGTGTAAACTTTGTGTACTATTATCTAAGCAGGGTCGCGTCACGGTTAAATAGCGCTGACCTTGAATCTTGGACGAATCCTTGAAAGCGCAGAAGTCAAATTTTAAAATTTTTAGGCTGCACAAAGCACCCCTCCACTTCCTCTTTACTTTTGCCGAGCGGCGCCGAGCGCTAAACCGTGACGGGATCACGGGACCTATTACCTACTGTAACTCCTAAATTACCTAAATACCTAATACCTAAATTTCTCTCAATTTCTCTACCAAAGAGTATTTATTTTTTATGTTCACTAAAGAAGGCACTACGCCCCCTTTATTATTCCTCTATGGGCACTATGCATAGAGGAATACCATTGGTATTATATTCTTTTTGATTGGCACTAGGTACGCGAAAATGTTCGCATTTCCGTAATGAGTTTATTTTGTAGAAAATAGAATAGATCTAAAAGATTTATACCTAAGTAGGTACCTACCTAACTATTTTGAAATAGTGGTTTTGATATACCTAATATTATAGAGCAGTGATTCTAAAGATAAAAGAAAAATGTGTTCTCGCTCAAGATCTCACGACTTCCACGAGTCGTACTATGAACATAGTTGTTCTGTCATGGCAGAGCGGGATGTCTTGGAGACTGATATACATGGAAACTCGTGCAGAGCCAGGTGAACATTTACTAGATAGATACTACTGGTACCTACCTAGTAGGTACTTATTAGTACCGGCGATGGGTCAACGGCAAAGGTAGCAGGAAACATTTAGAAAACAAATAAGGTTGCGATAAAATAAAGGAAGCATAAACTCAGCAGTGATACTGGGCTGAGCTGGTAATAACTAGTAGGTAGCTAAGACAATGAGACGTGAGACCTACGACATGTGTTGGAGGACAAAAACGTAGGTAGACAGAAATCCTTAGGGATATTGCAAGGAGGTTGACTCGATTTTCAAGAGGGTACCGTACCATATTACATGTTACATGCGAAAGCAATATTGTAGGTATAGTCTATTATCTACTGTACCTACCTGGGTAATCTACGTACCTTTTTCCACAGGTTACAAAGATGGTGGTATGGTCTCTTTCTGCTCTCGTACTCTGATGAACGTTCCCGGATATATTATACCAGTTCGCATGCTATGAGAAAGGAAAGACAACGACAGTTTAGGAAGTTCAGGGGCAGAATTCACCCTTTGAGCAAGTTCAGGTAGGACATCCATCATGTTCAAGCATATAGAAGATACTAAGTATGAACACACGAAAGAACTAGATACGGCACCTTATTTAGCGCCACCGACAATCTTCCTCATCGCATTATTGATTGCTTTCAGAATCTTCTGGGACTTCTTCATGTTACTGGTGTTCATGGCGAACAAAATGACGTTTCACCATAATACGTCGTTTATATTCAGCAACCTCTATCGCTCCTTCTACTTCATCGGCGCGGGCTTAGAGCTGGTCATCATCGCAGATCTATTTATCAACCTAACAACCGGGTACATCGACAAACGATCCAGAAAGATCATCCTGGATAGACGGGCCGGTGTGTTACATTACTGTTCCACCAAGCTGTGCTTCCATGTGGCATCAGCCATGCCTCTTCAATGGCTGCTGTTCGCCCGATATGGTTCCAAGTTCGACTGCGCACTCTGCAAAGCGACTCGGTTCATCTGCGTCATTGAAATCATCAGCGTCTGTGATCTGTTCCGACTGTACGAGTGTTCAAACTATTGGTCGCGAGAGCGACGCAGCTTCAAGATCTCGTACTTTCTGAAGTTTCTCAGGATCTCTGTCATAGCGTTGTTCACGATGTTTCAGTTCATAGGGCTTGCTGATATTGTTACGCTAAGGATTATGGTGAATCAGGGTTATATCGAGGATAACTCTTACGTTGCTATTCTCTTGCTTAACAAATATGGATCCGAGAAGCCATCCGACGCATTCCTCTTCTTCGTTTTCGACTTTGCTCGCATTTGCAAGTCGATTCTTCTCTTCAGCTTTGCATTCCGCAAGAATATTTACTATATAGACCGTATGATTTCATTAACCGCGTACATGATCGCAAATATTTTCTATCTGTGGACGATCGCAGAGTGCTACGCACTGATCTGTCAGCTTAAGTATCCCGAAGACAGGGTTATGTTGATGAAGAACTCTACAATAAATATGGTTAGATGTCGTCAGCTCTCCGACAAGGTGACCGCGAAGCTGAATAGGTATTACAATTTTAATTTTTCGAAGCTGAAAGCAGTTGAGAAAAATAACCATATGTTCAAAACCCTGCCAATGGTTCTAAAGAAGGAGCAGTACCTAGCCAGTTACCATCGGCTAATCGTGAGGATCCCATACTTTGCCGAATGGCCTACGACAATCAAAAGAACACTCGTTCACATGCTGAAGGAAGAAATTTATTTGAAGCATGATCTGGTGGCAGAAGTTAGTTTCACTCAAACTTTATTTTATGTTGCTATCAGTCGCATTTTACTTAACTATCGTAAATTTCATAATCATTGATAAGTAATTCAGCTTTACAAAAGCTGGCTTGTGGGTACTTACCAAATATACTTACCTATTTTACCTAGGTACAGCTACCTAGGATCTGCTGAAGAACGCCTTGGTTTGATAGATCGGTTATTATTCCTACATCTAATCAAAGTACCTACAAAGTATTTTTTTCTCTAGCCCTGGGTCGCAAGTGAAGGGCTCTGCATCGTCGCATCAGGCGAGCTGGCTGTTTACTCCAAGGATAGGGAGACGGGTCACCTGATCGACGGAGATTTCTTCGGAGAACTATCGTTGGTGACCGACCGAGAGGTCAGCACCTCGAGCGTTATTGCCATCACTCCTTGCATGGTAAGATTGGTAAGCTGCTGAAAAGGCTGTGACGGCACCCAGTCATACAATATTATCTGCAACGTTCTATGTGTTCATTATTTGGATGGGTGACCGCTGTTAGTGCTATTTCTCTAGGCGATGCCGATGCAACGAACTCTTTAACAAGAAGCTTTACTAAGTACTACTTCTTTTACAGGTCTTTAACCGTTTTCTATTCGTGCTCTAGATCCTGATCCTATCGAAGGCTTCGTTCCGTCGGTATATGCGCCAGTACCCGGACCTGTTCTTCCGCATGAAGCATCAATTGAAAGAGAAGTTTGCAGGGTCCAATACTTCCTCGCAACAGAGCAAGCTGGAAGCAGATCTTAGCAACACTTTCCAGTCTTCAAATGTCCATGAATAATTGAAAAGAAAAATATTTTATTATTCTTAACTAGTTTTGCGTTTTTTTGTGTTTAATAGTCTTATTTTTTCAATATTTTAACAATTCACAAGTTATTTAAGTTTATGTAACGCATTAGATACGAATAAAGAGGTTTATGACGAAATATTTTAGTTTTCTTTGTACTAGTATCATCCTAGGCTCTAGCATTATAAAAATATAAAGGACAGGTGGAGTGCGATCGACGTAGATCAATCATCGATCGATGATTGGTCGATGTTTTAACCTGTATTCGGTGATCAGTTACTACATCAATCGATCGACGTTGATCGATCGGTGATCTATCGATTGGTGTGATCAGTAAGATAAAAGAGATGGAACAGACCACTAGGGATATTCTGATTCATTCGAAAAGTCTTTCCGAATGAATCAGAATATCCCCAGGTGTAAAATACAAGATGCACGCGACCGAAGTTGTGGACTAAAGCTAGTGCATAGTAATGCCTCGGTCTGCATCGGTAAGTGTTAGAAAACTTGTCGGCAGTACAATGTCATGCGTTCGTGAGTTGCATTTATTGATTTAACACGTGCTCGGGACACCTGGAGAATACAGTTGAATACAGCTGGTTATACTTATAAACACAGAACAGAGAAAAGTAAGCTTATAAACGTTGAAACTTTACCTCTGCATTCAAAAACAAAGAGTGGGTCGTCCGCCAAAATGTTTCAAAATTAGTAGCACAGTCTGCTTGTCTCCCCCAAAGGGGGGTGTAGCGGCGAGGCGCGCGGTTCTCGATCGGTTTCTGGTGGCGCCTCTGGCTACCTCGTTTTCTGCCGGCCGGAGCGCTCTCGTTCGGTTCGCAGTCTGGAGATGCCGTCGACTTGTATCTCTCGTCCGCTCGTTCAACCAACGTTTTAAGTCAAGAAACAGTATCGTCAAGAAACAGAAACGTCAAGAAACAGAAACGTCAAAGAAACAGAAATGTCAAAGAAACAGGATAGTATTTATTCTCGAGCTCTTCTATGTACTAGCTTCTATCTTGCTACTGGGCCGATTACTTTCTTCTAGTCTTCACAGCTTGGATTCAAAAATGGAACTGGCCTCAGTAACAATTGGTCAAATATTTATACATCTCTAGGGCCGGCGTCGAACGCTCGGCTGCCGAACCATTCACAAAGCTTTCGCCGCACGTGTGCGGAGTTGGGTGCGCGTGTTGGTTCATTTTCGACTTTATTGACTCTATTGTTATTCCTATCGTCTTTTGTCTTATTTGGGTCTTCCTAGAAATATTGCCTGCCTGCTATCTGTGAATGGTTCGAGATTCTTCGTTTTAAGGAATAAAACAATCCTAAGTATTTTACATTTCAAACTTACATCTAAGCCCTAGCTATATAGGTTCAACTCAATGTCTTTATTATCTTATACTTATATCTACTTAAACTAGGACTTAATTATCGATCATTTTATTTATTTTCAATCTTATGCTATGTAGTGGACGTCGCTAACATTTTCCCCGCCAGTGCGCGGTGGTCCGGGCACTCCATCCACTGGTTGCGACGTCTTCACTGGAGCCACGAGGATGAGTCTCGACGTTGGACGCTTCATGATGCCTCCTCGTGTCCTGACGTTCACTATTCTCGTTCTCTGGTCCGGCCCTTGGAACGTTTCTTCTATAACCCCACGTGGCCATGTGTTTCGTGGAAGTGATGAGTCTGCGATGATCACCACGTCGCCCTTGCAGAGTTCCCGGTTCTTTCGGTCTTTTACCTTTCGCGGCATGAGGGTCGGAAGGTACTCTTTCAGCCATCGATTCCAAAAATGGTCGGCCAGTCGTTGCGCCGTCCTCCAGTTTGGTCGTCCAATGATGTCGGAGTCGTCGAATTCTCCCAGGGCGGCTACTCCACATGACCTCCCAATTAAGAAGTGATTGGGGGTCAAGGCTTCTTCATCTCCTGGATCCGTGTTCAGGTGCGTCAACGGCCGGGAGTTCAGTGTGTGCTCCACTTCCGTGAGTAGAGTGTGAAGCACTTCTTCGGGTGGGTTTCGTTCTCTGAGGACGGCTGCTAGCGCGGTCTTGACTGATCGCACCATTCTTTCCCAGGCTCCGCCCATGTTTGGAGCTCCAGGAGGGATGAACTTCCACTGGAATCCCTCTTTTTCCGCCGCCTCGATGAGATCTTGTCGCTGTAGCTTCTTAATTTCTGCTCTCAGCTCGTGGTCCGCTCCGACAAAGTTCGTCCCGTTGTCACTAAATATGACTCTAGGACTTCCTCGACGTGAAGCCATCCTCCTCAGCGCCATTATCATTGAGCTGGTACTGAGTGATGCTGCCAGCTCTACGTGGACTGCCCTTGTGGTCAAACAGGTGAAAAGGGCGCCCCAGCGTTTCTCTTTCCTGCGGCCGATGGTTACGTGCATGGGGCCAAAGTAGTCAACACCCGTGCACGTAAACGGAGGCTGATGGTGTGCTAAACGTTCCCTCGGCAGGTCTCCCAGTGGTGGCATCTCTGGTTTCGTTCTTTTTATTCGGCACCACTGGCATTGATGTGCCACTTTTCGGACGGCGTCGCGAAGAGATAGTACCCAGTACTTCTGCCGCAGCTCATTTATGACCGTTGCGTGATTTCCATGATGCAGATGTCGGTGGTGGTGTTCTATGAGTAGTTGCGGCATGCGGCTCCTTCCATCAAGGACTGGTAGATTCTTCTCTCCATAGTTCATCTTCGACGTTCGGCTGTTGAGACGTAGTATGCCGTCCGTGTCTAACACGACATCGATCCTTTTCAGTCGGCTGGAGTTCTCCATTGGCTTCGTTTTCTTCAAACTATCGATTTCGTTCTTAAAGGATTCTTCTTGGCTTTGTCGGATAAGGGCTTTTTCGGCTTTGTTCAAATATTCTGGTTTGATTGGTAGCCATCTTCTTTTTTCTTTGTTCAATTTTCCATCGGTGACGCTGTTGGTGCTCTTGTCTCGGCGGCACATGTCTATGAACATGTACATTCTCGCTGTCGTTCGGAGCAGGCGCATCCAGTTACCAAACCTGTCAGGATCGGGCAGACTTGATTGCTGGATAGTTTTGGTCATAGTACAGGTGGCTTTCTTGACTTCTTCGGGACACGAATCTTCGTTTTCTATCTTTTTTACCGGCCAGTCAGAGTTCGGCTGGTAAAGGAATACGGGTCCAGTGAACCACCTCGCCTTGCTGTCGAAGTTCTTTGGCACATTTCTCGTTGCGTCGTCGGCTGGGTTGTGTTTGGTGGGAACCCATCTCCATTCACGTGGCTTGGTCAGTTCTTCGATAGCTGCCAGTCGGTGGGCGACGAACGACTTAAAACGTCGCGGATCTGCCTTCATCCATTGCAGTACGGTCGTTGAGTCGGACCAGAAGACCCGAGAGGTGATGTTCAGGTCCGATTCTTCGGATATCGTGGTAGTCAGTCTGGCTCCTAGTAGTGCTGCTTGTAGTTCGAGGCGAGGAATAGAAGTGGTCTTGACGGGAGCGACCTTGGCTTTCCCCGCCATCAGCGTGATGTGGATCTCCCCGTTCGCCGCTGTAGTTCTCCAATATACCGCAGCGGCATATGCGGTCTCGCTGGCGTCAACGAAGGTGTGTATCTCACCGGTTCTGGTTGCTGGCGCCAGGCATCTGGGGATCTTCAAGTCTCGGAGTGCTTTGATGTCTTCGACGTACTGGTTCCAGGCTTCTCGTTGATCTTCATTGACTACCTCGTCCCATTTTACTCCAGTCCTCCATAGATCTTGGATTAACTTCTTTCCCTTGATAAGAGCTGGAGCGACGAGACCCATTGGGTCGAAAGTTGACATGACTGCGCTGGTCACTTCTCTCTTTGTCGGGGCACGACTTCCATCTGTTACTTCTCTTGGGGAGTTTCTCAGTCCAATATTGAAGGCCAGTGCGTCATCGCTGGCTAGCCATCTCATCCCAAGAGTTTTCTCTTCGTCCCCGAGTCGTTTTTCTTTCGGAGCTTCTTCTGTTCTCACTCCAACTAGAGCTTCTTCTTTGTTGCTTGCCCATTGGCGAAGTTCGAAACCGGCTGCTCGATGAACCTTGTATACTTCTTCCGCCACCTTCGCTGCTATTTCTGTTGTCGTAAAGCTCTGAAGGTAGTCGTCCATATAGTGGTTACGGACGATTGCTCTGGCTGCCTCTGGATGCTCTTTTTCATGCTTCTGCGCGTTCAAGTTCTTTACGAAGATTGCTGTAGCCGGCGAGGAAGCAGCGCCGAAGATAACTGATCTCATTCGGTACTCTTTCGGGTTATCTCTTCGGTCGTCTCCTCGCCATAGAAAACGCAGGCTATCGCGATCCACCTCTCTGATGCGGATTTGCAGGAACATCTCCTTGATGTCAGCGACGACTGCCACCGGCCCTTCGCGGAATCTCAGGAGTACTCCAAAAAGGGATTGGAGCAGGTCGGGTCCGGGGAGCAGAGCGTCGTTGAGGCTCTTTCCTTGATATCTGGCGGCAGCGTCGAACACGATGCGTGTCTTCTTCTTCAGGGGGTGTACCACGGCGAAGTGCGGCAGGTAAAACGTACGGCCTGCGGTGGAGTCACTAGGAGCTTCTTCTGCGTAGCCACTGGTCAGCAGATTTTGCAATTGTTTGCTATATTCTTCCTTGAGAGTGGCGTTCTTGTCCAATTTTTTCTCTACGCTTATTAGCCTGTTTCGTGCCTGGACGTAGTTATTCGGCAACGTCTCGTCGTCTTTTCTCCACAGCAGTCCAGATTCATATCTTCCATCGGGCAGTTGTTTCGTAGTGTCTTGCAATACCTTCAGGGCTCTCCCATCAGCGTCGTTACTGGGTCGCTTCTGCTGGATTCCAATGGAATCTAGATCAAAGTATCGTTTGATCATTTCTTCGAGTGTCTCTTCATTGTCCCCAGCATGGCAGTGGTTCACGTACTTCACTGGATTAGTAGATCCGGTGTGGCATCCGTGAAGTACCCATCCCAGACTTGTCAATGACGCGACGGGTTCATTTCGCTTTCCTTTCAAGATCTTACGGGAAATGATTAGATCCCAGTTGTCTTGACCGATCAGCAGCGTTGGTCTTTCTTTATCATATAGGAGGTCGTCCTTTATATTTCTCAAGTGGCTGCACTCCTCAATCGCCTTCTTGCTGACGTACTGCGGTGCGAGCTTTAAATCTTCAATAGTGCGTACTCCCCTTAGTGTACGCTTATCTCTTCTTTGAGCTCCTTTTATTTTTAAATCCATTATTTGGGAGTCATTTTTCTCAATAATCTTTCCACCGACTGTTTCTAGAATCAGTGATTGCTCTCGGCCGGTGGCTCCGATGCGGCAGGCAATGTCCTTGTCCATCAGCGACACTGTCGATCCTTCATCGAGCAGTGCGAGGACGCGAGTAGACCCTTTCGGTCCGTAGATGTCCACCGGTATCATCTTTAGGTAGACTCTTGTTCCATCTGCTGCCGCGTATACGGATTTCACGACGTTCTTCGTGTCTTCTTTTTCAATACTCTGTTGCGAGGAGGATGACGGTTTCTCTTGCTGCGTAGACGGTGTCGTCGTTTGTGGGTCCGGCTCCGAGTGCAGCAGGATGTGGTGCGGTTTCTTGCATTTCTTGCAAGGCCGTCCTTTACAGTTCATCCTCGTGTGGCGACGGCGTAGGCACTTGAAGCATAGGCGTTTCTTCACCACGATATTCCATCTTTCGTTTGTGCTTACTTCCTTGAACTTCTTGCACTCCGTGAGCCAGTGTTCCCCTTCGCAGTGCGCGCAGAACTTTTTATATCCTTCCGAGGTTGTAGCGACTGTGTCTCTCTCAACGTCATCATCATCATCATCTTCTTCCTCGTGAGTGGCGTGCACCGGGTGCCTCGAGTTACCGAACCTCTTCTTCGGTAGCTCCGGTGGTGCAATCTTTCCGCACAAGTCAGCTTCAACTTCGAGGAACCTTTTCATCTTTAAAAGTTCTGGTTCTTCATCTTCCAAGCGCGCACTGAAGTCAAGCCATCTGTACCGTAGTATGGGAGTTAACTTCTCAATGATGCTTCGACTCATTTCCGGCGAGTACAGGTAGTGTGGCTTCTTAAGGGCATTTATCGTGGTCACTGCGTTACTCACGCGACTCGAGAAAACGCAAATGTCCCGTGGAGTGTCTCCTACTCGTGGGAGCTCCTTGATCTTCTGGAGTTCTGCCAACACTAACTGCTCCGGTCTTCCGAATCTTCGTTCCAAAGCATCGATGACTTCCTTGGGGTCCGAGGCCACGAACAACAGGCTTCGAATCGCTTCCTTTGCCGTTCCTTTTACCGCTTTCCTGAGGCGAGCCATATTATGCACTATTGTGCATAACGCCGAACTATCCTCATACGCCCTTTTAAAAGGCAGCCACTCCTCATGAGCTCCGTTGAAATCTGGCAAATCCCACATCTTCGGTGACGCGGTCATGATGGGATGTGGCTGTACCGGTCTTGTAGCGCTTATGATAGCCTCGGCGAGTTCTTTTATATCTGACTTCTGTGTCTGAGAGCTCTGTGGTTTGTCCTCAGTCGTTTCATACGTGGCGGTCTGCGCTACCCAATGCTCGACGTGAGTTGATTTCTCCAAATCATAGTCTTCGACTTCTTCTTCCGATAGACATTGGGTTAACTCCAGTTCCGTCTGAGCAAGGGCAGCGGCAGTCTCAGCTACTTCTAGCTGCCTCTTCTGAAGTTCTCGCAGGGCTTCGAGTTCCATTCTCTTTGAAGACTTGTTCGATCTTGCATCCTCTCGCGCTTGTGGAACCAATGAACTTGCAGACGTGTACGGTGGGGCGACAGGTCTTCCTCCAATGTCTTGCAGGATCTTCGTGGTTCCTTTTTTCACTCTTGTCTGAGCCACAGGTTCGAACGCGGGAGCGGGGCGCGCGCTCGCGGGCGCGGACACGGACGCGGGGAGCGCAGATGGCGCTGGCGACGCGAGCGGGTACGCGATCGCGGGACGCACGCTCGCGGGCGTGGTCTCAGACGGGATCGTGCGCGGGGGAGCTTGCCGAGACGCGCGGGTCTGGGCGAATGTCGTCTCGGACGCGGTACGCGGGGGAGGGGCGGCAGCGGCGGCCGCTACCGTCGCGGCGCGAGTAACCCTCCCTTGCGCCGGGGCAGCGGGCCCTAGGGCGGCGCTAGCGGCGGCGGCGGTGGTGTGGCGCGAGGCACACGTCCCGACGGGTGTCCCAGTGGACGTTTCGGCGGACGCCACGGTCGACGCGGAAGTTCGAGTCGCGGTCGACGCGGACGCGTTCGCGAACCAGTCAGTAGCAGTCGTTTCCATCGAACCCTCCTCTTCAGTTCCGGAGGGCACGGGAGATCTTGAACGGACGATAGGCATCTTCAAACCTTATTCTCCGGATCCGGTTCGAAGGACCAGAAAATGTAGCGGCGAGGCGCGCGGTTCTCGATCGGTTTCTGGTGGCGCCTCTGGCTACCTCGTTTTCTGCCGGCCGGAGCGCTCTCGTTCGGTTCGCAGTCTGGAGATGCCGTCGACTTGTATCTCTCGTCCGTTCAACCAACGTTTTAAGTCAAGAAACAGTATCGTCAAGAAACAGAAACGTCAAGAAACAGAAACGTCAAAGAAACAGAAATGTCAAAGAAACAGGATAGTATTTATTCTCGAGCTCTTCTATGTACTAGCTTCTATCTTGCTACTGGGCCGATTACTTTCTTCTAGTCTTCACAGCTTGGATTCAAAAATGGAACTGGCCTCAGTAACAATTGGTCAAATATTTATACATCTCTAGGGCCGGCGTCGAACGCTCGGCTGCCGAACCATTCACAAAGCTTTCGCCGCACGTGTGCGGAGTTGGGTGCGCGTGTTGGTTCATTTTCGACTTTATTGACTCTATTGTTATTCCTATCGTCTTTTGTCTTATTTGGGTCTTCCTAGAAATATTGCCTGCCTGCTATCTGTGAATGGTTCGAGATTCTTCGTTTTAAGGAATAAAACAATCCTAAGTATTTTACATTTCAAACTTACATCTAAGCCCTAGCTATATAGGTTCAACTCAATGTCTTTATTATCTTATACTTATATCTACTTAAACTAGGACTTAATTATCGATCATTTTATTTATTTTCAATCTTATGCTATGTAGTGGACGTCGCTAACAGGGCTTAACCCTACAAAAAAAGGACAAAACCCATTCGCCTGAATCTCGAGATAAGACTCTGCGTCGATTAAATATTCGACAGCTAAACACCCTATCAATATAATACTTACACCTTAATGAGCCTAAAGACTGTCACCAACGTTGGTTATTAGCTCATACGAACTGCTTTTACTTGCATTACCTATTTATTACGTAAATCAATTCTCTTTGCCCGTCGACGTTATGTTCCTTCAATTGGTATTAACATAATTCATGCGAGAGCGTGATAAATTGTTTAACTAACTAATGGATTAATGCCTGGTTCCTTTAATCAAATTAGAAAAGTTGGGACAGCATGTTCTTTTCTTCCACTCTTTCCTATCATTCAGCATCTGTCGATCTTCTACAAGATTCGCGGAATGTGCCCAGAGATTACATGATCTGATACCACCATCTCTTTTTCCTAATCGTAGGTACAACTACCCACACCCAAGCGTTTTGGTTCCACTTTTAGAATGCAAAAAAAACAGCTACAGAATCGAACGTATTACCGACGTCTGATCACTACAAATGATTTCTTCAAGGCAAGAATAAATAAGTGTCTTCTACAGTCTTGCATCGTCGGTTTCATCGTCAATTACCATCGGTTGAGACTGAAGTCAAAGGATGGTCTTAAGTATGTTGTTACGAAGCCGTGAACAGAAGTTAGTTAAGAAATTGTAGAAAAAAAATTCCATTCACGAAATCACGGACATTACATGTAAACGTCACAATTGGGTTTTTATTGCGTTTCTTTCATCACACTCCTCGATTTGGAGTAGACGCACGTAGTTTTACCTGTGATGATGAACGAAGGTCTCATTACTCCCATTATTTGGAAGGCCGAACTACAGATAAAAGAAAACCTAGTCACAACAGTGTAGTTCATTAGACGCAAGTTGGCAGATTTATGGGCATTCCTAATTTAACAGGAAGACGACGTTAAGTCGCAGTTGGTTCAGAGGGCCTAGTATGAGATTTGGTGTTTTTTTAATACAACTAGTTGATGGAACAAACCGATCGCCCACCTAATGTTAAGTGGTAACCACTGCTTATAACGATGCATTGCCTCACTGAGCACGTCTACTGTAGACGTGCCCTGTGATACATTGCACTGCACTCATCACCCTGAGACACAACGTCTGACATGCGATTACGGGTTAGGCGTTGTCAGTCAAGCTTATCAAAGAATCCGCTACCTTACCCCCAAGTGTAAATGGAAATCAAAAACTTTGTTCGTTATTTTTAGCCAGACGTACCTATACGTTTCGATGATTACAATAATCCTCAGAATAAAAAGAGTTTTTTTTATTTATCACCAAACCAAAATCTTCCCCCAAGTTTAATCAATGGTATCATCCAACAATGCAACAATATTTTCAACCGGTCAACATCATTATGAATTTGATATTTCAGCATTATTTTAATGGTAATGTTTCAAAATGTTAATTTGGTAAATACAAACTGGCGCACGCGCCTCGGGCGAGATTAGAGCGTAATCGAATAAATTATGTTTACGAAAATACGGTAATTACGATAATAAACGAAATAACGATTTTGTGGTTTTGTGGGTCAGTGTGTTAGGTATACAATCGAGTATTTAGCTTAATTAAATAGCACTGACCGGCGAGTTTGAGGATCGATTTCTTCAGCAAAGCTCAGAAGCACTGGTGGTCGAGTGGTAGCAAAGCCGCGTATTCGTAGGCTTATTTCAGAAATCCCCTTAGTCAGCCCTGCGACTGCCGGCATCTTTGGACAAAAAGTCCAGAAATCCCCTGATGGGCTCATTTACACTGTCAATGCGTATTCGTATTGGGTTGATGATAGGATTGAGTTTTTTACGCAAAGATTTTTTTTACGTAACCCGTCAAGCTGTTCTCGATGGAATGTAGTACCTACAAATACCACTATTATTTAACTATCTTTAAAAGCTATAGTAAATGGAGTAAAAGGTTTACGTACCGAAAGAAAAATTAATCGTAAAAAAATCTTTTTAATACAATATAATGTTGGTATTTAAGTGGTAGGTACTTAGGTCTACGTGGAGGAAGCTGCAGGCTTTAGCTCAAACCAGTAACATAGGTACATTAAATTCCAACCGGTTTTAACCTCTCAATAACACTAATAATTACTTTTTCCATCCAAAGGTTGTCCGGAATAAAATTGCTTTTAGCGATATTTTTTAGCCCATTGTACTCTCTATTTTTATGTTTATTTTTTGTATGTAATTTATTTCTTTTGTGTGTGCAATAGAGTTTTTACTTTTATCCTTAAGTATATCAGTTTTAAAGGATTCGGATATTGCTGAAGATTGTAAATAAATATCATAAAAAATTGATTTCCATTTACTTATCCAAAGATTTTTCAAAGAAGATAATTCTTCATTTATCGATATAGTTTCGCGGTAAGAGCGCTGTTGCATACATGCATCCCGTGACTCTTGCCCCTTGTCTATCACGCCCCAGAACTATAAAACCAAAAAGCACAAAAAGAACTTTTTGCTGAACTGTCAGTCATATACAGCTATTTATGTTTATAAGTGGAAGTAGTGTACCGAAAAACAAGTTTTTCCTTAACGCGATTCAGGATGCAGGGAGTAAGTATGCACTCACCGACTACGTGTGTTGGCTGTGAGCTAAACTAATGCTAATAAATAACCAATAATACTAAACTAATAAGCAATAAAAACTAACAACTAAAATATGGAAAAGTGAAATAAAAAATTTACTTACCTAACTAATTTTGTTGTTGCATCCTTTTTGTCGGAGGTCCACAACTTGCTATCGGGCATTGAACCACACAATGAGGTATGCATTCACACTTAACGACCATCTACATGTGTACAATCTACCGATTGGTGTCAATCGGTAACTGTCGTAGTCTTTAAATACAATATTTTGTTATATAATTATGACACAATGTTGTAGTCCTAATCGCATATTCTGATGACGACGGCCCCATTCATCTATATGTAGCCACTGCATGTACAGGGTGTCTTCACTGCGCAAGTACCATGGTTCAAACTCCACCCCTTTCAAAATTTATTGCACCAGCATTCTCTTGATTGGTTGGAAATTACCCCCTATCTATGCCACTCCCAGATTTTCCCCCCTACGGGGTGTTAAAACACCTTACAATAAAGTCGGTCAAGGTCGATGGAGTTGAGAAATCGATACACTGAAACATCGATAAGATCGGATGGTCAATCAGCAGCCTAACCGAAGCACATAATGGTTGCTATTATTACAATATTTAGTGAAATCTACAATGTATTAACATTATAAATTAAAACTGCCAGTAACTATGTATCCTTTATCTCAGTTTTAAATTATTTGAATAATAGTAAGGTTGTGAAAATGATGTCTAAATTGAACCAATACACTGACTGCAGTCGTTACGACAAGCTACAAAAATCCATTATGAAACTTTCATTTAGTAATCTCAAGCAGGTTATAATTAAGTATATCATTACCAAATTCGTAACTCGATACATATCTACATGTCGTTCGTATACGGGAAGTATTATTTTACGAAGTTGCAATTATCTAGTACAGGGTTCCTCGATCTTATGACCCCACGTACGTATACCTGTTCAAATAAAGAAAATACTAAACTCAAGCTGTAGCTGCGAAAACACACTAGAGTCTAGAAAAGTTAAGTTCCCTTTAACAATCTAAAAAATATGTTTGTAATAACTGGCAGAAAATATTTGTTGATCAACCAATTTTGTGCGTACGGGCGGCGCGTGCCATATACAGGGTGTAATGTAATTAGACCACTCGGGAAAGGAGTGTCCGGACAAGGAAATCATAATTATCAATTAAATTCTTAAATCTAGAGTACCTAGTAATGCTAAAGTAGTAGTGTTTCCCTAATTACACGCCACAGCGTGCGTAAAATAACCTCACTAAACTAAACATCCAGATAATTTAGTACCTACTTATTTAAGTATTGTGCATAAAGTATATAAATAATTTACTTCCATGATCTGAGTTGTGGAACCAAATAATTCATAGTTGCACGTTTGTGAGACAGGTTTTCGCCAAGTGAAGGTGTCCGTACGATGTTGGTGTATAACATTATAAGTACTCATTACGCTTACATAATGCCCATAAAATATTATTTAATAAGGCAAGTAGGTTGATATAACGAGATTAACACTGCCACCGACCCGATATCGGATCTTAAAATTACTAGACACTTTGTTCACCGTGTCGGCCAGTAGTGCTGACCTGCCGACACCGATATTTTTGTTCTAAGTATATCCTCACTATCCTAAATCATAAATCATTTTATTGTCTGTGAATCCGGGTGGTATAGTATTAGGGTGGTTGGTTGAATTGAATCTCCAGATCCTACTTAGCGTACTGTTTGTACGATAAGGAGCAAGATATGATGTTTTATGGTAACATTGACCAACACAATCAATATCTAAATAGAAATAGGAAGTGTTAGTTTTATTTTTCGAAACGTCCGGCTTCGATTCCCGAGCTGAGTTCAAGTTTTTTTAAATGTATGAATGCAGTTTTCCTTGTTACTAAAATCGATGACATGGTTCCTAAGAGCAGATCTTCGTATGTCTTATAGTTTCAAACTTTCCCATACTGACCGATTTAAAATGTTACACCTTGTATATAGTTCGTAACCTAAATGAACACATAGGCTACTTTTCATCCCGAATAATTGACAAGAACTGAAGGATAAAATGAACGAACGGGATTAGCAGCGATCTATCAGCAATCTAGTTCACATAGAACAAGATTCGTTATAGCTTTAATAGCATTGTATATGTATATATTTATACATATTTATCACCTTGTTATGGTAGATACTTAGTAGGTAACAGAAAGAAGCCACACGCAAAGTGCATCCGTACCCAGCACCAGAATCACAGGATTTTGAAACCTATCAACGTGTGATTTAGGTAGGATTTAGCATACTATAAATTCACATAAATTATTAATTAAATAATGTAATGAACATAAAAAATAATAAGTAACTTTGTTATATGTTATTATTTATGTTACTATTCGTCTCGCTCTGATGATCTCGTTCCAATCGTGTTGGTAGTAATCGCACTGTTTCTGAAATTCAGTAACATAATATTATTTTTTATTCAGATGCCTCACAAACGGTGAAGGAGAACATCGTGAGTAAACCCGTGGCTTAGTCAGCTCCGCACGTGTTGACTGTCTTTCTTGTGGATAAGGCCGACTAGGCTAAGAGATTTTCTCAGCCTAGTCGGCCGGTCCGACATTCACATCCACATTGAAATCCACATCCGATATAATTCATGTCCCAGGCACTACAGCGCCAGCATCCTGTTAATGCAGACATGGGATGAGTAATTTACCTCAGATCTGACGCTGTATATAAAGCCTCTTGATTAGATCCAAAGGCTCTATCAAACTTGGTATAAAATCCCTGTTAAGTTAATGATGATAAGATGATAAGATGCATTATAATTGCTTGGCTTGTAACAATTACGTTGCCGACTCGTAATTCCACTCGACAAATAAGTCCTAGGGATGATAGAGGGTACAATTTGACATATATTACCATCGACTTCAAAATAATCGTATTAGGTACTTAGTTAGAATAAGAAAAGTGGTAATATTAAGAATCATAAATGCCTTACTAGACAATAATATCCATTTTGTCCCCATGCAGCTTATTAAGCAAGTAGGCTGTTTTAGTTGTAGATAAACCTACCTTACCATTATTGTTATTCTGTACCTACCTGTAAGTACCTACTGTATCTTTTGGGGACCAATAAAATTTTATCTTATCTTATCTTATCACTACCTGTTGTACTAGGCTCTGGTCGTGAGAAAATAGCACTTAAAATCATATCAGCCATCTAGTTTACAAGCTTTGCTTAGTTTGGGACTAGAGGGCATTGTGTGAAATGTTCATGAATATTTATATTTATTTATTTAATCACCTTACTAAACTTTACCGGTTCATAATAGCTATTGTAGTTGGTAGGTTAGGTACCTATTATATATCTAACGTCTTGGTGTACCTATAATATATAAATATAATATATATATAATATAATAGGCCTTTTACATCTATTGAAGATGATTTATACAGCGTCAGGAGGCAACCTATGCCTACACTTAACGGGACACTGTAGTGCCTGGGACAATGTTTAGATGGAGTAGGCTTGCCCAGCACCTATACCATCCTCTCAGCCTAGTCAGCCGTATCCACAGGAAAGACAAGGTCAATACGTGCGGAGCTGACTAAGCCGCGGGTTTCCTCACGATGTTTTCCTTCACCGTAAAGCTCGTGTTAATGCGCATATAAATTTTCCGAACGAAAAATGCATTGATGCACGGTCGGGATTTGAACCCACGACCTTCGGATCGAAAGTCGAGGTACAATCCCACTCGGCCAACAGGCTTTTACACGGTAGGTGTACCTACATCTGTTGTTATAAAAGCGATACCTAAACATCCAGGTACTTACCTACTTATACTCGCTAGAGTCGTTGCTGTCTCGAGTTTATTCTTGTGTACCTATTTATTACTTTGAGTACCTATGCGCGACGGGTGAGTACCCACACAAACCTGTGGTTTATAGGGTACAACATCTAAAATTCATAAGCATCAATTTTGTACGAGTTAAAAAAAACAGATGCAGCCATTTTACTGAATACTGTCATTTTAAGAGTCGCTTTGCAATTGCAATCAATCGGCTAGGCTTATCAAATTCGCATCGCATAGCAGACACGGTAATAAAACATATTCAATAGAGATACATTATCTAACCGGCTGATGTGTTCCAGTCTGAAGGGTATGGGTGCCGGTGCATTTACAGGCACATGAGATTTATCATCTTTAGAGTGATGGACTCAGTGCGATGTCTCACAGGGTACATCCTCAACGGACGTGCTCAGCGAGGGTTAGACGCTTTCCATTCTTTGTTAAGTAAAATAAAAACTAAGGTAGAGGCCCTCTTAGACAACTAAATTACCTAGCAGAATCAATTATAACTAAGGGCTATTTTAACCCTCTGCTCTGTTATAATTGTCTTCGTACAAAAAATACCCAAATATGGGCTAAAATCCCTCTAAGTGCCTTATTAAAAGAGTATATTGGCATCTGCCTACATTATTCGAATTTGATATCAAAATTACAAATCAAAAATATTAAATCTTGTTATTAGGAAGTTTAAGCGTCTCAATCTCTCAATTTTCCACCCTCAGCAGGTTAAGTAGGGATTTGTGTCAAAGCTATATTTTTTTAGACTCAATAAGCTACGTTACTATGGTAATTAATATCTCTTTACTTAGTAAGGTAATATCGAGATCGATTGAGTATTGAAAATAAGCTACCACAATACAAAATTTATGAAATTTATTATTTTTACTATTTCTAGAACTACTTGCTTTACTAGATATACTAGAACGGTAGATTTTATAAATGGGCGGAAAAACTCTTCAAAAATCTTATAAATTACAAATACAAAAGAAAATTAAATACTCCAAATTTCTTACCTGCATAACACATTTGGAATAGTTTAGAAATAAAACAAACTTCATTACCTCACAGACTTTAATGACAAAATTCAAATATTAGCTATGTACTAACAATTTAATTAAAAATAAACCCACAATTTTTTCAGATTTTTAACCTTCGCACAAATTATTTCTGGATGAGATAAAGAAACGAAATACTCGTTTGCTTAATCTAGAGCACTCTGCACAATCACCTGAACTCGATCGAAATGATATCTCATTCGAGCTTTTTCATTTACACCCCACTTAGAGCCCCGCCAATTTAAAGAGACACCTTTCACCATAACAGCGGAGGTAAATAAGGTATTTGTAAATTACCCAGACTACCTCCTACCCACACTAGTAGGGATGCACTAGGAGCTAGATTATGCAATGTTCGAACCTGCAATGTTCGAGTATATAAGCTTGAGGCACGTTACGAATAAGTAGAAAGTAAGTCAGTCTCGACAAACCAAGTGTTTACCGAATCGGTCCAGCAAACCAAACAAGATGTACGCAAAACTCGCTGTGAGTGTCTATACTTCTGATCCTTGTCGTGGGTTCGAATCCAGAGAACAACAAATAGTTATTTAGTTTTTATCTGAAACAATGTGCTCTAACGAATGGTAGAAACCATAGTGTATGATCTAACAACGGCTATAGGCTCGTAACCTCATAATATAAGGGATACTAAGATACTGCAAAAATGAACAGCGCGATTATAATATTTGGATGTGCGTTTGACTACTCATTCAAGTTTTGATATCAAGAGCGGTAAGGGTGTCTACCAGCAACGGCAACATTTTATATCTCGTCAGCCATCTAATTTGGATCAGTTGAGCTATCTATAAATCGTTTGCAACGGTGTGTAGATAGCTCAACTGCTTCATGTGTATTTTGTACATATTATAAATATTGTAAATACTGTATTTTTTTTTTGATTACTGAAGATATAAATTTATTCACAAAGAAAATTATGACTAATAAAGTATTTACAATATTTATAATATGTACAAAATACACATGAAGCAGTTGAGCTATCTACACACCGTTGCAAACGATTTATAGATAGCTCAACTGATCCAAATCAGTACCAATCGGAAGCGTGCCCAAGACACTGGCTGCATTGCCGCGCTGAATAGCAATACTGTATTAGTCGTAATTTTCTTTGTGAATAAATATATCTTTTGGTCTAATCATCATGTAGTCGTGAACTGATGAAAGATTTTAATGATTTTATAAATCTAAAAGATTATCTTATTCCAAAGGTGATGCCTGTTAAAATACGTTTTTTATTCTTCAAAAAGATTTACCGGTAAAATACAAACATAACAATAGTTCTCTCCCATCTATCTTCATTAACTGTTTGTGCAAACATGCCTGCACTGCAGAATCTGTAGCTACCTACCTAGCCGCAACAATAATGACCCTTGAAATAACGTAATAAAGTCTTTATTTCATTATTTACAAAGCAACTGCACAAAACTTTTTATTGCAGCAAATATTTACTATGATTCATTCAAAATAAATAAACCAATATACATAAGTTGATAGATCAAAGCGGATGCAAAAATATGAGGGGAGACACATTTTTCAGTCAATTACTACTAACAGGTTAAAATGAATGATGATGGGGTGTACACACAATTTTTTATGACGCTAATAGGGAGAAATTGAAATTGACTCACGACTGGAAATCCCCGCTGCACGTCAACCCTTAATGTTTTTTTTTTTTCAATTCACTTCTCGTTATGACCATATTTAAGGCGTATGTGTAAATAAAAAGGTGAAATGGGATAGTCAAAAGTGTATCCAAAAAATATTAAGTGAATATTGAACGTGCAACTTTGCAGTAAGTATAGAATTTCAGATGTGACAAACAAGCCTGTCGCTGCTGCTAGCTAACTAGGTTGTTAGAAAGAGAGGAAGGAAATGCATTAGGTACAAATTTTGCAATTTTTTTTAAGTTATTGAGGCCGATAAATCAATATAAGTAAAATAGTAATGGTCGATAAAACAATACAATCGACATTTTCGTGTTAATTTGTCTGATCAGTATAAAAAGTGAAGTTGATTATGTTTGGATCATTAAAAAATTAAAATTCTTAGCGAATCACTAACATTATACACAAGTGTACATTGTACAACCATCACGTGGAAGTTGGATCTAATTGTAATGATACTTAGTTTGAAATTGTACTCGTATATCCGAAATAATTCCGACCAGCACACCATTTTAAAACGACAAGCGCTCACATTACGGAGATATTTCCGTTTATTTGTACAAATATATGTAAATGGTATTCTTTTTAGAAGTTATGCACACTGATGCACCAACAATGATGCAGACTCTAGCCACTTATAACTATCATCTTGGGAGTTTACCCAGGAAGGGGGATTTTTTGGCTGCTTCTTTAGTTTTTTTTTGTTTTCAGCTCGTTGCCTTCGTGGTGGCCGTAGCTGTGGCTACACCCGTCCCTGGTGGTTTTGGTGGTTCACAGTGAGTATTACTGTATTAATTAAATCAATGAAGATCTACAAAAAAGCCCATTTTATCGGATATGAAAAAATTTGTTCACATTTTGGACCTCGCATTCGTACGGCGGAGCACCAGTGCGTTTAAATTCTAATTCATGGACAGAGTAACATGGAATTTAACGGGTCTAGTTCTATTTTCACCTAATTAAACACAATACTACTAAAATTTCTGCTGTAAAAGTCCTAAAACGTATTCGGCGACCGTGTAGCCAACTAAATAAATAAATATTCATTGATATTTCACACGACGCCCTCAAGTCCCAAACTAAGCAAAGCTTGTAATATGGTGACTAGATGCTGATAGAATACTTCTATACTTTTTTTTGTAAATAGATACTTATAATACATAGTAACACCCAGACATAGAACTAACATTTATGTTTGCTATACACAAATATTTGTGAGAACAAACATTTGTGTGCAGCAAACATAGATGTTTGTTCCACTGAGAAGTGGGGATCGAACCCACGACCCACAGAACGAAAGGCAGAGCTAATACCCACAGAGAAGTGACGCCTGTCAAAAAAATTTTGATTTCTGGTTAAAAAAAGTAGTTTACACACAAAAGAACAAGAAACTATAATAGTAGCCAATATACATATAAAATATCTTTGATAGTAGCAATGAACTTGCTCATTCCGAGTAATAGCCATTAATTATAGAGCAATACTAAAAATATTACGATAAAATAAAACGTAAGCAACTAGAGTAAGTAGTAACTGTGTTTGTAATTTATGAATGGTCCGGTGCAGTTACTTTGTTAAATATCGTAAATACATTGATCGATGTAGCTAAACTATGTTTGGTGAAAATTGGTGCAGCCGTTTTCAAAATATGATGATATTCATCAGCTCTGAAACCCATACAGTTTTGAGACATAAAACAATAAAATTGAGACAATAAAATTGTAGTTTGAAATATTTGGTTTATCTCAAAGCGGTTAGATTTGATTTGACGAACTGGAGTCCAACCAAGGACGCAAATATGACGAAGCAGATCTTAGTAATATTTTCATATTTACATAGCTATCGGGCATTGTCTTAAAGAGTTTACGTAATAGTAAAAACTTAGGTCTTCAAATTTTGATTTCTGCAAACATAGTTTAGTCTAAGGGCGTCTTGCACCAGAATCACTAAACGTATTTAACAGCTAAATCGATTTAAATCCGACGTATTTGTATGACTTGACAGCTCGCTAAATACTATTTAAGAGTTAAACGCGTTTAGCGATTCTGGTGCAAGCCGCCCTAAGACTCGATCAATGAACTATTCACATTACATTCTACTCGTATGTTTACGGAACTCGATTACTATCTCGATTACAAACGATTTATTAGACAAGTAATTCAGATACGTAACTTTTACGCTGTTAATTACTAGGCTATTGAGTAACTGATTTGCATATTTTTCTGATCAAGATGTTTGCAATTGTAGTAACAATTTTTATAAAAATTTAAGGCTAAAAATAAGTTTCACTCAGATAGTTTTTTTGAGGATGTCTAAGGGGTAGTCTAAACATTAAGTACTTTCAAATGAATTACACAACAGAAAAAGGTGAAATGGCCAGAGATATTGCCGCGAAGCTTAATTGTAAATAAAAAACTTCAATTGCCATTTTTACAATATTAGTGGAATAAAACTGTTTTCACTTTCACTTCACCTTGATATAAATTAAAACTAATTGCTAATAACTTTCCCCCATTCCTTTATATTATAATTATAATATTCCAGTCTTAGATAATTTGGATATTCATAAGAATTTCAAAATATCATAGATAATTGATGTCCTGATCTATTTGTCTAACACTTGAGAATTATTTTGTTAAAAATAAAAAGCATACTATTTTTGGATGTCGTCATTGTGCAGTACCAAACATTATGCATATACCAAACGTTACTTATAAAATTAAAAGGGTAATATTATGAAGGGTCACTTCAAAGGATGGCAAAGTGAGTGATTGATGAAAACTGATTGCAACCCTTTCCCTAGCTGCCCATTCAGCTGTCAGATTGTCAAAGCATTAGCCGATGTCTAATTACCTTACGCCCCCGGGCCGGAGTGCATGTGTCAGATCACGGTGGCTGCATCACTTGATTAGAAACCGGGTGCTCTGAGCTTTATCTGGCTTCATTTGAATGGAGGTCGTATAATAATATAAAGTCACAATAAATAAATATTCATATTCAAATAAGTGTACACAAAAGATAATAAATAATCTCAACGCACTTCAAAAGCTAAATCTTTTAATTTTGTATTGTGAATGAATCTAACTACCGGTTAAATAATACCTACCAATTACGCAACGCGCCCACAGTGAAGTGGAGTGCAATAGGTCAGTTTGATGCACTTAAGAACCAGTTTTGTTAAGATTAGATATCCCTTTCTCGATCCGACGCTATTGCCATAGTTTCTTGCCCGTTCTTCTAGGCTCTGGTCGCGTGGAACTGACACCTAGAATCACCTAGTTATATAAGACGATTGTAAATGATCCTTGTGATTTTATTGAATAAAGAAATTTTGACTTTGACTTCATTAGTGCATTAGTCTGAGTTTGTTCCACAAAGGCACGAAGGCACGCACGGTTGATACCACATTCGTCAAGTTCCTTGCCACGTAGTATCACGTATAAACAAATGAATGGGTTGGTTCTATGATATGAAATGGACTTTCGTACTTTATCTAGATCACTTTCAACTTTATATTGGTTCTATTCTAAGGTTTTGAACTAAAAAAACTTTTCTTCGTTCAGATAAAAACCTATAATAAATAATAATAGATAATTGAAAGACATAAAAAAAATTGGTTCTTTAGCGATATAAAATTTATCGATTTTATAGATTTATCGATATAAAATGTTTATTGCAAAAAAATGTAGTAGTAATATTATTAGCCCTAATCACGTTTAGATAGATCGTTGACCTACCGCATGCTTTTGTATCCACCACTATGAGTGAGCGAAATGCATTAAACCGGTGGCGGCAGAAACCTGGCCATCGTGGTCCGAAACTAGGGCATCAGAGCGATTCTAAATGATCCTTGTGATTTTATTGAATAAAGAAATTTTGACTTTGACTTTGACTTCGATGTAAGAGCACAGATAATACTATAACTGGACACAGAGTTTGAATTTTTACGTCTACCGTTTTTGAAAAGTTCGGACAAACTATGTCCTGAAAAAAATCGAGAGAAACTCCGCGGATGGTCGTCTCCGCAAGTATTGACATTATCTTTCCTCTGCTGAGTGGGCTGAGAGGAGTCCACTCCATTTAAAAATGTTCAGGCGCTACAATTCATGGGATAATTGTTTAAACAATTGTCCTCATCGCTATATTTTTTATTATTTATCGCAAAAGATCTTTTAAGATACAGGTTTTAAAATAACCTCTTGAATTTAAACATTATTGCTGCTCTAGATAAAGTCTTAATAGTTTTAGAGCTACAAGAAATTAACAAACATTCCACTAAAACATAAAGCAACAACTAATTTGCAATTAACTTATCGCAATTTGTCATGCGCCCGTGCATGGTAACCATGCAATAACTAGAGTACGAGTTCATTATGGCTCATTATAGTTTTGAAGATCGTCGGAGCTTGACGTTGGTAATTTCGTTTTGAAACAATTTCAGAACAAAACAATGGGATTTGTGATAGAAAATTAGACAAATGCTAGCGGATATTGTAACAGACAAGCTGTGGTTTTCAGTGTCGCGTAGGTGCCGAAGACGAATTTATAAGTAAAACGATGAAGCTGAATGTTGTTAGTCATAGATGAAAGAAACACACGCCGGCCCCGGAACGGTGTAACATAAATGTCAGGTTCCACGGTCCGCATACGCAAATTGCAAACGGTAACGACCATTGCGTAAGAACTACTCACATTCCACTACAAATCGTCCGTTTCCCGCGATGTATGACAGAGAAAGTACACAATTTGTAAGCAAAACAACACTCCAATGCGTCTGTGATTGTGACTTAATGTGGAAACCTATCAGTTTCACAATCATTTATTGGATCCAAACAAATTACTGGTTCCAAACCAATACAATCTCATCTAATAGGGACTTTCAAACTAGTATCTAGCAGGTTATTTTTACCCCCAAATTTATCCTCTAGAAGAGCCTCTACATCGTTTATGAATTCAAGGGTTAATTGACCTCTGTTATGTAACTGGTTTTAAGTCGAATGGTCTCTGGCCTTGAGGTATGACGACAGCTAAGACTTGATTTTATAATATCTGACTCTGTCAACATCCGACTCCTTATTTAGGTGTAGGTATTTTATTTTTACTCATCGGCCGTTTTATTTGGCATCCCATCCTAGGCTCAGGTCGCTAGGAGCTGGCTTATATTCACCTAGGTCAGAATCTTCGTAAATAGTCAAATTATGTGAAACTTTTGATTTGGTTCGAATGCAAGTCCCCAAAATGACTCAAATACTACATATTTTGCTGTTCATTTATCATTGTTTCTTTCTCCACAGCAAGCACGTTACCATCCACGTTCCATACAAGATCCACACCATCCACCACCACCACGTCTCCAAGGTCCATGTGCCCGTCCACGTGCCTGTCGTGAAAGAGGTGCAGGTCATCAAAGAGGTTCCTGTTTATAAGCACGTGCCTTACCCCGTGGTCCAGCATGTGCCCGTACCTGTGGTGAAACACGAGGTGGTGGAGAAGAAGGTTTACGTGCCAGTACATGAGCACCACGAGCATCACGAGGAACAGCACGGATGGGAGAGCGAGGCGCTGTCGCACGGCTGGCACTGATTGTTCAACTTAAATTTTTTAGTCTAAGGTAAGTCTGGTTAGCGTCAGTTGAACTACCAGATTGCTCGTTGCAAATGATACAACGTATCTCCAGTGCTTCTGTAAAAACAAATTCACTCGGATTTTGATACAGTTACAAATATGAACATGTTTTTTGCTAGAAGGATGTTTCTTTAATCAATCAATTTCAGTTAATCTACAATCTGATCATTATATAACTATGCTGGAAGTCAAATAAAGACAAATACTTGTTTTAATTTGCTTAGTGTAGTGACCGCGAAGGCATTTTCTTCAAACGCAAAGATGAATGTATTCATACTACCTAGTAAGATTTTGATAACACTGAGCTAACACTATATTTTTTTTATCCACAGATTATTAGTACCTAGTACAAATACACATTGTCATCATCATCATCGCTGAGGACATCATCGCAAATCCAGCAATTTTTAAAGGATTCTTTAAAATCAAGTGTACATTAATATTAAGAGCTGCCGTACTGGTTATCGCTAAACTGTTTCCAGGTATGGGTTTTAAATAGTAGAAAATCGTTAATAATCTCTGGAGGGTGAAACAGAGGTTGCTATTTAGGGTTCCGCAATAGGATGCAAAAGCTCAAAACTTACGCAGTCTATCTTTGAATAATTTCAAATTTCGTGCTAGTCACCAATGTCACCATAGAACCAAAACCGGTGCATCGTTATTCAAGGTTACAATGAAATAACGCGAAATCTGAAAACAGTTATAAATATTTTATATAAATCAGTTGGGGTATGTAAGGCGAAATTTCGTTAGGATCCGGTAAGAATAATTTAACCATATGCTAGTTCTTTACCTGGGAGAACGATAGCTCCCGCCAAGTCGGGCGAGCGCAGCCCAGTTTTTACCGAAGCATTTTGATATTTACTTATGAAGTTTACTTAGGTCAATTGAGTGAAGGTAGAGACTGTATAACTACTACTCTATAAAAGCCATTCAAAGCGAAATGTCAGTTATTTTTATAACAACAGCAGGGCTAGCATGGGCCGGGGACAAATTGTCTCCGGGAAAGGATAAATACCATTTCCCCGTTGTCAGTTTTATCCACCCTCCGAGCATGGCCTCACCTGTGGAAAGCTTTATCCACGGGGAATAGCGAGGGGAGTAGCGTTTCGACGGTTCTCTACGTCTGTATTGCCATTACTAGAAAATAAACAATACTGACGAGATATTGACGCATCAACCTTCAATATTTTGAGCAGTATATTAAATGTATGGTAATAGTTCGTTCTTTTTGCGACTATTTGCGGTCTGTTGTGGATTATACGAAGACGAAGAAAAAAAAGTGCAAAAAAAACCTAGTTAAGTAACTACTAATGATGACAAAATATTAGGTAGGTAGGTAAGTACTTAGGTGGTACATAACGAAATTGTCACTTAAGTACATTCTGATGATAGCTCCAGTAACTTGGGTCAGATATTTACTGACTGTAGTCTGTCCAATGGCCAAACCATGGTCTTGCCCGGTACCTCTCTGGTAACTACCATCTGCCATTAGGCGTATAGATGCAAGGATCTATACATAATAGAAAAACAATTGTAGGTAGGTTATCGTGGTTAGTAATTCTATGTAGCATAAGGTTTTCACAGAATGTAGCAAAGTAGGTACAGCGTAATATTTTTAAAATAACCTTGATATGCACCGGCAAACCATCTCGTGAATTTTGAGGCTGCAAGGCATCCTTCAGCTCCTCGCACAGATATACCGCCATTTCTTTGTGGACGCGAAAAAGTCGGCGAAATTCGGTACCTATCTGGCAAGTGCAACGGATTACTTGCATCCCTTATAACCCTCCTGTGTATTTTCCGTTCATTTTTATCAATGAATTGAGACGTAATGATGAAAAAATATGATCGAGATATTTTGTAAGCAAAGGAGAATTACTTTTATACCCACCTTCGAGATAGATGATAGTTATTCCCTGTCAAATGTCAATCGAAGAGTATTTTATCCACTCTTTCCCTAGTCCATGCTATGAAGCGGGAGTAGCGGGATATAATGTCCACGAAAAACGTCAAGTGGAAACATTTTATCCCTTTTCCCTGTTGCCATGCTATGTAAGGTGGAGAAGAGAATTATTTCCACCGACAAGTAGATAAAAACGGTGGAAAGACAATTTGTCCCCGGCCCATGCTAGCCCTGCAGGAATCATTTTTGTAATATCCATTTACGCGTAAACGTGAGCAAAAGATGAAGCGGTGTTTAGTTTGAGATTAGGCGGTCTCTACAATTGATGATCTCTCTCTCTCTCTCTCTCTCTTTCTACTGGTCATTTCTATCTCTACTACGGACCCCTGTGCTAAAATGAGACTCGCGCTAGTTTTATTTAATCTCCGTGTGCCTTTTGGACATGACGTAGGGGAGACTATAATTTTATTTGAAAATTACGCCGCTCTTATTTTCGAACAAATCTGTATTGATTTTGGATTTTAACCCATGTGAGTAGGTACATAGTTTGGATAGTAGCTTTCATTCAGATTATTGTTTCATTTGATATCCCATCCATCCATCCCTGTAACGAGATTTATGCAGTTATTTTTGTTATTAGCTGTATTTTGAACCCGAATTTACTTGTATTGCCAGAACATGCCATTTTTGCTACATACTGAATATTAATAGTGATTATTCTTGTATACTTTGAATAATTATTATTAGTAAGTATGTAGATACTTGTGAACTATGCAGTAAGAGGCGTTTTTGTGAAGCTTGGATAATTTTTACATAATACATGAAATATATTGGTATTATAAGCATATTCTACTAAAAAGTTTTACAAAGTTTTTGCATGCAAACTACAAAAATACATGAAATAGATGCTAATGATGTCTAAAAGTCGTATAAGTCACCACCAGTATTCATAGTTACCATACTGTTAGTTTTAAGAGCCAAAGAAATAAATGATGTGTTACAATAAATATATTGTCTATATTTTTGTAATCTTTTATCTACCCTCTTGTTCATTTGTTTTGTAAAATCACAAGAATCATTTAAATGATCTAATTTAAATGATTCTAATTAGAATCACTTTATCTAAAAAAACTAAAGGATTGTGGTGCAAAGTATGCCTTGAGATGATTAATAAACAAACTAATGAAATTAGTTAATTTATTACAACTTTACAATCAATTGTGTTATTTTTTACAAATATAATATTTCAGGACAATAGTTAAACGTAGATAACACCAAACGTAGGACGATTTCACAGTCTTTTGAACTTGAGATGACGTTCACTGTACAAAACTTATTCCATTTCAAAAAACTTATTTCGTTTCAGAAAAACTTATTCCATTTTTGGCACTCATTATGACTGCGTTGATGGTGATGTACTTGGTGGAACTGTTGGCACATCCTAACCAGGCACGTCGGTATCTTGTGAAGAATCCTGCATACAGCATTCTTGATGATGTACATCAGATGATGATGATGATGTAAATATCATTAGAATATATTTTTTGGTAGAGCAGCGGTAGTAGTTGAAGATCAAAGCGCTTAGATGTAGCCCCGTATTCTGTAACATAGAATATTTGAACGAAACTGAATCGAAACTCGACATTTTCTGACCGATTTTCATCGATTGAATTAATTTGATATGGAAACTTTATTGGGTAATGTTTTAGGAATCGTTTTAAATCTTTTGTGCAGTGTTGTTTTTGTTTTGAAAATGAAAAAAAATTGATACACGAATATTTTACACGATAATTTTTTGCTTCACATCCACTTATGAACCGCTTTTACCGCCATACTCAGAGACGTCACATAAACATAAGTGTTAGGTTGAAATAAGTGTCTTTGTTCGCCATTACTCATTGGTAAAATATATCTATTATCTTCTGATTATCTTCTAAAGAACATCTCTGACTGCGACCCCTAATGGGTAGAAAATCTATACAGATAAGTACAGTACGCACAACGGATCTTTATCCCTCTGAACTTAGGTACAACAACGATTGCGAAAAAATTCGCTTACCCATTCGACCCAAAAATTGGTTCTGCGCAGATAATTCAGAGGGACAAAGATCAGTTGTGATTACTATAGGTACGCATTTTATTTCACAAATGATAGGTACAGGTAGAGTGGTCATCCAAGAAAAAAAAATTACATAAAAAAATTACAATTAAATTATTAAGGGCGGCTTGCACCAGAATCGCTAAACGCGTTTAACTCTTAAATAGTATGTAGCGAGTTGTCAAGTCATACAAATACGTCAAATTTAAATCGATTTAGCTGTTAAATACGTTTAGTGATTCTGGTGCAAGACGCCCTAAGTAGGTTTAAAAATAATTACATATGATCCGCAGGTTGATGACGATCCATGACTTGACCTCACTAAATCACTGACTCCTCATTTAATGGACATTTGTCTGAACCCGTGGCACATCAGCTCGTAGGTCGTAAACGACACTATGCTGGTCAGCTGTGCCTTGTAGATGGTGACCTTCCATCCTCGGTAGAACCCTCGGACCCCTTCTTTCTTGTAAGTCTTTGTCAGGCACTCTGTTAGTTCTCTGCATTTTATCAGGTTCTGCGATGTACTCGGGGCTTCGAAGCGCGAATCGGCTTTGTGACTCTGAAAAATAAAATGAAACTGAAGACCTAGAAAGTTTATAAGATCGGAGGATTTAATCCTGGAAAGATCATGCGTTCTATCTACAGACACACGCAGTGGATGAAAAAGTACATTGCAGTACTTATTTATAACTTCAGCAAGAGATAAAGGGATTTTTATAAAATCATACACTCTTATCAAATTGGTCTCAAAAATGGGAGCTACATTTTTATGGAAATCAATATTTTCTTAGTATAAAAATGAGCTGAGTTAATTTGTAAAAAACAAACGAAATGGTCTACTTAGCATTCCCCTTGATTGACGGCCTGCGTAGCAACGGCTTAGAGTACCTGCAAGTCTCCCTCGTAGCAACCAACGTTGCACTCAGCGAAAATAATTTAATAAAGTCTACCCCAAATAAGCTCGAAATCTCTATCTCACTGACAAAACAGCCCTTTATATTTACGCTAAATGATTTGCTCTGTACAATGTCAAGGGCGAGTATTAGGCGAGTGATTGGATTGCAAGGAATGTAAATAGTAGATACTTACTGTTTGTTTATAAACCCGGCCTTATCTCAATCAATTGGGAGACGAGAAAGGTCAGAATTAAACTAAGACCAGATCTTTTGGACCAGTGTAATTGCTACCTAATCTATTATGAAGCCTCATTGACTACGTTACGTTACGTTACGTTATATTATTACGTTGATTGACACTAATACTAATACTATTTGCGTTACGTAGCCAGTTGCACGCGCGGACATCGATCAGTGTCTCTGTGATAATAATTTAACGAATCGTAATGTCTGGGGTGGAACCAGTACTTCCTGGAAGGGGTTATGCAATACGTCTTTTTATTATGTGTGCGTAGGAATTGAAGGACTAGTGACCATTTTTAAATTGTCGTGCCCTAACTGGGCTCATGTTGGTAGCATAAATATATTTAAGACTTTTTTATACAACATGAACGCAATAAAATATTGAGTATTGACAATGAACAGTGCGCCTTCCATTTTATAAACATTATTACTTTCAATTGCAATGTTCTGTACTTACATATTTTTATGAGAAAAAGTTATGAAAAAAAGCAGATGTCCCATATGAACCGGTTACCTTTGCCTATGACAATATATTACCTCAGAACAAATCCATTGAGGACGTGCCCTGTGAGGCAATGCTCGGCATACGTCGGCAGTAAGATACAAAAAAGCTCACGACAAAAAAAGTTAACTACGAGAATGACCAGCCATTTTTTGAATCCAAAGTTACTCACTCCAATCTGCATCCGTCTCTTCACCAGATCGAAGGGGTACGTGACGGTCTTAGAGATAAAACCGGACAACAGCCCGGCCGTTGTGCTAGCCACCAGAAGGTACTCCGGTTTGTGTGTAGTCCCTGGAGTGTGCAAGCAGTTGGCACCATCGCAGGTGTGCAGATATTTTAAAAGGAGCGGCTGGACGAAGCTGAAGACTGAGAAGGAAATACCCACCTGGGGGCCCATCTGGAAAAAATAAAATAATATCCACAAAGCGGTTCGCCTCCACTTTCACAATGCGAAGTGCTAGAGAGTGGAACTCACTACCGTCGTCAGTATTTCCGGATCGCTACAATTTAAGAACTTTTAGGACAAGAGTAAACAGGTGGATTATAGCTAAGCGTGCTCCATCCAAAGCTGCAGCTACACATACCATCCGGTTAGATTAACTGGCGGTGTAATGTCAAACTTCTCAAAGAATACACTCGGTACACGGAAACGGAAACTGGGTGAGAAGAGCCGAAGACCGAGCTCAATGGCGCGTCTTGGGAGAGACCTACGTCCAGCAGTGGACGAGTATAGGTTGATGATGATGATGGCACGGAAACGGTACTTACACGCGAACGGAGTCGCGGGTAACTGCTAGAGGGAACTAAATTGCTGATAGAATACTTATATACTTTTTTTTTGTAAATACTTAACTGTTTGTAAGATACCTGCAAAAGAGAAGCTTTCAATCCTTCAAAGAAGGCCAGTACTCCTCCCGAATTGTACACCTCCCTGGCTCCGTTGATGAGACCTTTGTACTGGCTCTTCACCAGCATCTGCCGCACCCGCACCACCTCAAGGGGGATGGCCAGCGTCGCGCTGCAGCAGCCGGCGAAGATTCCACTTAGGAAGACCAGCATCTGTCTGCATTCATTCCAGTTAATTTTACAAATATAAAACCACAATAATCTAAGAAACTGGGGCAATAAGAAGTCAAAGCGTTTATTCAATAAAATCACAAGGATCATTTAGAATCGTGTTATATAGCTAGGTGATTCTAGGTGCCAGTTCCACGCGACCAGAGCCTAGACAAGTTGATATAGCAAGGATTGCCCCTTGCCATTTTATTTTCTCAGGATCCTAAATAACACATTTCTGTCACATCAGATTCTGTGAGGTAATTGCGTGCATTGTTAACAAGTTAAAAGCTTGTATATAGGAGTCTAGGTCCGAATTCAATGTAGATACAATTAATTAATTAATTTTTTTTTTTTTTTTGTTCAATGGATACTATACAAAATGCATTTCTTTAGCCCCCTCCCAACGAAAATCCTGGATCGGCCACTGCACGCAATAATGATATATTCCAGGAATAGCCACTGAGAAATCCCTACTGAGGACCTACCTAGTGAGGACTTCAGTTTTTTCCAGAAATCCACATATTTCTTTATCCATTTAAATTGGCTAAGTTTACCTAATACTTCTCTTTACAGCACAGAACATTAGTACAAGTACAAACTCCGACTCTGTAGAAACGTTCAATTAAATTGTGAATCTTTACCTGATTTATTTATTTATATTCTGGCACAAACAGTCATAAACGAAATAATCTTAACTAAAAAATACTAATCTAGAGACAAAATAGCGCCCAAAATTTAATTTACAAAATAATTAACTAATTTTCGGGCTATTTATGCTTTCTTGATTTATTTGCTAAGTCAAGACAACTGCTACTTAAACTAAACAAACAGAAATAAGTACTATGTAGTTAATGTGCTATAAAAAAAAGAAAAACAAAATCATAAGATTTTATTATAAGAGCAATTTACCGCAACTAAAGCGCCTTTTATTAGCAAATTTGCAATTAACTGAATGATTTGTAGGTAAGGTGCAATGTCTAACGTAAGTTAATAAGGTACCTTTTAAAAGAATTAATAATCATATTATAATGGAACTAACAGATGGCCTACCTGATGTTAAGCTTATTGTTATCTAAAGTTACTGATAATAGCAAAAGGACAGTACAATCATATAGCCAATATCGTAAAGTATATCGTAAAGATATACGTATCGTAAAGATATGAACTCACTTTTGTCTTTCGGTAGCGCTTGTGTTAGCCACGAACTTGGTAGACATTTCATAGACAAAAAACTGGGAAGTGACTGCGACAATTGAATGAATCTGTAACATTCAATATTTACATAAAGTCAAAGGTTTTTTTATTCAGCAAAATCACAAGGATTTAGAATCGTCTTATATGCTAGGTGCAAGTTCCTCCCGACCAGAGCTTAGTGTCTCTTTTTATTATTTTTTTAAATATTTCTTGTGAATTAATTAATTGTAATAATTTTCTTTTTATTTCCTATTGTATACCTATTTTACCTATTTTACCTATGTTGTGTGTTTTTTTGTGGCAAATAAATAACTGTCTATGTCTAGAAGAACGGGCAAGATACTGTCAGCTTGGTTCTTTTGTAACCGACTTCAAAAAAGGAGGAGGCACTCCATACGGGTTTTTTTAATGTTTGTTACCTCAGAACTCCGTCATTTACAAACCGATATGAATTTTTTTTTATCTGAAAGGTCTTTCATGGGTCCAATTCAATTTTCATAAAAATCTGTTTAGTAGTTTGGCTTATAAATAAAAATAACTGGAAAAAAAATATGCCGTACACGTGCACGTAATTGTGTACCTATTTTGCTTTTCTGTGACTTTTTACTAGTGTCTAAGGTCACTAGAACAGTCCCAACGAACTGCCATCATCATCATCGTCTGGTGATGAAGCCGGTAGTTAACTTGAAGTCGGGTTTCCTAGTTTTTTTAATCTTATAAATTATTGTGTGATTTTTCTTACAAAGAAATAAGTATACGAAAGAAAAAAACCGATTTTTAGTTTAAATTGGAGGTAGGCTAATTTTTTCGCCCAACAGTACCATCAGCAAAAGTTCTACCTTACCACCTTAAGGGTGCATTTCCTGTAAACCGACTAGTCGTTAATTTTTAAATACCAATAGAAGCAAATTATTTCGAGTGTAAAAGTTATGAAAACAATGGGCCGTCATAAAAATAAATAGATGTTTAGGTCTCTGGTTGGTCAAAATAAAAAGACAAAAGAAAAAGGCGGGGTCAGGTAGCTATATAACTGCTTGCAAGCGAAACAGTTTCAAAAGTGGTAAGGCGGAAATTTTGCCGATAGTACATGTGCAATCGTTATTGAACCTAACTTTATATGGATAAAGGTCCGTTATGCGTCCTACTTATGTGGTTCCCATAATATTACCAGAAAGCAGTGTTTGAAATGTCCTAACATTTTAAAATATTTTTTAAAATTGTCTAAACCTGGCCAAGATTATGTCCATGAAAGAGAGCCGTTATCCCCTCCTCTTTCAGTATCATCCTAGTAGTCTTGAACCACTGACGGTCCTTGTTATCGACCTTCTGCTTCTGGAGCTGAGTCCTCAACTTCACCACGTCCAAGGGCTGGGTTATGAACCTCGTTGTCATGCCCGACACGCAACCAGCGATGAACTTCTGGTTGGGCGTCAAAGTATCGTTTTTCTCATAACCAACCATATTTCCGTCCACATGGTTGTAATTTTGCACGTTTTCTAAGTTTCATGTTTATCAGGCATGCCGTGGATGACTCGGAATTTTGATAGTTTAGACAGTTGTAGACAGTGACTGGTTTTGTGTCAGTTTTTTACAAGAAAAAGTTTGAACTTGTTACCAAAAAGGACTGGCGTTAAAGTTTCAATTAAATTGCTCTTGTGCATAACATATTTACATCTCAGAGTGATGGACGTAGTTCGATACTTCACAGGACACGTCGTAGACGTGCTCACTGAGGCTATGCATCTGCCTTGTTATAGCAATATTATGACAGCTAAGCTTGAATGAATACAAATCCATACAAATCCATTCTTGAAATGTTTTGATTAGGAATGTCCGGCAAATATGATAATACTATCGCATTGATAAGAACATTAATGAGGTTGATATATAGTTATTATGATTATATTAATTTAATCTAGAACTATCTAATCATATATCTATTGGGTCTACTTAGTTTATTAAGTTTCGTATGTAAATAAAATAGGCTAGTGTATTTCCGGGCCGTAAGGGGCCAATCACGATACTTTTGTAACAAAAAAGTATCCGCAGTGATTTTCAGCGTAAAATAATCGTTAATCCGATTGAGCACATAAAATAAGAGAGTGAGATTTTTTTGTGCATTTGCGATACTGCATGCAGCTACATGTCGTAGGCGTTTCGTAGCAGTTCGTAGCAAAATTTATGTCCTACGGATTTTTATGTCTGTTTATTTTACATTTATTTTACATCAGATTAATCAGATTATAACAGGATATAAATAATTTATCTCGTCATTAATGGGATAGTAAATACGTCTTATAAAATACAAAAGCAGTGTTCTCGAATAAAAAAGCTAGCTAGTTGATTTTTTATTTGTCTTCACTCATCCAGTGAGATTTGTTGAACAGGTTCCAAAAATATGCAAAACTAAGCAATCATGAAACGTACTCGATTTCGTATAATTTTTATTGACCGAGCGAGCGAAGCGTCTCAGTTTCGACATTGGCCAAAAATGCTTTTGTCCGCATTTATCAACAGATTTGAATGAAAATAGGCACACATGTTCCTTGATTTATTAAAAAAAATTTGTCGACCGCGATTTTTGATTGGGGGGAAAATAGGGGAGAAAAGGGGAAAGTTTGCTGTAGCGTTGTTTATCGACGGATTCAATCAAATTTTCAATCAAAGAGAAGCACACTAAAGACTTCATTCTACACAAGATGGTGTAAAAATATTTCCAAAAATAGGAGTAGAAGGGGGAAAAGAGGAGAAATTAATTTTTAATTTTTTTCCCTAAAATTTACTCCTTCCAATATCAATGAGACTACACAGTCCTCTCCGCCTTTACGAGACAAATCCGTAGACACCAGATTCGACCTCCTAGGACCAAGGGAACGCGAGTAATCGCTAAAACGTATACCCCTATTTTGCTCAAAAGTCTACATAGGTAGGGCCTATTGGAAGATTCAAGCACCTAAAATTCGATTTAGCCAGGGTAAAAGGGAAAGTGTCGGTTATTGCATGGTTATTGTTCTATGGTTATAAAGGCTTGCGAGGTCTATGTTCTCATAGGACAACTAGTTTAGACTTTTATTCCGTTGTAACAAGGTACATTTTGGTAAATGTTACATGTATAGTAAAATTGCTCGCTGAAAATGTACCTAGATGCTCTCAGAGTTCAGGCGACTCTAGGCTTCCTCGCATTGCGCAAGCGGACCCAACAGTCGATCACCTGCAAAGGCCGCGCGACCACCGACTCTATCTTCTCCCATAAAAATCAATGTAGATTAATCTCTGGCTGTTTTACTGATAATACTCATAATTTTATAACGCAACGGTCGTGTTTGGAATTAATTTGTTTTTATTCCTCGAATTTACGCGGAAGTTTTGCCTCAGTTGCCTGAGTTCTTTTCACCTGTTGAATGGGTAAGTCTCTGAAAGTTCTGTGGCAGTAAGAACCAGTAAAAACTGATAATGTTTGAAATGAATTTATTTATAGCTACAGCAAATTTTACACGTAGGTTTATCTTATGTGTATCAGGCAGAAATGATAAAAATTAGATTTAAAGTAAGTAAATTTATGTACTAATTATTATAATAGGTATGTTAAAAGTTTATGAAGCTTTTGTTGTTTGTTTTAAACTGTACAGACGTGTATAAAAATTAGGCCAGTGTTTTTACCTTCGTCAATAATAAATAAAATAGTTTATTTTTAAGAATGGCTTGATGTTCCAACAATGATTAATATGTTCCGTCTTTCTTCCAAATCTTTGTACAAAGCACCCAGGACCATCTAGCACCAAACTAAGCAAAGCTAACACCTAGATAGCATACAACGTAGTAGCGGGTCCGAAGTGATGATCTCGTTTAATATATATATTTAATATATTTGGAATTATCGAGTATTTTTTTTTCCTATACCGGATGTTACACGACCACTCCCAAAAACATTGAAGGGATAAAGTATGTTCCAGTCAACATGAACAACTTTTTCTAAATAACCAAAAAACAAAACGTAAAACAATCTGCTTTTCCATACATGCTTGCTAAGTAGCTAGGTTTACACTTTATATGGAACAACTAATTTCTTCTACTGGCAGTATTAATCACACGTTTTCATTTCAGCATCATGCTTTCGAAATCTCAATCTCCAAGCAAACACTCCCCCAACTCTGATCATGAGGTACCGTCACATCCAAGCGGTGCTATCCCCAAACAGCACCGAATGCTGGAGCGCACTGGTGGTGGGCGAGACTCACCCCATCCCGAGCTCAGTCGGCCGAAGGGTCTGCGGCCCATTGTCTTTGAGGAAGTTATCACCGACCCTCCTGGTGCTTGCTTGCCGCACCGCGTGCCGACTCCAATCGTGGACAGCGTGAAGCCATGGCCAATACTCCAGGATCAATGGAACACAAGTGGACAGTGAGTCAACTACAGACTACACCAGCTAAAAGATTAATATGAGCTGGTTTAGTATACGTAGTCATTGTCAGGTTTGTAGGATGTGTGTTTCAGCGAAAGCCACTTAACTTTTAAAGGTTTGCTGAAATTAGAGTCTTGGAAACCGACTATTTTAAAATTTGATTCAATGTAAACACTGTTGAAGATTTTTGTTGGTCTCCCTTCAGGTCCTCGCTTGAAAACGTTGATGAAACTCCGAGTTTTGGAAGATTCCAGCTGAGTTCGAGCACTTCCGAAGCTGAGATAGTCGTATGCAACGAACCATCGAAGGTATCGCTGAATTCGGTAGCACACCTAACCGGCCACGCTCGTCGCCCTCGGGAGGATACTGATATGGTATCATTCGTAGAGACGCCGCGGTGTGTCGAAGTACTTTCAGATGAGGGTCGCGCCGTCACTCGGGAGGTTCAGGATGATATGGACCATATATCATATTTGGAAACGCAAGACATTATCCTACAAAGGATTCCTGCTCTGAGAAGTAAGTTTGGAGGTTCAGAACTCAAACACTTTCTTGCACTTATGCACTACAACAGAAGGTAAATGCTTAAAAACTTAAACTCTCCATAAGAGTCAGCTTCAAAAGATTATTCAATAGGCATACATCTATTGTGTTGCATACATCATTTTCTAGAATGTTGCAGTAACGAGTTTGTCTGTCAGATTTTACTGTAGTTATGCTTTTTGTTCCCAGGAGAATATTCCACCATGTCCGTACTAGCAACTATCTCAGAGCGACAGTGTTGGTCTCAGTTCCAGGCCATGTTCAGACGCAGGTCACACGTGTTCGAGTGGATCACTGATAAAGCTAAGAAAAGTGAGTCTGCTTTCATTCCTGCTTGCCCGGTTACACGTTACATTTTATTCATTACGTCCAAAAGCTTGTGAAAAGTTCGGCTCGAACTTTGCTTTATGTCTGAGTAGGTAATATGCAGTCATTCCAAATCGTGTTTGACATCGTGACACCGTGTTTATTGAGCATACAGAATTTGTGCAAATGGGATTGAATGCGTAGCCGGGACTATAGTTTATTTGTAGTTGATCATGTGTTGTTAAATAGGGGTGTCACAGTGCGCGCGCTATGTATAACTAGCAGTTACCGGCGGCTTCGTACGCGTGTACCGTTTCCGTGTACCAAGCGGATTCTTTGTGAAGCTTGACATTACACCTTACTCGTGTGTCGAACGGTAGTCGAGACGGCTATATCAAAAATGGTACCTACTAGGCCCTGTAAAACTGACGTGACATCGTCCGTCCTCTTGTCAATTGGCGCTGCTAATTCCGTTCGCTCATTTTATCCATTTTATCTCCTGTCAATTATTCGGGATAAAAATAGCCTAAGTATGTGTTAATCAAAGTCAAAATTTCTTTATTCAATAAAATCACAAGGATCATTTAGAAACGTCTTATAACTAGGTGATTCTAGTTGCAAGTTCCACGCGACCAGAGACAACAAGAACGGGCAAGAAACTACTGCCTGGTTCCTAGCATTTTTTTAATTTTTAGCGAAATCTAGGTTACGAACTATATAAATTCCAAGTTTCATCCAGGTTGATTCTGTGGTTTCCACGTCATTGAAACACAAACATCTAGACATCCAAACATCTAAACTTTCGCATTTATATTATTAGTGGGATGGGATGCGATGTGGGATAATGTATGCTTTATTTCAGTTTGGGCCAAGGCGTCGCTAAGGACGCGATCGCCAACCGAAGTAACCGACGGTAAGTAAACTTATTTTTTACTAAAATGGGGATATATAGCACGATTTGTGGGTTTGATTGGTTCCCGATATTTCGGCACAGTTGCATGCACCATGATCATGAGTCGTCATTGATCATAAATGTCATTGCAAACTTAATTAGACCTCTATCGTCTTCTTCATATTTATAAACTTTAGGCACTACCTATTTTTACATCCCCGCAATATGGTATATCGTGTAATATACATAAATGTATATTAAACTTATACGTATATAATGTATATAATAACATATATAAGTATATAAAATTAATATTAAACTATTCAGCCAGAGATAAATAAATTGTAGCGTTTGAAAGAAAAACATTTATATCATTCCTTTTTTAGATGTTTGGACTATACCAGTTTTTATTGGTACAGGTAAGATCGGTATCCGGGAGATATACAGTTTAGTATCATCATACAGTATCATGACGTATATTACAACTTTTTTTTTCAGGAGAAGTTCCTTATCCCTTCGATGATAATTTGAGTGACGGTAAGTTAAGTACAGATTTTAGCTATTGCGTTCATATAGGGTGTGACATAATGCCATAAGTCCGAAAGGGGAGTATTCTACACGTCATGGCGAACAGCATTTGTTCTACGACTTTTAGGGCGTCTTGCACCAGAATCACTAAACGTATTTAACAGCTAAATCGATTTAAATCTGACGTATTTGTATGACTTGACAACTCGCTAAATACTATTTAAGAGTTAAACGCGTTTAGTGATTCTGGTGCAAGCCGCCCTTAATATTTCTAAATTTGTCATTCAAATTCAAATTCTTTATTGCGCTTTTATGTTGCATAAACAGGTGTTATAAAGGTATGTAGAGTATCAAACATAAACCCTGTTAGGGCACAGCAATTAGGTAGGTAGATAAATACTTAAATATTAGGTGGCACATTTTTGCAGGTATTTTAGTCTTCCAGAAACTCGTGCAACGAATAGAAACAGTTTTTTGTGAGGTAATTTTTTAAAATATTTTTGAATTTTAAAGGTCTCTCTTCTTTTTTTAATGTCATTAGGGATTCTATTATATATTTTAACACACATTGCATAGGGCCCGGAATGTATAAATGTGAGCATGCGTACTAACAGGCTGAATACATAGGTACGGAAACTAAACAAACACTTAGGGCGTCTTGCACCAGAATCACTAAACGTATTTAACAGCTAAATCGATTTAGCTGTTAAACACGTTTAGTGATTCTGGTGCAAGCCGCACTTAGGGTTGTCGCACTAAGATAAATATTGAAAAAAAAAATAGAAATTTTAAACATGTTGTATTCACCTTTGGACATGCCAATCTATTCACGTGTTTGGCCTAAATAAGCCCCTTTTTGGGTTATAGGGACATTATGTTACACGTTGTATAAAAGCATATGTATCTAATTATTTTAAATCTTCAGGTACTCCTAGACCTCCAAGGTCTCTATTAACGATGAGAGAGCGTAAGTCTTTTAGAATAAAGAGTATGAATATTAAAATTGTGCAAAAATTTTAGCGTTAGTACTTTACATAATATACTCGTAACTGCACGTTACCGCATTGTCCATATTTCCCGTGTGCAAGCAAACGTTTATATTACGATTTTTTGTTTGTAGGTGTTCATCGAGATGGAATTATAATATTCCTTAATGACCACCCCGAATTCTTTGAAGAATATATTATTAACTCTATAAAGTTGGAAAAAATTGAACGTCTTTATTTCTTAAAATTGGAATTAGAGGTATGTACTGATTTGGATCAGTTGAGCTATCTATAAATCGTTTGCAACAGGGTGTAGATAACTCAACTGCTTCATGTGTATTTTGTACATATTATAAATAACCTAGTAATATAGACCTATATAATATAGACGATTTTTAATGATCCTTGTGATTCTAATGAATAAATGATTTTCTGATTCTGAGGTATGTTCACTTGAGTCATTATAAATAAATATTCATGGACATTTCACACAACACCCTCTAGTCCTAAACTAAGCAAAGCTTGTAATATGGAAACTAGATTGCTGATAGAACACATTATTATTAATGAATTGTTCTATCCCATCTTATAACGTTGCTATCTATTTAGCAATGGGTAGAGATAGTGTCAAATGATAGTGACAAGGGTGAATTTTAACCAAGTGTTTAAATGGTCACTGGTGTACGTTGTATTACAGATGGATAAACCGTACAGTGATCAAGCAGAATGCATGTCACAGTTGATGCAAATCGGTAGAGGCGAGTTCAACGTGAGTAAAAACCAAACAGTTTCTATATACACTAAAACTTTACATAATTATAACTAGCTAGGCTACTTGAGAATTCAATCAATACTTTATGGGCTTGGTAGCTTAACAATATCGATGCGACGATCTATGGTCTTTTCTAGGACGCTCTACTAAGTTCGGTCTTTCGCTTCTCATCCAGGGGGCCGATTCCAATCTCAGTTGAACTGCAAAGTTTTAAATCATGGTCAGTTCATACTAACTCATAGTTATTCTGTGACTAAATAGTGACATTATGACGTCATTTGATGTGTTTTCGCGCATATTTTGCTGTCAAGTGTCTAAAAATAATGATCACGTGGTACAAAATTGTACCACGTGACCTGAAGAAATTACACTGGGCAGTTAAATATAACTTGACAGCAAAAGATTAGAATACGGGGGCAGGCCATTGCTCCACCTTGTGAGATGATAATAGCTGAAACAATTTATCGAGAGGAGGTTTATGATTCTATTTATTTTTTTAGACAACCATCAAAGCACTTTCACAAGACCCAACTGAGCAGGAGTTGGTGTGGGAACTTGCAACGTCCCTCAGAAATGTACTTCGAGGCAACGCATTTAAACTCTTCAAAGTAAGACAAGAGGGCTGGGAGGACTGCCTCGAAATGTTCACCGTTGACGATTGGGTATGTGTGCTTCGGTGACGGAGAGATTCATGTTTTACATAATAAATGTCACATGGATGCTCATTACGCGAGCTCTTGTAGATTAGTGTTCCAAGTGATAACATTGGATACGGTAATGTTTATTTATTTAATGTTTTTTTCTTTTTTTTATACACCCTTATAATGGAACAAGCCTATGGCCAACCTAATGTTAAGCGGTTACCTCTGCCTATAACAATCTTTCACAAAGAGCCTTACTACTGCAATCGATTCCCGAGGTGCAATTGTGTCTTCTTGTTCACCGTATTATGGTAACCGTAAAGTTGGTCCGCTCATACTTTTTACAGCTCTATCTATAGCCAACTGAACCCTCACTTGATTACAGGGACCTCTGCCCGGACCTCTTATCCTGCAAAGAGTCGAACCGAGTGTTCAGGTCTTAGAAACTTTACGGAGAAAGTGCTGTATGTACTATACATCCGTTGGTGAACCGCTGAACGTCTTAAGAGAAAGGAGATCCGTATTTCCAGATAATAATAATACGGAGGTAGGCATTTTTATGTCTAAACACGACATACACATTGTGTTACTGTGTTTCATTTTAAAGTTGTGGGTAAAAGTAAGATTACCGAAAAAATATGTTTGGGTCAGACATCAAAACATAGCAAAATAGCAGACAAATCAAATAGCTCGAATATAAGTTTATAAGCTAATAGAATAAAATATATAAAATAAATCGGATAAAAATTTATTTACAAAGAAAATTACGACTTATACAGTATTCATAATACTTATATACTAAATACACACGAAGCAGTTGAGCTAACTACAAATCGAATTGTATCCTTCTAGGAGATGCTGACAAATGTTCTTTGCATACCAGTTCTTCAGACTGACGGAGAAGCAGCATTTATTATAGAGATCTGGAGGTCATCTAGATATGAGATGCCAGATGTGGAAATCGCTGTGAGTTTTATGGTTTGGGGCAGCGTTTCCTTTCATTTCTGCAAAATGATGACTCCCAAACTATGGCAGAGTCAAATGACGGAGTTTCTTCTTCAGACTGTCAAGTAAGTACCTACCAATGTACAGTCACCGTCATCAGTAAATGATGATGGGACAAAGTTTCATAAATGTTTTATGACTGAAAATTAAGAACATTCCATTTTCTTTTACCAACTTTTTGAAATTCTGAAACCGTGATTTTCTTCTAATGCTGACTGTACTTTGCGTAGATATTAATTTTTAGTTTTTGAAGTTCATAATTTTGAGACTTGGGGTAGTTAAGTTACCTGATGCCTTAGGATTCGACTCTTAAAGACCAAATAGATGTTTGAATGTACTCGTAGGTATATGCAGCAAGAGTTTAACTTGGTGGGTACTACCATACAGTATAATTCTGTTTCCAAGCGTATGCTTTGCATACTCCATTGCTTTATTTTCAGAGCAATATTCGAAGAAATGGACTCTTTCGATCATGTGATCAAGCGCATCCTCCTGTTCGCTCAAAGATTGGTGAACGCAGACCGCGCTTCACTCTTCATGATCGACTACAAGAATGCCGAATTGGTATCAACCGTTTTTGACATGAGGTGGAACGGCAAAGACTCCAATAAAAAGAAGGAGATAAGGATGCCAATCGGTAGAGGAATTGCGGGGCATGTCGCAATCACTGGAGAGTCAGTGAACATCCATGATGCCTATCTCGATGACAGATTCAACAGGTAAGTACGTCATTCAACTTATCTACTGCTAGTTGGCAACCCTGTGACTTTCTTTTCACCGACAATAAAGAGATAGAGTCGACGCAGAATATGTTTTTAATCAACTTATTTCATTTTAGAATCCGATTTTGATGCATTTCTTAGTATCTCTATTAACGCGGTGGCAACTATTTCGTTCCCTTCTTTTTTTGTTATTGAGATTGCAAGCTATGACAAGGCCCTATGAGTACAGTTATTTTCTTTACAGAGCGGTCGATGAAGCTACAGGTTATATAACAAACAGTATACTCTGCCTCCCTATCAAAATTGAAGGCAAAACTATCGGCGTAGTGCAGATGGTAAATAAAAGAGCCGGTACCGTGTTCTGTGCTGAGGATGAGAGGGCTTTTAACCTATTCTCGGCTTTCTTCGGCTTGGCTCTGCAACACGCCGGGCTTTACAACCAAATCGTCCGAAAAGAGCAGAAATATAGGGTTGCCCTTGAAGTACTAAGCTATCACAATACTTGCCGTGATTCTGAAGTGATTGAGCTGCTGTCTCTTAAGCCACACGAGCCACCTCTGCATTTAGACAACTTCCATCTGGACCCGTTTGAGCTGAACGTCAGTGAAAAGTGCCAGGCGGTTACAGTCATGTTTCAAGACTTGTTTAATATGAAAAAATTTGAAAATCTAATATTATCTCGCTTTATTTTGACTGTGAAGAAAAATTACAGAGATGTTCCATACCATAACTTCGACCATGGATGGTCAGTGGCTCAAGCCATGTATGCAATGCTGAAAAATGATGACTCTCGCCATTTCAACTTCAAACAGGTATTCATTTTTTAACGTCAGCCTTAACGATGTTTTTGGCAAACAGTCCATCTACTTTTTAGTAAATTTTATTAAATTTTCAGCGTTTGGCCTTATTTGTGGCAAGCCTTTGTCACGATCTGGACCATCGTGGGTATACCAACAAGTACATGAGCGAGACGGCTTCCCCGTTAGCAGCCATGTACACAACGTCTACTTTGGAGCATCACCATTTCAATATAACCGTGACTATATTGCAGCAGGTATCTATGTCAATTTCTTGAATATGTCTATGATACTAGTACGCGTCTACTTTATAGTTTCCTTACTTTATTATATAGGACGGGCACAACATATTCGCTCGCTTTTCGAGCGAAGAATACAAAGAAATCCTTGGTCTTATCAAGACCTGCATTCTAGCTACAGACTTGGCAGCATTTTTCCCGAATCTTAAACAACTGGAACAGCTGCATAATACTGAAACACCAGCTTACGACTGGAATAATACCCATCACAGGTCAGTATTAGGGTTTCGATGCTAAAGGTTAATTGTAAAATCATTACCAAACTTTTACTTAACAAAAATAAAACTTATTATATACACTTGGAAGCACTGTAAGAATTTAGGTAGGTATAATTTTCAGTTTATTTATTGCAATAACTAAAATAACGAATAGGTTGGTACGTTTCTTCTTGCTAATTCTGGTTTCTTTGTATCGCTATGATAATACTTTGCTTTTAATAGATGCATAGTAAAGTTGAAGAAGTGATAGGCGCTATGCTACTTTTAAATTTCAGTGAGCTGGCTATGGCTATTGCAATGACAGGAGCAGATTTATCAGCTTCAGCGAAACCTTTCGCAGTTCAAATAAGGACTGTGAAGGTGATATTTGACGAGTTTTATGATCAAGGCGATAAAGAGCGGGCAGCAGGACGAGAACCCATCAATATGATGGACCGTAGGAAGCCCGAAGAACAGCCAGCAAGCCAGGTAATCTATATATTCATTAAATACACATGTTATTTGTTTAAATGAACTCCTTAGTCTTAACCATAAAATATACTAATATGAATAAGGGCGGCTTGCACCAGAATCGCTAAACGCGTTTAACTTTTAAATAGTATTTAGCGAGTTGTCAAGTCATACAAATACGTCAGATTTAAATTGATTTAGCTGTTAAATACGTTTAGTGATTCTGGTGCAAGACTACATTTTAGACATTAAAATTTAAACTAGATCGTAGAATCTACATTGTAGTCTTATATTTTGGCTTCGAATGAAGTGCAAACGCACTAAAAATAAGTTATTCAAAATCCACTCTCCGTTGCGCTTAGACACGTCTAAGTACATTGAAATATAAAAAATATTAATAATCCACTGTTTGTTCGCAGGTGGGATTTATAAACCAAATCTGTCTCCCTTGTTACGATATGCTAAAAACACTGTTGCCTAACACCAGAGACATGTACGTTACAGCATTAGAAAATCTTAGACTATGGGAAAAACAAGCAGCTGAAGTAGCCTCGCAGAAAAAAGAAGACGAATTGCACGATAACGATGACCTGCTCAGTGCATGCAGCATTACTTTGGACACTGATCCGCCCAGTACACTGGAGCTGCACAAAAACTCAACCAATGTTATAAAAAGTTCAGGTGATGATGAAGTTATTTTATTTGTCACTGACAAAACCAGTGTTGATGATTCTTGGATGGATGCAGCGGGATCCAGCACCGAATACCAAGTATAAGCAAACATTTAGACTCAAGTTGGTTAGCGATTACGAAACGGACAGTATTCGTTTTAGAATCTCAATAGCCTTCGTAGATCAACATCAGTCACTCGTCGACATGTCCGTGTTGACTTTTTGAACCAGTAATTAGCTAGTAATAAAATATTTATAATAATCGTGAATGTGCAAACCAGTGATATCATAACATAGTATAGTGAACACACAAACAAAGTGTTCTCGTCTTTAATAGAGACTATGGTTGCAATATTCCTCTTTCTTCTGGCGTCGTATTCCTCATTGTTGAGTGTTGTCATTTTGTGATTCCAGCCTTCTTCTTACATTTTTCTAAACTAACCTAATTTGACAGCACTAAAAATGTTGCCGTCCCTTTCTCATAAACTGAAACTACTTACAAAGACAGCTATAATTCTAGCGCTATCAAATTAGGTTAGTTTAGAAAAATACAACAACAGAATCGACAGCATTATCACCTCATTTTCATCTCTCGTCCATGCGATATTTATATGGTAAGACCACCAATGTAGGTAGTTTTAATATTTCAATATAATATTTAAATATATTTAGTAGTTGTTTAAAAATAAATTTCTTCTCTATCGATTTATAGTACATAAATTATGTTTGGAAAGTGCGCAACTTTGGTTAGCTTACTCTTCAATTTTATTATAAGTATTTTATAACAAAATGAACACAGACAGAAAAATACTACTTAATGGAATCTTAATATTATCACAATGTTGTAGAAATATGCTCGAACTAAAAGTGATTACTTTGTACGTTTGTATGGGCAAGGCATGACCATCATAATCATCTTCTTTTCACTTCAGTGCTTGCTCATATTAAACTGATAGGGAATTTCAAATTACGGTATAGGTTGGTTTGAAAGTCACAAGTTACAAATAATTTTATTTATTTTAACATACTTTCACACTGCTGGACAAAGGAATATTTTTAATAAAAGTTGAAAATTTTCAAGCTATAGTTGTACCTCCTTTCGCGACATTATAACCCTTTAGGTCGTAAAAAGTAAGGAAAATTCTGAAACAATATAATAAGATAAAGATAAGTATAGCTAAGTACGTAAAATATCCAACTTGCTATATTTATTTTGAATAAGTAGTTTATAGTAAAATTGACCCACAGTTGTATATCAGCCTTTGGAGAAACAGGCCAATGACTTATTTTCATAATTTATTAGAAATAAACTGTTAGTCAACACCCGTCCATTCTATCTCATAATTTAAATGGATTGTTAAGTAGGTAATCCAATCCCGTTATTGTTCATCGGAGCATGGGTAAGAAGTGACTCTTAACGCTGCATAAATCTTCCAGATTAGATGCAAAAGGCCTGGTTATTATTAACATGCTACAGTTTACGAAGTTGTTGTAAATTTTAATAGTAGTAGGGCTTTTTGTGTGCGAGCTCATCCGGGGAAGCACTACCACTTATTTCTGCCGCTAAGCAGTGATGCTCGCATTGCTGTCTTCCGTTCCGGTTTGAAGGGTATCTAAGGGTGCCGGCGTAATTACAGGCACATGAGACTTAACACCTTTATGTCTCAGAGTGATGGACGCAGTTCAATGCATCACAAGGTACGTCCTCACTGGACGTTAACATCGGTTGGGCTTATTAGGCTTGTTCTCTACTACTTATTGTAAACTCTTGGTAGGGTTAAGCTCGCCTTTGTACATGTCATCTATTTCTGTCTTTTGTTTATGTCCTGTGTTGTGTGCAATAAAGAATTCAATGATTGTTCCATTACTTATAAATTTTTTTCTTGAGAATTAATTAATTGTTATAATTATCTCCTATTGTATACCTATTTTACCTGTGCTGTGTGTTTTTTGTGGCCAATAAATAACTGTCTATGTCTACTTAGTTGTACAAAAAAAAATAGTTCCTGTCAAAATATATGACGACTGACGAGTCTACTAGAGAGAGATAAAACTCACTTGTCTTTGGTCACACCCAGTTCCTTCTCCATAAAATCCGTAAGTGCTTTCGCGATGACCTTGTTCTCATTAGGACCGAGATGGCCGATAGACTCCAGAGAGGCTACTACAGAAGGAGCAGCGTCATCGACGTCCATGGACTGCATACTATCGGGCACCACCGTCACCATGAACTGCTAAGATGGGAAGAAGAGACTTTAGAAGAAAAATCCTCTTTATAGCTATGAAAGTTCATTTCAATGGCAACGTCTCAGAGGACTCCGCGCGTTACCTCACAGGGCACGTCCTCAATGAGCTTGCTCTGTGAGATAATGCATTTTTACAGGCAGAGATAGCAACTCTACTACTTTTCCTTTTATACTGAGAAATCACAACTATATGTCTATTGTGTTTTAACTTTATGTTTGAGTCAGGAATAAGATTTTACATTCTCTTAACATCTGCAAGCAAATGGTTAATAAATTAAAAAATAATAATGGTCTTCAGCCCCCGTATTTCAATCTTTGGCTGTCAAGTTATATTTCACAGCCCAGCAGGGGTATGCCAATCAAAGTTGAACTGCAAAGTTGAACTGCAAAGTTTTAAATCATGGTCAGTTTATACTAACTAATAGTTATTCTGTGACTAAATAGTGACATTAAGACGTCATTTGATGTGTTTTCGCGCATATTTTGCTGTCAAGTGTCTAAAAAGAATGATCACGTGGTACAAAATTGTACCACGTGACCTGAAGAAATTACACTGGGCAGTGAAATATAACTTGACAGCAAAAGATTGGCATACGGGGGCAGTGTAATTTCTTCAGGTCACGTGGTACAATTTTGTACCACGTGATCATTCTTTTTAGACACTTGACAGCAAAATATGCGCAAAAAAGAATTAAATGACATCATAATTTCACTATTTAGTCACAGAATAACTATGAGTTAGTATGAACTGACCATGATTTAAAACTTTGCAGTTCAACTGAGATTGGAATACCCCTGCAGAAGAGACTATTATAAATCAAACTAATGAAACTAGTAGTTCCGGAGATTATCCTTGTAAACTTCACCTCATTATAATATAAAAAGTACCTACAGAGGGGCGATTACGAGTTGACAATGTAAAAACCGGTGTCAAACATCTGACGCCAACCACACCGGTGTGCGCTGCCTGATATGGAAACACTGAGCGGATTTTTTGAGAAGCTTGGTCTCGTCAAGCTTCCGCTCAGTGTTTCCATACCAAGCAGCGCACACCGGTGTGGTTGGCGTCAGATGTTTGACACCGGTTTTTACATTGTCAACTCGTAATCGCCCCTCTGATGAAGAGATCTTACCTCAACAGGTTTATCTACAGATTTCGAGAGCACAGGTAGGATCTTCAGCGCAAAGTCCTTGGGAACCTGGCTTCTCTGCAGGTTGGTGAAGATCTTCAAACTCGGCATTCTGCGGCTACTCACAGTCAACACTGAATGATATAAGTAATAATGATAACACGTTTTAATACACTCTTGATAGTTTATCTGCGGTCATCCTTATCCAACTGATAAGGTGAATGTCAAATATTGTGTTCAATTTGTTTTGGCTCTACTATACTACTACTTAGAATATAGTTTTAGTTTGTTCAGTTTATTATATTATTATGATATTTAGCCCTCTGCAGGGGTATTCCAATCTCAGTTGAACTGCAAAGTTGAACAGCAAAGTTTTAAATCATGGTCAGTTCATACTAACTCATAGTTACTTTATTCCGTGACTAAATAGTGACATTATGATGTCATTTAATTTGTTTTTGCACATATTTTGCTGTCGAGTGTCTAAAAAGAATGATCACGTGGTACAATTTTGTACCTGTACTGAAGAAATTACTCTGGGCAGTGAAATATAACTTGACAGCAAAAGATTGGAATACGGGGGCTGTGTCCCACTGCTAAGCAAAGGCCTCTCCCCATTCTATTCACACACTCCGATCCTGGGCTATACTCTGCCAATCTGGCAAAAAACGGTCAAGCTCGTCGCGCCATCTTCTTTTTGGTCTGCCGCTTCGCCTTCTTGCTGGATCAAGACGCCAATCAGTGGCAATCCTTGCCCACAGCTCACCTGGCATATGACAGACAAATGGTGCACAACATCTAGGTACATTTTGACAGAACGAATCGACAAAATATCTCGCGTACGCATCCTAGGTCCACCCTTGGGTAGACTGAAGCTTTCATTAGGCTTGAGACCCCGAACCCCCTCGATCCACTTGTGAAATCAACCATGCTTAGGTTATTGTAGCTAACCGTATCCAATGCACCCAATTATATCTAGGTATAATTGGGTGCATTTGATACGGTTAGCGTATAACTAGTTATACGCTAGTCGTTAATTAGGGGTTGGCCAATATCATAATACTAATTGGTATTATCATGGTGTCAGCGGTTTCTGAGTAATTGCTCATGATAGTTATGAGAATTACTAGAATTCTGCACATTAATTACTAGGATTCACACTGTGATTTTTTTTTACAACAAGCTCTATTAAAACCTTCCGTGGGCGCTCATAGGCGTAGAGTAAATACGACCCTGCCCCCGTATTCCAATCTTTTGCTGTCAAGTTATATTTCACTGCCCAGTGTAATTTCTTCAGGTCACGTGGTACAATTTTGTACCACGTGATCATTCTTTTTAGACACTTGACAGCAAAATATGCGCGAAAACACATCGAATGACGTCATAATATCACTATTTAGTCACAGAATAACTATGAGTTAGTATGAACTGACCATGATTTAAAACTTTGCAGTTCAACTTTGCAGTTCAACTGAGATTGGAATACCCCTGCTGATTATGTAGATATAGTCAAGTACATGTAATTCTAAGACCGATTTTCAATTAGTTAGTTTTTTCCTATGAGTTAGTGGCCAACTCTGGTGATGGAATTTTCAGGTCGCCTTAAGGTTTCCGTACGGTAGCGCTCAGATATAAATGCTACTAGCGGTCACCCCCAAATAGTGACCGCGCAGAACGTCGCATAACTTGGATAACCGGGGTGAACATTGACTAAGCAAGCTAGCTTCTACAAACGATATTAGTAAAATTATCTATTCACGACGAGACACCGCCATTATTAGCTTCAACACCATCACGACAAACGAGTTTAAAAACAGCAGCTTAAATAAATATTAGCAGCTCTAACATTTTGTTCAAACTTAGTTCAAACTAACAATAAGCAATATTTAATTCAAATATAATAAATATTCATGGACATTTGACACGACACCCTCTAGTCCCAAACTAAGCATAGCTTGTAATATGGGAACTAGATGCTGATAGAATACTTATATACTTTTTTTTTTGTAAATACTTACTTATAATACATAGTAACACCCAGGCATAGAACAAAAATCTATGATTGCCACACACAAATGTTTGTTCTTGGTGGGGATCGAACCCACGACCCACAGCACGGAAGGCAGAGCTAATACCGACTGAGCTGTGATGCCTGTCAACCACAAACAGAAGCATTAAAATGATTCACATTCGTTGGTTTTGCCTCAAGTTTTTGTGTAAATTGCTAATATTCTCGCTGACTCTACATTTTTTCCTAAATCTGTGATTGTGATTGTGGGTCTAAAGTTAAGAACTGCAGGGGTATTCCAATCTCAGTTGAACTGCAAAGTTTTAAATCATGGTTAGTTCATACTAACTCATAGTTATTCTGTGACTAAATAGTGAAATTATGATGTCATTTAATTCTTTTTTGCGCATATTTTGCTGTCAACTGTCTAAAAAGAATGAAGAAATTATATATCCAGTATTTTCAGAAAAAAAGAAGAATAATTTACTAGGTGATGAAGAAAACTCGCCTCGATAGCGGTTATTGCATTGCAATACCCGTCTATGGAGCCAGTCCCAAGCCTGGATAAAGAGTGAGGGCATGGGGGGGTGTGAGGCGGGTTGTGAGGGGGGTTGATGGTTGATGGGGTCTGCAGTCGGCGGTGCACGCCTTACGGACCGGCGACTTGGTCTTCGCTGGGTTTGGTGGTGCCGTTTAGGCTCGTGGACAACGCGATTCCCTCTCCTATATCATACCGGTAACCCTGGTGTACATAGTACATCCCCATGTGCGGACTCCATGGCGGGTGGGGAGCTGGTAAGATGAAGTAAAAACAACAGACAATACAATATGGCGCACTTAAATAAAAAAGACCAACTTGTAACCCCCGCTACAGGGGAGGCGGTCCTAGACTTGGAGGCGGCTTTCGCAGTCCCGCAAGCTAGCTCCGCTGCCTGGACGGTCGTAGGACCTAAAGGCAAAACAAACAAAAACACAGTAAAAAACAACCGAGCAGGGAAAAGGGAACCAAGGCCACAAGCCGATACCCCCAGTACTAGCGTTCAAACCCTTGAGGTGGCCAGCGGCCCGGAGGGTGCGAACAAGGTCAAGAAAAACAAAAAAGACATGAACAGACAAAGGCAAGGACCCAGTAGGGATAGAGAGGAGGCCGGTCCAAGCCAATACTACAAGAGCACACATAAAGTTGCACGCACTGAAGTGTCCGGCCCCGCACCGCATGCCCCGCCGGTGAGACCTACGGGTTTACCTGTAGTGTCCGCCGTGTCCGTTGGTTGCAGAGGTAAAGGGACAAGGACAAAGCAAAGCAACAGGCTCAACCGTCAGAGACGTGCCGCCATAGCGATCGCAAGATCAGAACCGGCACCGGCACACAATGAGCCTGGAAAGCGAACACGCCTGGATGACACGGTGTCTCCTAGAGGGGATTACAAGAAACAGAAAATAGAGACAACACGTCGCGCCCCAACCAGCTACGCGGAGGCTTCACAAGCTCATCTCCAAGTGGCAGTAACCAGGGACGACAATCAAAACATCTCAGAAGAACAGGGCACTCTGGTGAAGCGGTATCTGGAGCGTCGTATATTGGATGATGCCAAGGACCCCAGTACTGAATTCTATCCACGCTTCACGGGCAGACCCGTCACCGCTGATGGGGCCCTGAAGCTGTGGTGTGAAGACATAGCCTCACTACAGTGGCTGACGAAAGTCATTTCGCAGTTACCCACTACATCGTGCCCCAAGCTCAAGGTGGTCCAACAGAGCGAGTTATCCAGGAAGATACACGCTGCCATCTTCATCCCTGAGTGCACAAACTCGCTGGAGGACACGAGCCTTGTCTTGGCCAAACAAAACAAATGGGCACAGATAAACACATGGACCATGCATAACCACACAATGCTCGAGAACGACATCCTTTTTGTGGCTGTGGGAATTCCGGAAGGACTGATCCCCGTCATTATGGAAAAAGGACGGAGACTCGCGCATAACCTGGGCAGCATTTACATCAGGTTTTATGGAGCACATGGGAAACTACAGGACGAACCGCCCAAAAAACGCACCAGTGATAGACAGATGGGAGAACAAATCCCAGGCCCGAGCACGCAACAGACATCGGAGCAAGGTGTAGCCAAATCCACACAGTACGCGCCGTCACATTCATCACCTAAGCCGTTAGGCCCGCAACCAGAGGGGGAGATGTATGTAGACCTAGTGGCGGAGTTGGATTTGGAAGACTCAGAGGGAGAGGAGGGAAACCAGCATGATGGTGACCCAGACTCTGTCCTCTTAAAACATCATACAATGCAACCTTCAGCACAGCCTCACTACAACGGCTAACCTACGCAGAGTGCTGGGGGCAACAGACAAGAGGACCATAGCCTTGATCCAGGAGCCGTGGATCAGGGCAGGGCGTGTGTGTGGTCTGAGCAACATGGATGGTAAGTTACTGTATGATAACACATGTAAAAACATTCGTGCGTGCATTTATGTACCACGAAACCTTACAGCTGTACCCCTCACAGAGTTCTGTTTCAGGGACCTGACAACCGTCAGGATCCAAGACAGTACTGGGGGGGAAACCGGTGACGTGATACTTTCGTCGGCCTACATGCCCGCTGACGAGGCGATCCCATCAAAGGATATCACGGACCTGGACCTGGACCTGGACCTGGACCTAAATACAATCTAATAATTTCAGCAGACGCCAACGCACACCACCCTCTTTGGGGCATGCCGATGGCGAACAGCAGAGGTGAAGACCTGGTAAATTTCCTTTTCTCCACCAATCTAGCACTGGCAAACAAGGGTGCGGAACCAACCTTCGTCACTAAGTGAACCGTACCATAATTGATCTCACCATGGTATCAGGTAACTACCTAGATAAGATACATGACTGGAGAGTTTCGGATGAATCATCCTGCTCCGACCATAGGTGGATCAGATATGAACTAACCCTAAACAAGGGGACACAAGCTCCATACCGGAACCCTAGAAGAACCAACAAGGTACTATTTAACAGCTCTCTTAAACAGCACCTGGGAGAAGGTATATTGGAAGTAAACATGACAAACACAACTGACATAGAGCAAGCAGTTACACACATCACAGTAAGTAAGTCTTACCAAGAGCTTCGAAGACGCCTGTCCCCTTACCATTGTCAAGGACACTGACGATGGCAAACGAGGCTGGACACAAAAACTGGAAAGACTGAAATGCAAGGTACGCAAACTCTTTAACAGAGCTATGAACACGTACGACGACGCAGATTGGGACGAGTACAAGAAGGCGCAAGCCGACTACAAAAAATGTATACATAGACATAGACAGTTATTTATTGGCCACAAAAAACACACAGCACAGGTAAAGTCGGTATACAATAGGAGATAATTATTACAATTAATTAATTCTCAAGAAAATAATTCTTATAAGTAGGTAATAATAAATAATAATTTCATATTTATGATAATAATTGACAATAAATTAAAATTAGATTTCAATGACAATCACAACTAAATAATAAATGGAAATACATGGTACAAAACAAAAGAATAAAAGCTAGCAGGTGAGAATATTTTACAAAAATAAGTAGCAAGTACGTAATAAACAGTGCTGTGTGTTACAGCAGCAAAAAGGTCGCGGCTCAGCGTTATGCTTCCCTGTCCGAAGACAGGTCAGCGCTGTTATTCTGCCGTGACCTGCGGTCCAGTCCAGTCACTCAGCCCTATGAAAAGCAGTATTGGTGTAGCAGTAGAAGGTTATACCATAATATTACTCGAAATACGTAAATATATAGAAAATTTCTTACAGACAGAGACATTATAAGATTCTAAAAGTTACGAGTCTGGTGAGAGTTATATGTGTATGTAAGAGAGTGTATGTAAGGTGTGTGTGTATGTTTGTGTGTATCTGGAGGGTTCTCCTCGGACGCCAGCTTCTTAAGAGTCTGGTTATAAGAGAAGAAACCCTCCAGTGTGAGTATAGAATTTAAAGTCAAAAATAAATAAATAAAATAAAAGGGAAACAAATGTAAGGTGTGTGTGAGTAAGTTTGTGTGTATCTGGAGGGTCGTTATACGTCGCAACGGTCGCAGTAAGTGGAGAAAATACTGCACTAACATAGAATCCAACACTAAGGCTAACAGAGTCATGAAGATCCTCGCGGCGGACCCCAATCGAGAGATTGGCTCCCTAAAAAGACCTGACAGCACATACACGAAAACAACAGCGGAGACCCACGAACTCCTACTCCAAACGCACTTCCCTGGATGTGCCTTGAGTGAAGCAGAGGAATGGCAAGAGGCCGGTTCAGAACCACCATCGGCAATGGACTGGTCCACTGCAAACTCTGTTGTCACCAGAGACAAGGTAAGCTGGGCAATCAGCACTTTCAAACCATACAAGTCACCAGGCATGGACAACATCTTCCCGGGTCTCCTACAGTGGGGCGCAGCACTTATTATCGTGACACTCACATCAGTCTTTAGGGCATGTGTGGCTTTCAGATATGTCCCACTTGCGTGGAGAGAGGTCAGGGTGCTATTCCTACCAAAACCGGGTAAGAGCGACTATACAGAACCTAAATCATACAGGCCGATCAGTCTAACATCCTTCCTTCTTAAAACCCTGGAGAGACTATGTGACCGGCACATAAGAGACAACATACTTCCAACATCACCACTACACCCGCAGCAACATGCGTATAGCACAGGTAAATCAACAGAATCAGCGCTACATACAGTGGTGCGTAGACTAGAACGCGACATTACGGACAAAACGCTTTGCCTTGCCGCCTTCATAGACATCGAAGGGGCGTTTGACAAAACGAACTTCAGCAGTATAAACGCAGCTCTACAAAAGCACGGTGTGGAACCAACGCTATTAGATTGGATCATGGGCATGGGTATTGACATGCGGGGAGAGACCAGGGGAGTGGTGGCTAAGGGATGTCCCCAGGGCGGCGTCCTGTCACCACTTCTGTGGAACCTGGTCGCAAATGATCTAATCACCAAGCTTAATGCACAACGCTTTTTCACGGTGGGCTATGGGACGACTTAGCCATACTTATCTCAGGGCATTTTGCCAGTGTGGCGTGCAACATCATGAACAATGCACTAAAAGTCGTAGAAACATGGTGTATAAACTTCGGGCTAACCGTGAACCCAACAAAAACAGAACTGGTAATGTTTACAAACAAACGTAACCTAGGTACTTACGTGCTTCCCTCGCTGTTCGGCACTCAGCTGAACCTCTCGGACGAAGTCAAATACCTAGGAATTACGATCGACAGCAAACTTAATTGGGCAAAACATCTAGACAACAAAATTAAGAAGACCACCATCTCATTCTGGCAATGTCGCAGAATGATAGGTAAGACATGGGGACTTAGCCCAAAAACCACCCTATGGCTGTACAATACGGTGATTCGACCCTCGCTAGCTTATGGTGCTCTGGTCTGGTGGCCGAGAACCAAACAAAGCACAACGATAGGCAAGCTACAGAAGTTCCAGAGACTGGCATGTGTGGCAACAACAGGGTGTATGAGGACTGCTCCAACGGCAGCTCTCGAAGCCCTCATCGGTTTAACGCCTCTACACCTCCACGTGCAGGAAGAGGCAGCTGCGGCCGCTTTTAGACTCTGGAGCCTAAATCTGTGGGAACAAGACATACGAGCAAAACATACTACAATCATACAAAACTATGCCAAAGGGAACCCCTTACTACTTTCAATATATGATAGAGTTCCCAAAACACACCTGTATTCAAAGAGTTTTGCCATTCAATTGTACGAAGAGCCAGGCGACTACTCGAAAATACACGAAGTAAGGATATACACCGACGGCTCAAAAACAAAGACAGGTACCGGAGCGGGCACGTTCTCGGAAGACCTTAACATCCGCAATACAACAGCCCTTGGTGCACATAACTCCATCTTCCAAACGGAATGTGTGGGTATAATCCAGGCGGCCCTGGCAGTGCTGAGAAGACAGGTAACTGATTACAGCATCAGGATCCTCTCAGATAGCGCAGCAGTTCTACAAGCATTGAACAGGTACGAACACAACTCAGGCTTAACTATTCAATGTCACCATCTGCTGGAAGAGGTTTGTAAGTCAAATAAAGTCACTCTCCAATGGATAAAGGGACACAGCGAATCCAGAGGCAACGACGAGGCTGATTCAATGGCTAGGCGGGGTTCGGAAATGCAACCAGCAGGACCAGAGCCCATGATCCCACTACCGTTCAGCCAAGTTCGAGCATGGATACGTAAAGAAACATTTCAACTACACCAAAAATACTGGGTAAATATACAGGATTGCAGACAGTCTAAGGAAGCTTTCCCGGAGCTTAACCCGAGATACTCCCGGAAACTGGTAAACTTGACACGCGACAAACTCCGAAGGGTCATCGGCATTGTCACGGGTCACTGCTCCCTAAACAAACACCTGTTTCCACGAGCTGTCTTTTTTGAGCAGACTCGTGAGAGGTCTCGCTACTTCTGCATAATTGGGGATGAAACGCCGAAACCAATTCGACGTTTGCAGGAAACGCTTCAAGTGTTTAACATTCTGTGGAACAGCCATACCTTCTACCGCCGCAGTCTTGTCGGGGTCCACTTGGATACCTCCCGGGACGATGACGTGGCCTAAGAACTTCACAGAATCTCGTGCAAAACAACTTTTCTCCCTGTTCACCCTTAGCTTGAACATTTCCAGGCGATCGAAGACTGCTTCCAGGTCTGCCAGGTGCCCCTCAAAGGGCCCAGGCGACAGCAGCACGATATCGTCAAGATACGCCAAGAGCTCTACACCCTTAAGATTGGACCGGAAGCGATCAATGAGTCTCTGGAAAGTAGCTCCAGAATTGCACAGACCCATCGGCATCCGTTTGAACCTGTACGTACCTAGTGGGCTGGTAAACGCCGTCTTATCCTGGTCTTCCGGAGCTACATTTACCTGATGATATCCAGCTCGAAGATCTAACGTCGTCATATATTCACTCGTTTTAGCTGCGTGGAGTATGTCTTCGATGCGCGGGAGCGGGTACCTGTCAGGTTCCGTCACCGCGTTAAGTTTTCGGTAGTCGATGCATAGCCTCCAGCTTCCGTCTTTCTTTGCGACCAGAACGACGTTGGAGGCCCATGGAGACTCGCACTCCTCGATGACGTCATCGCGGAGGAGTTTCTCTAGTTCCTTCTGGAGGGCTTCTTTCCGGTTCTGTGACAACCTATAAGGTGGGGACGCAATCGGTTCCTGATCGGCTTTTACCTTTATATGGTGCGTAGCAAACTCGGTCGCGGGCCCCTTAAGAGCAAACTGAACGGATCTGCGGTCAATGAACTCGTTGAGCACCTGTCGCTGCTCACAACTGAGTTTACTGCCTTCGTCGTCGCGCAAACTAAGACTCGTGGACTCGGCACGCATCAACTTCGCGTCAGGCGCGCACACAGGATATTCGCGTACAAAATCGTACGGCTGCTCCGGTTTGTCGGCGAACGTCCACCTACCGCGAGCGACGTCTACTACCATACCGGCGCGGGACAAGAACTCAACGCCTAAAAGCGTCCTGGTCTCGTCGCCTGGTAACACCAAGAAGTCAGCTGAGACCTCACGTCCTTCCAAAGACACAAGTACTTCGGCTTCTAACAACTTTCTTTCAACTCGAGAGCCGTCAGCAAGTCGTATTCGACACTCGATCTCGCGGAATTTAACGCCGGAATCTACTAAGATTTTATGCAATTTAGGACTAGCGATACAATGTGTGGCGCCAGTATCAATAATCGCTACACCGCTACGACCCATAACGCCAATGTTTACTAATGGATGCGAAGCACTTTTGTACGCGACTGCACTACATGCATGAGCTATCGACATTTCAATCTCATAATGATTTTTTTCCCAACTGTTGGGCCGACTTTCGACGTCAGGCTCCATTTCGAGGTCGGACCTTATTTCGCCGTCGAACATACTCTCGCAGTCGGATACATCCCCGACGTCGGACCCAATTCCGCCGTCGGACCTACTTGAGACGTGGGAACAATTCTCGACGTGGGAACTTTTCTCGACGTGGGAACCCTCCTTAACTACGGATGAATACTTGGCTATATGGTCCGACCCCGCCCGGGAATTCGACTTCGCTCTATCGATAAATGCAATATAACTGTCACCTTTCGGTCACCCGTATTACAAACGTCGCACTTCGACCTAACTACGCCTACCTTACCACAACCATAGCACCTAATAGTCCCCTTGATATTATCCGGGACTTGCTTGCTAGAATCTTTTTCGCGGTTGTGGCACTCGTCGGCAGAGTGCCCGTCCATTCTACAATAATTGCAACGGGTCCTTTTAGACCGGGGGCCACTCACACTCGGGGTAGTCGCAGGTACATCGGGGGTTTTTTTACTACCTACAGCGGTCACGGGGTTAACCTTAATGTGCACTTTTGAATTATTATTAGCACTCACCTGTTGAGGTTTTACCTCACATTCTTTTATGCTGTCGTCCGCCATCCTCGCCCTTTCTAATAAGTGATTCATATCGAGCAACGATTCACGGGGCACACGTTTGCGAATACGGCGGTCGAGGAGTCCGTAAACCATGTCCACTTGAACTTCCTCGGCCAACCGGTACGGAAGGCGGGCTAGCAGGGCCCGCTTCCCACTTATGAACTTATCACTCGAAACGGCAGCACTTTGCTCACACGCGAACACTTCACGGAACACTTTATAAGCGGGCTGCGGGGCGCCGTACATAGCGCGCAACCGCAGCTTGGCGTCCGGCCACGTAGCTAGGCCGCCGCGCACGTCGCGCCACCAGACGGCGGCGTCGCCGGTCAGCAGCATGGGGAGGCCTCGCAGCGCGTGCTCGTCCGACACGCTGGCGCACTCCTTGTAAACGTCGACTACGTCTATGAAGGCCTCGAGCACTTCCGAGTCGTGCGACGCGCCGTCAAAGCGCGCGGCGCACCTCGTGAAGTTAGCTGTCGCTGATGATGAAGTACCGCTGCTCCCAGAGAGCTGCGGAACAGCGCCCATTGCTGGGGCGCATGGAGAGGACACCCCGGAGTGATCTCCACGGGGTGCCGCCAGAAGCGCGCTGATCAGAGCTTTATTGGACTCTGCTTGCGCCCTGGTGATGGTCTCCACTATTGAAGACAAGAACTGTTCTGTTGGAAGTGAGGGCGCGTTCGGCTGTGCTGGCCAATTGCCTACAGCGGCCGTCGGCGCCTGCTCGACGACGCTCTGTGCGTCGGAGACGCTCTCTTCTTCCGTTAATGTGACGTCACCTTCGTCGTTGCTGCGTTGTTGCCGAAGCGCTTCCCCTCTAGTCGTCGGCATTTTCACTTTTAGCGAAGCACAACGCGGGAAAGGTCCGTGCTCTTCAACGTGCGTAACAACGTACCGTACCTACTACCTACGTAACTAGTGAGTAGGTAGGTTCACGACCTCGTGGTCCGGCCACTGAGTTGGAGCGCCAATTTAACACTTAGATGTTCTAGAGCCGTTGGGACGGTTTTATTTGAAATAACACCAGCGTTAAAAGTTATTGTGAAAAGTATAATCGTAAGAAAGGAATGGAAACACGGAATAAAAGTACCTAGTGGTGGTCACATTGGTTACACAGAACTCAAAGATAATCTCATCTATCAATAAAATGGCGTCGGATCGCGGAGGAACAAATACACACGCACTTTTGTAGGTACCTCGGGACCGACTGAATGTAGCTTCTTGCGGTTTTGCCACATGCGAGTCGTGGGCCGGCGGGCGTAGCAGCCTAAAACAAACCTTTGCTATTGGCTTTGCCGTTGCCTGGCTACCACGCCGCACGCCGATTGGCTGCCGTCTACGCAATCCAACCGGAGTGCTCACCGGCCCTTTGCGCGCGCGATTCAAAATACGCGGCTCCCCCGAGTGTTTCCTACCTATTTTTTTAGTCTCGCGTTACATAAGTAAATAAAAAAATAATAAACTTTAAACAAAACAATAGGTATATTTAATTTCATTGGTTCCGCTATTTCTATCTTCTAACAATTTAAAGTACTTACCTAACTATTTAATCCTAGTATACAAATCTAAGCAACAAAACACTAAGCATCAGTGGGTACATAGACATACAGAATCTCATAATTCGTATTGTACAAACCGCTCAATACGCGTCTAATACAATCAGACCTTCTGATAAGCACTTAAGTACCTAAGTATAGAAGATTACTGTCCGTTTTGGTTCTTTTCATTATGTATTAAGTGGTTTTGACGTGATTGAAACACAAACATCCAAACATCTAAACATCCAAACATCTAAACATCCAAACATCTAAACTTTCGCATTTATAATATTAGTAGGATATATTGACTTTAGGTTCATAATAAATGAAAGTTTTAAAACAGGATAAGTGAATAAAACAGAAACACGGTTAATGATTTCAAACATACAAATTAGAGTAGAATGTTCCATCGCTCATTTTTTGGGTTCCAGACGTTCCTGATCATCATCGGGTACCGGAACCGTATTAAGCAAGTAATAAACTTATTCTCATGCAAAGTTTATTGGGAAACTTTTCCTCGTTTTGTCTTGGTGGAATTCCTAATTACTTCCGACTATATAAAATAAAGATGCGGTACCGGCATTTAAATCTTGGCTGACATAGTTAATAGAGCGCCGTCGTTCAATTCAACTGATCATAACACTAGCACAAAGCACGTTTACATAATACCTACACTGAGAAAAATGTAAAGTCGAATGTTTCGTAATGAGGGCTGATTTATTCGTAATGAAGGCGAAAAAACGACCACGAGTCAAGTGAACGAAAACGCCTTCCTAGGTTGGAGGCGTTTTACGCCTTAAGCGTAAGGCGCAATAAACAAGCAGCAATACCATGATTATGACTCTCTAATGTGTGTTTTAGACGTAATTATTGACAGATTAGCCTTAATTAAAAAGCTATAAACGTGGTAAGTCAGATAGAATCGACGGACTGACGATGAAATTTAACTTCCGGTAAGGCGATATAAAAGGTAAAGAAGGTGCTCGGGTAACATTCATAAAACTTTCCTAGGGTAATATCCGACGTAGCATATGTCATAATTGACTTCTAGTAAGGCGTTTTACGTCTTTTCTTACAGTGGTATAACGTTTAGTTACTGCTTCCTAAGTCGTAATTGACTTCTAATAAGACGTTTTACGTCTGTCCTTACTGTGGTTTACTATAAGATAAGATAAGATAAAAACTATTAACTTGACCATAAAGCGTTTTGAACAATTTCTAAGTCTTCATTAACTTCTAATAAGGCGTTTTACGTCTTTCCTTACTGTGATTTAACCTATCCACTAAGCGTTTTGAATGTTTCTTAAGTCGTAATCGACTTCTAGAAGGGCGTCTTACGTCTTACCTTACTGTAGTTTAACCTGTTCTCTAAGCGTTTTGAACGTTTCCTAAGTCGTAATCGACTTCTAGAAGGGTGTATTACGTCTTACCTTACTGTAGTTTAGCCTGTCAAGCAAGCGTTTTGAACGTTTCTTAAGTCGTAATCGACTTCTAGAAGGGCGTCTTACGTCTTACCTTACTGTAGTTTAACCTGTTCTCTAAGCGTTTTGAACGTTTCCTAAGTCGTAATCGACTTCAAGTAAGGCGTCTTACGTCTTTTCTCACTGGGGTTTAACCTGTCTACTAAGCGCTTTTGATGTTTTCTTAAGTCGTAATTCACTTCTAGTAAGACGTCTTACGTCTTTTCTTACTGGGGTTTAACCTGTCTACTAAGCGCTTTTGATGTTTTCTTAAGTCGTAATTCACTTCTAGTAAGACGTCTTACGTCTTTTCTTACTGGGGTTTAACCTGTCTACTAAGCGCTTTGATGTTTTCTTAAGTCGTAATTCACTTCTAGTAAGACGTCTTACGTCTTTTCTTACTGGGGTTTAACCTGTCTACTAAGCGCTTTTGATGTTTTCTTAAGTCGTAATTCACTTCTAGTAAGACGTCTTACGTCTTTTCTTACTGAGGTTTAACCTGTCCACTAAGCGCTTTTGATGTTTTCCTAAGTCGTAATTCACTTCTAGTAAGGCGTTTTACGTCTTTACTTACTGTGGGTTTAACCTGTCCATTAAGCGTTTTCAACGTTTACTTAGTCGTATTTACCTTTCAGTAAGTTGTTTTAGAATGTTCCATACCGTTAGGTAAACCGTATCGTAAGGTAATTTATGCTTTCTTTACTAGCAGAAACGTTTTATGAAGACCGGAAAAAAGCCTTCTAACGGCTGGTAACGCTTTTCCCTAAGGGCATGATTGACTTGCTTTACTATAATTTAGTTCATATTAAGGGCATTGGGCCGCTTAAGGTGTGCGTTCACTCTTAAGGTGGAACGTCTAACTAGTGGCGCGAAATTCAAATCTCATCAACACATTTTTAGATAGTAAAAACTGATGTTGCGACAACTAGAAGATCTATCACACATTTTTTTATTGACAGTATCACATAAATATCATTAGTTTAGCTATTATGGTCGCAGAACCAAAAAAACTCTGTAAAAATTTATTGATGATCTATTTAGTTAAACTTATGATACTTGTGTGATACTATCAATTAAAACATGTGTGATAGATCTTCTAGTTGTCGCAAGATCAGTTTTTGCCATCTTATAAAGTGTTGATGAGCTGTTATAAGCAAAAAACACAGAAATATTTGAATTTCGCGCCACTAACGCGACGTTCCACCTTAAGTAGCGCGGGCCAATATCCTTCACATGAACTTCATGATAGTAGATCAGCCAACCATGCCTTCAGTGAACAGCGTAGCCTGCTGCTCTCAGAAAGCTGTTCTCCCAGTCTTTGTAAGCTTCTGCAATCAATAGAACAAACACTTATAAAGCACTTCAATGATAACTGTTACAGGATACTAAAGAAACATACTATATAGGTATACTGTACTATAATAAGTACACCTAACTATCGGCTGCTTTATCGTATAGAAATGATAGTGGCATTGCAATAAAACCATTCGATAAAATTAATAAAATGTGTATTATCAAATCAATTTTGATATTTACATTATAGAAAACAAGATATAAAAGATACATTACAAATTTACAACAGTTGTTATGAGATCTTTAACATTGGGAAACAGTGTCTTACACGAGTTACAGGTTAACATCTTTCTTTTAGTCCTAGGTCAACTAGGAATGTTTTGACTGACTGGGAGATACGATCATATCGCGTTTCGACGTTATAAAACCCTTTTTGAATAAAAAGCCAAATATCATAGGCTAGTATGGGGTACTCTGCAGCAGTGGCTTGGAATATTTTGAAAGCTACGTCAACGGCAGCAACGAGACTCGGTAGTTCATAATACGTATGTTCTACAACAACATAACATTTCTCGATGGACGTGGCGGACTCACCGATATACACCACAACTGGTTGGAATGTCATCTTCCATACTCTTAGCGTTTCTCTATGATCTGCTAAACGTGACTCTAGGTTGGCACCAGAAGCGACTCTCAGAATAAAATTATCTCGTATGACCGCCTTGGATGTTTTTTTCAAGCCTTTTCCCTTTAAAGGTGTTATATTAATCAGTAGAGGCAACAGAAGCAGGGACACATCCAGTTTGGCATTTTCTGAATCTTCTGAAACAATGCACACAAATATTTATATGCTGGCTAAAAAAACAAACTACATTATTTGGTTGTTATGAGAATTAATCTACAAATATTAAAACCACAGAGAAGCCACAGGGAACCGAAACACAAGGCTTAACTAGTTCGCCGGGAACCTTTGGATTCAATAACATGTTCATATTTTTATGTTAAATTAATAAATAGTGTAGGTATTGTATTGTAAAACCATAAATACTCAAATAAAGAAGCAGTTAAACAGAAGTTCTTAATTTTTATGATAGAAATTCTAGTCTGAGTATTGGTAATAACCCTGTGTACGGAAGTGAAGCAAAATAAAAGCTTTTAAGGGTATGTAAGGTGTAAAACTAACCAATGGAGGCGGTGAGTAGCTCCGTGAGCGCCAATTTCAGAAATTGGTTTTTTGTTGAGGCCTGCATTGTCTTTCCTTTGTCAATAATATTGCCACATATGTTTTGAATAGAATTACGCAATATATCTGCGCCCGTAGCTGGATAAAGTCGATCAAAGTCTGCTAGAAGAAGTTTGTAACCGTTGGGCCCTTTGAGTATCTGATACTCATTCAAATAATCTTGAAGAGTGCCCTTTTCGTTATATAGTTTTTGAAGACGCGCCTTTGCCGTTATCGCCCAAAACTTTGCAATCTCATTCCACGGTGTCGCTCCTTCAACGGCTACCGTAATCGCTAAAGAAGCCTCCTCAACCAGATCGCTCTCAACTGAAATAAAATGTATTTTTTAGGAAAGAGTGATCGCAACACTCAAGTTAATGCATTCTATTATGGTAATAGAATGTTAGTTAGTTGTAGAGCTTTTTTGTGAAAGAGTTCGTCCGGGGAAGTACTACCACCATACCTATTTCTGCCGCAAAGCAGTAATGTGAACATTGCTGTGTTCCGGTTTGAAGGGTATGGGTGCCGGTGAAATTACAGGCACACGAGACTTTTCATCTTTATGTCTCAGGGTGGCGGGCGCAGTGCAATTCCGCGTAGGGAACGTCCTACGTGGATGTGACCTATGTGGTAATGCATTGTTATAGGCAGAGGTTACCGCTTAACATCAGGTGGGCCATCTGATTGTTCCGTTGAAATAACATTTAAAAAATAAAAATAAAAAAATTGTACGAGTATGCATCGCGTTTATCTAATAAAACTTACTTTCGTCAATAATAGACAGGTCTATTGTAGGACATGTCGGCCCGGCAAGTTCTATATCAGAGAGGTCGCTTGAATCGCTGGTAGCGCGTCGTTTCCGGAAGGGCGTAGTCACTTTTCGCTTAATGAGGTTCTTCCTCTTCCTCAGATATGTATTGTATAATATACCAGAGGCATTTCTTTTCGCTTGATAGGGGCCTCCCTGCAAAATCCAAATAGAACATTAAGTTAGAGCCGCCTGCAGTTTGAGGACTATTTTGATAAAATTATGGTGCACATTTCAAACCTAGACTTAGTTATATCTAATTTATAATTTTAAACACCTCAAATTAATTGAAAATTAATAACTTTAATACACTAGTAGTTTTATTATTATTCACATATTTATTTATTTTCTTAATTTTTAATTTTTTTACAATATAAGTATAAAAAAAAACATATATTATTATTATTATTATTAGCTAGATGTGATGTGGCCGAAGTACCTATAATATAGTAAAGAAAAAAAACCAACCCCATCATTCACCGCTTGATTGTCAGCCTTCCACATAGACAAGTTAGCTTCAAACTTAACTCTCTCACCAATTATTGGGATTAAGCATGCTACATCATTTTCTTTCAGTAGCCCCAAAGCGACAGCATCAATTTTAGCATCTAAGTGATAAGAGAAGCAAAGTAAATACAATGCACACACAGCACACAATGCAGTTAGTTTAGTTATGGTAAGTAAGTGCCATACCGCAGCATGCTACAAAAAATAAAGTACCTACTTAGATAAGTGTACCTAACACCAACAAAAGGTTAACTCCGCATCCAAAAACGTTTTTGGTTCCTGCAATACAACAAAGATCTAGGTAGGTACTTTACTTACTATTCAATCACACACAATTAGGTTCAAAAACATCAGGGAACATCTGAGTTTGATACTTACCTCGAAATTTTTCAATCAGGGGTGTGCAGCCCCATTTTGTAAGCAAATCAATTGTATACTGGTCTGCCATGTTCGAAGCACGACGAAGATCTTTGGAAGTTGCTGGAAGGCATCTGTTGGTTGAGCGATTTGTTTAACAGACAGTGTACCTAAGTACTCCTACTGTCGGTGCACCTGCCCCGCCCGTTCATCACGCCAGCGACCGGCACGGCATAGTGCCCGCTTCACGAGGCGCGCGCGCGTTACCCGATTGACAGCGGGACGGGGGCGCCCCGGTCGGCTCCGGCTAGGACACCCTGCTCTAAGGCTTAATTATGTAGCTGTAGGTACACTAGCACGGTCGGGATTTGCCGACCGTGCATCAATGCATTTTTCGTTCGGAAAATTTATATGCGCATTAACACGAGCTTTACGGTGAAGGAAAACATCGTGAGGAAACCCACGGCTTAGTCAGCTCCGCACGTATTGACCTTGTCTTTCCTGTGGATATGGCTGACTAGGCTGAGAGGATGGTATAGGTGCTGGGCAAGCCTACTCCATCTAAACATTGTCCCAGGCACTACAGTGTCCCGTTAAGTGTAGGCATAGGTTGCCTCCTGACGCTGTATAAATCATCTTCAATAGATGTAAAGGCCTATTATTATTAGGTACACTAGGTACTAATGAAGATGATGTTATAGTGTAGGTACTGACGGACAATAGGTTAGGTATTATCCGCCAGTATTACTTGCCGTTCAAAGTGGCGCTTTTTGCGAGGCCTATTCCAGCAGTGGTCGTCCACAGGCTGATTGATGAGGATAATGTCTTCTTGCTATACTTAGTAACTACTTATTCACTTCTACATAGTGCATGATGAAACAACGCTTCGCTTACCCAAACTCGACTTCGGTATTCCAAGGTGTGTTAGCTTGTAGTTCAACAACAACAGTGACACAGCAGCGGCCTAGCGTTCAGAAAATGAGTGATTTCAATAAAAAAGTCCCTTAATTTAAAATCCGTTAACTATGAAAACACCAAAACGAAATCCAACTGTACTGCACACGCACCCTGCATCCAAATTCCAAACCAAACTGTCGAAGTGTCGAACGAATCGAACCGCGACGCGAAGCCGCGAGCGAACGAAACAAGTCGTGACGTGCTCGTGGGCAGTGCTGCCAACTCGACTACTATAGAATTTATTTGTATTAGAAATGCAAAATATATGCTATGCGTTTTTAAGCGAAAACCTTATTATTAACTGTATGTAGTCATAGTCGCAAAAAAATTCCACAATTAGTGGTAAAAAACCAAGCTTCAATAACTTCACTTCAGTGTTAGTCTTATAGATCACTTCAACATAATAGAGCAGAGTGAGAGACTTATTAATAAGACTATAAAATAATAGACGTAATATTTATTGGTAATCTTAATATAGGGTTCTCTTTAATATATACTGAAGCCAAAACGGTTTTTTTTTTCATTTTTGTCTGTCTGTCTGTATCCTGGCTGACCATCACGCCGCAACTACTGAACAAATTCAAATGAAACTTGGCATGATTTGAGTTTGACTTCATACTACGAGGTAGATACTTTTTTATCGATTCAGCACGGTTCCCTTTGGAGAGGGGATGAAAATCATTCATTAATTTCATGAAGCGTAGGTAGTCCTAATTCATTCATTTTTTTTGACGACCTCTGTGGCGCGGCGTGTGGGATGTCGGCTGAGATGCGAGAGGATGCGTGTTCGATTCGCGCTGCAGGACAAATGTTTATATTATTATTATCTGCAAATATTCGCTCTGAGTCTGGGTGTTATAGTACCTACCTTAAGTAGTTAGATATTTGATGGGTACAGTAGGTACGTACCTACCTACTACCTAGCGTATGCGCGGACAAAGTCGCAAGCGGGTCAGTTTTAAGCTATTGCATAGCTTCTATCGCGGGCCTTGAGCGTGGAGACCGAATCCAGAAATTCCGTAACGAAAAATAGCACACCAAAAAAAACCTTACACCCCAACCCACTCACGCTAGAAGGCGTTGTAAAAAATAAAACCTGACACCCCCAACTCCGACCACTCACGCTAGATGGCGTTGTAAAAACGAATGCAATAGCTTTACTGCGGCAGTCCCCGAGTGCCACACGTCTTTTTTTAATTACATCTATAATATGGCATAGATACTTGGTTATTGGCGGAAAAAGCTAAAAAAGATAGCTCCGATACAAAATGTTAGGCTACCTCTATTAAGTACATCTCGACTTGCACAATTTATTTATCTTCGTAGCTGGCAGCATTATTAAGATTTTCGTTGTACGACCTTAGGCGCCCTAAAAAGGTGTTTCTCACCGTAAATAGAGAGCTTTTTTAAACTTCACTCACGAACGTAGATGTTTGACTGAAAGTAGTTATATTAGTAAAACCACAAAATATATATTTTAATAGGTTTATTAGTTTAGATTAGTCGTATACACTCCATAGACACAATAGTCTCGCTTGTGGCGCGAAATTTTTTGAACGCAATTCAATTCGCGCGAATTCAAATTTTTTGGCGTTTTTTGCTCATTAACTCATTACAGCAAAGAGCGAGCACTAAGAGACTTAACACACATGTTTTAATTGTTAGTAGGTATCTCATAAATATCATCAGTTTTGCTAATTTGACCTTAGGTATACAAAAAAGAGACAGGTTAACTTCTACATGCACTTCTTATACAATTTACCTACCCAACCAGTATTTTCAATAATTGCGACGTAACAAGTTAAAAATAAGCGGCCAAGTGCGAGCCGGACTCGCCCATGAAGGTTTCCGTAGCAGCAAGTAACTTAATATAATTATATTCATTCATTATATATATTTATGGTATGTATATATGTAGGTACCTACCTATTCTTTCAATGGTATAACTTTTGAAACTATCATGGTTATGAACGTAATTTAAACATCATCATCAGCCTGTACAAGTCCACTGCTGGACATAGGCCTCCCCCTTAGAATGCCACGATGAACGATCTTGAGCCGCCTCCATCCACCGACTTCCTGCGACGTCTACAATATCTTTAGTCCATCGAGTGAAGGGCCTTCCTCTAGCGCGTCGTCCGGTTTGTGGCCGCCACTCGAGAACCTTTATTCCCCAACGGTTATCAGTTCTTCGAGCTATATGACCTGCCCATTGCCACTTCAACTTTTTTTTAGTTTTATCATTCTATTATTTTAGAAGTTACAGGGGTGGGGGAGACACACATTTTACCACTTTGGAAGTGTCTCTCGCGCAAACTATTCAGGTTAGAAAAAAATGAAATTATAAACCTCAATATAATTTTTGAAGACCTATCCATAGATACCTCACACGGGTTCGATGAAAAAACATTTTTGAGTTTCAGTTCTAAGTATGGGGAACCCCCAAAATTTATTGTTTTTTTTCTATTTTTGTGTGAAAATCTTAATGCGGTTTACAGAATACATCTAATTACCAAGTTTCAACAGTATAGTTCTTATAGTTTCGGAAAAAGTGGCTGTGACATACGGACGGACAGACAGACAGACATGACGAATCCATAAGGGTTCCGTTTTTTGCTATTTGGCTACGGAACCCTAAAAAAGGAAACATAAAGGATCACTTCGTCGATCGCCTCACTGTCTGCTCTGTCAAGACTAGGAATCAAAACCCTGTAGGGTACTAACCCGTTAACCTAGAATCATGAAATTTGGTAAGAAGCAATGTCTTATAGCAAAAGTTCTTATTGGAAAAAAACCTAAATCCTTATTATAGCAGATGTTGGTACAAGTTTATGGTTTTAGGACTTTCGATGGATTAGGTTTTAGGACACAAAAGAAACAAAAACTTATTTGCGGTTAGTAAACTGACAGCGACCTATGTCGATCTATGGGGACAACAGTTTTCAAACGACGAAATTAAGTTTATCTCTATGTACGATAACCCTCAGTGCGCTAGTCCGAGTTGCACTTGGCCGGTTTTTTTCCTTTTGAGGTACGGAACCCTAATTTGCCGAGTGCGTAAGTCTTTAGACTTTGTAAGCGTTTGAATAAATTGTAACATAGGTATCATTCCCATTAACATAAGGTGAATATTGCCATATCTACGGTTTCATTCACTGCATACGTAAGTCGTTATATGACGTTATTTCACCGTTGGATTAGTCGTAACTTGAGCATATTTTGCCTTATGATAAGGCAAATATTACCAAATTTACGGTTATATTGGCCAAATATGTACGTCGTTATTAGACTTTGTGAAAGTTTGATTAAATAGTAACTCAAGTATCATTCGCCTTAACCTAAGGTGAATATTGCCATATCTACGGTTTCATTCATTGCATACGTAAGTCGCTATATGACGTTATTTCACCGTTGGATTAGTCGTAACTTGAGCATATTTTGCCTTATGATAAGGCAAATATTACCAAATTTACGGTTATATTGGCCAAATATGTACGTCGTTATTAGACTTTGTGAAAGTTTGATTAAATAGTAACTCAAGTATCATTCGCCTTAACCTAAGGTGAATATTGCCATATCTACGGTTTCATTCATTGCATACGTAAGTCGCTATATGACGTTATTTCACCGTTGGATTAGTCGTAACTTGAGCATATTTTGCCTTATGATAAGGCAAATATTACCAAATTTACGGTTATATTGGCCAAATATGTACGTCGTTATTAGACTTTGTGAAAGTTTGATTAAATAGTAACTCAAGTATCATTCGCCTTAACCTAAGGTGAATATTGCCATATCTACGGTTTCATTCATTGCATACGTAAGTCGCTATATGACGTTATTTCACCGTTTGATTAGTCGTAACTTGAGCATATTTCGCCTTATGATAAGGCAAATATTACCAAATTTACGCTTATATTGGCCAAATATGTACGTCGTTATTAGACTTTGTAAAAGTTTGATTAAATAGTAACTCAAGTATCATTCGCCTTATCATAAGGTGAATATTGCTATATCTACGGTTTCATTCACCGAATATGTTAGTCATTATATGACGTACTGTTTCCGTTCAATTAGTCGTAACTTAAGCATATTTTGCCCCATAATAAGGCAAATACTGACAAATTTTTGGTTATATTAGCCATATATGTACGTCGTTATATGACGTAATGTTACCGTTCAAGAAGTCGTAACTTGAGTATGTTTCGCCTTATGATAGGGCAAATATGGCCACATTATACGTTTATATTGCCGAATACATACGTCGCTGAAAGACTTTATGTTTACGTTCAAATTGTTGTGACTGGAGTATATTCCGCCTTATTGTAAGGTGAATAGTGCCATGCTAAAGATTATTTATGCCGCTTTCGAAAGTTTGTTTAAGACTTAATTTTACGTTTGTTTAATGTTTATTAAAGTATATTTCACCTTAATTTAAGTTAAATATCGCCTTATTTACGTTGATATTCACCGCATATTCGACGTCGTAAATTTAGGGCGTTTTTTATAAACCATTACTGCTGTATTAACAGTTTAAAGTTGAATTCCAAGACTACCTTACGGTAAGTAAGTTTTGACGGTTCGTGTTTATCATAAAAGACGTACCATTTTAACGAATACGCCTAGCTAAGCCAAAATTACCGTAAGCGTGACAAAATCGCTTCGCGTCATTACAATTTAGCCGTCGGAGGCGGAATTCGCCTTAGGCCAGAAATCGATTTTTCTCAGTGTACTAGGAGTATATTCCTTTAGTTTTTAAAAAGAGACTTCTAAGAGATTACAATACTTAAACTTCCTCAATGTTGTATGAAAGCAAATATTATTAGTAAGCGTACTTATAGGTAAGAAGCGAAAAGCAAGTTTATAATTTACCGTCAATATTGTCACATTAATAAACTTGCCAAATATTTGGCTACCGATTCAATATTGTCTGTTAATAATTTTATTGGCGTTTGGTAGAGCCCTAACTTAATTAGTCACCTAGAATTATCTACTGCTAGGAATGTTTTGACTTGGAAGTTTTGACTTTGACATAATTGACTTGGAAGTGAGTTTCGCTCTGCACTTTACGAATTCATAGGTATTAAAAAAAATATTTTGGGTGATAAAAAATATAGCTAAGTTCTAGAAATAGGTGTTTTCTTTGCCATCATAACTATATTATGTGTAATGCTCAAAAATATAGAGCTTTGCGGTAACAATAACTCTGGATGGGGATTTACGATAGATGATGGCAAATTTTTGAAAATACCACTAGATAATGTTTATTTGCTGTTCTTTGATTTGACAACTCTTGGAATTTTGTAATGCTGGTATTTATTTCAAAAAGCTCATCTCACGACATCTCAAAGGACGATAGGTTTATCCTTATTTGTGGCGCTGTCTTCAAAGAGCCCTGCTTTAAAAAAATCACTATGAAACTTCACTTATGTACACTATATAATTTAGCAAAGAGCCGAATTCCGTATTGAATGTAACACTGACCACAGGGCTCCAGGTCCCTCGCATGGTGGGGCGGGGTACGGCCGTTCCACTAGGTAAGACGCCGCGCCGGAACTGTTTTTACTCTATTAGCTTTACCTTGGGTATCAGTTTATATATTATGTTGTGGCCCACCCCATACGCTGAGGCAGTGGGGCGCGTCCTGGCGTTCACTTTCGCTGACACCCTACCGGCCTGTGCTATGACCTAGCTAAAACTTCCTATTCTTTTATAAGCTTTGGAAAAAAATTTGAGTACTTACCATTTTTAGTTAGCAATTTTATTGCAGTAGGTGGCCTCAATGATCTTCTATATAAAAAATCGTTGGGTAGTCTAGCAAAATACCATTTTATGACATCAATGCCATTTTTTGTAACAATATTAATTATCAGGTACCTACCTATTTTTAAACTTAGCTACTATACAGGGTGTAACATAATGTCCCTATAAGTCCGAAAGGGGGTTATTCTACAAGTCATGGCGAACAACATTTGTTCTACGACTTTTAATATTTCGAAGTTCTTCATTCATGAAAAGCGTCATAAAGTTTCCTTAAAAAAACATTGCACACGTGTTAAAGTGTCTATGTGTGGGTGCGATGTGATAGGAGGGTGCGTGAGCATGTGTACTAACAGGCTGTATACATACTCAGAGTAACTAAACATTAAAAGTGGTCGCCATTATCTAAGACAAAAACATTAAAAAAAAAGTGGAAATTTCCAACATGTTGCATTCAACTTTTGCACATGCCAATCTATTCAGGTGATTGGACTGAACAAGCCCCTTTTCGGCTTATAGGGACAATATGTTACACGTTGTATACAGAGTGCAGCTGTAAATAGGTCCAGTGGAAGTTCCTCAAGGCTCCTAATATTCCAATTTTAGACACGGTGTACCTAGTGTCCTCAAATATTGAGTGAAATACCTACTTACATGCACATGCCTGATTTTTCTTAGACTACATATTTGTTTAAATATTTGCTAGAGTATTTACTTAGATCAAAATGACACGAGAGTAAGTAAACAATAAACATTTGTATATTGCTCGCATGAGTGGTATCCAATGCAACGTAACGTAAAGGACATGCAGCACCGGTTCTTAGCTGGCAAATGAAGCAAGTTCTAAGCAAACAGGAAATGCACTCGTGTACCGGAAAAGCTTTCGGTACGAAGTTACATATAACCTGCTACCTACTAGCTTGTAACCTACCTTGCCTAGGTGGTTGTTTCAGTAAACTTTGCGGAGTCTATATCATTGCTTGCACATTGGACAATGGTAGGTAGATACCTAAATCATTTTGTTTTTGGAAACATTCACACTTTTACCACATTATCTATCTTTTACTTTGTATCTTAAATGCTAACCACTGTAGGTGGTATTACTTATACTTACCAACATGAGCAGAGCTCTCATTTGGAGTTTCAGGAATGTGTATGTGTACCTACCTACCACGGCACAGTTATATATTGGACACATCTTACTCAACTTTTTTACTAGGTAGATACCTAATTTAACAGAGGTCTAGGTTCAAGGAATGAATCGGATATATTATTCCAAGCTTTGCTAAACCTGCCTAGTTGTCAACGGCTTATCATGTAGACGCGGAACTGAAGAGGTTCCTCTGTGAAACAGGTCGAATTGCTTTCTCAGCGTCCTACCAGCAAGCGAAGTCTGCCTTCCACTGACAGAGAGTTTATACATATATGTACATATAGGTAAAATATTCATTGACTACTGCGCTTTATTTGTAAAAATCAGAGACAAGTTTGTGATTTTATTCTATCGAGAAAATTTCAGGTAGATAATCGTGTTTTCACATCACATAACCCGTTACATAATATCCTTAACTTATCTGTTCTATATTTTATTCAAAACTATTGATTGCCTTTATTGATATGCAGGATCAAACTTGAAAGATTGAGGTAAGTAGGTTAAGCCCTTAAACCCTAAAGAAGAGCACATGTAACGTGATGCAACCACCACGAAGCAGAGGTGTGGACACCGTGATACAAATCACAACACCGACAGAATTGTAACGAGGCACTCGTTCCGTTCCATCGTGATTCCTACCCCAACACCACAACACACCATAGGTACTTAAAGTCAATCATAACATAACCTACGAACCGCACATTTCCAGCTAGTAAGATGGCTTCGTAAGTGCATGTAAGTGTAAGCCTCGCTCGGCTTCATCCCAGTCTATAGCCTAGGGCCTAGGGCTACGGGTACGGCAAACTGGATCCACGGATTTTGATAGAAATCGTGAAAAAAATTGATAAGTAAGCTACTTATGTAAGTTAGAAAAATAACTGTACCGTAGTACCTAAGTACACACTTGTTTTTCTTTAATCCATGGTACACACATGGTACATAGGTAACTTAGTATGTGCCTCATGATTTACTTAGGCAATTCACGGGGTCCTGTCACATCACAGGCAAGCATAGGATAGGACCGTTTGCGCATTGTAGTCACGTCAGCAGCACTCTACATTGGACATGAACCTCGGACGAACAGAACACGTCACACGGACGATTACGGACGATTTATATAATCTTACAGTTAGGATATTGCCACAACACGGCCACAAAACGGGGGCATAGAATTAGCATACTTAGCTGCCGATTTGGTAAAATAAATTGCTGATAGCATTGTTATTGTTGCAAAAACCGATGGAAAAGTACCTATGTATAATCTCAATCAGTGCCTGAAAGCTCAGATTACCAAACTGTCCCAGAATGTGGGACGAAACGGGAGTTATTCAATAATTGTTTCAAAAAAAGTGATGACGAGACGAGATCCTACTTAATATTATAAGTTTCGATGTTTAGATGTTTGTGTTTCAATCACGTCTAAACTACTGAACCAACTTAGATGAAACTTGGCATATATATAGTACGTAACCTGGATGGACACATAGGCTTAATTTGTATCCCGAATTCCCGAATGAAAAAAACGGGATTAGCAGCGCCAATTATTGGCAAGAGGATGATGTCATGTCATGTCACGTCAGTTTGACAAGGCGTAGTATCACCTCTTTGTTAGTTTTTATCCTGGACTATATTATGTATTATCTGTATCTAATGTAAGTAGTCCAAATTATTCTTGTCTCCTGTTCATTGTGATGGATGGTGTTTGTTAGGTTTAGTTTATATAAAATAATTTCTTTAGTTAGCACGCCAATCACTCTCCCGACCTGTAAGGTTGGCAGTTGGCAGGCAGAAAATGCTTATAGTACATACTTAGCACTTTATTTTATTTTATAAACTAGGATATCAAACAAAACACAAATAAAATACAATCTATAACAGGTCTTATAATTACGTGCTTCTTCAGTTACCTATAGGATGCCACGATACCACGATTTGTTTTTTGTGCAATAGAACTCAATCAATAAGTTGAATGTCCAACCTGTAACGTACGTAGGCAGGTACCTATTTTATTATCTGTGGTACCGTTCCTACTTACCTAGGTACCAAAGATTCAATAGCCCTTTCTCCATAGCAGACCTGTTGCGTGCATGGTAGATGCCTTTCGCTTTTTTATGCCTGATAATATAGTAAGAGTAGGTAAGTAAGGTACCTACCTAAAGTACCACCCACATTACAAAGTCAAAGTCAAAGTCAAAGTCAAAATTTCTTTATTCAATAAAATCACAAGGATCATTTAGAATCGTCTTATATAACTACAAACCATGCATAGTGGTAACTAAGTAACGCAAGTACCTCTACATCTTTATGACCATTACGAAACTGAGCCAAAATGATATAATATAATTATTACTCTCGAACTTTTGACAAAGCTATCTGGGAGTCCAACCAAATACCTACTTACCTACCAAATGTATTAGCTTCTATACAGCTAGGTACCTACCTATCTCGCACGCACTTACATAAGGTGCCCTGCAGGTAGGTAGTTACCTACCGGTTCAAAATAAGTACAGCTTACCTACCATGTAGGTTTTTGCCTTTAAAACAAATGACAGTTGACTTGACGAATGACTCGATTTCAAATAATTCACTTGAAGCTGGCAAAATTGTCTTCTTCTTTAATTTTTTGTCGAGTGAATTATTTGAAATAATATGGTATTTAGTTTAGTCAAGTCAAGTCATTCGTTTTGTTTGTCGAAATGATGACGGACAGAGGCCATCATAAATAAGAAAAAAAGAAAAAGAGTGTGTGATTTTGTCTCTGATCCAGAAAACCAATTTTCTACCTCTTTGGATTTTGTAGAGATCGAGGCCACATACCTATAAGAAAAGAAGAAAAAGACATGAGCTGCTGCAAAGGTGCTAAAATAGCTGAATTATTTACCAAAGCTGTTGCGACCACAAAATGTTTTGATCAAAACCTGAGTAAGGTAATAACTCGTATTATTAAGACTATGAAGTAGGTAGGTAGGTAGGAGATTTATCATAATTATCACATCTGCTAGGTAGGTATATAAGTAGGTAGATAGATAGATAGATAGACTTATTTATTTGTTATACTGAACACACACAAACACACACAAAATTTACAATAAAAATGAAAATGAAAGTGGATAGGTACTAATAACTAAGACTAAAATAAAACAAACTGAAAATAAGAAAAAAGACTACCTACCTACATGTTCTCGCATGGTTCGTGCTCTGTGTGTTGCAGTAGGTACACAAAAAGGTAACAACTCAGCGTACATTGCTCGAAAGCAACACTGATTTTCAGTTGTTACCCTCCGAGGAAACAAGTTGAACGGCAACATTGGCTAAAGATGAACATGTTTTGTGTGTATGTTTGAACATGCAGCATGCGAAAGTATATATCCTAGATTTTGAGCATAGATTGAAGAGTGGTAGTGGTAGGTACTTACTTACATTAGGTAGGTATCTGGTAGGTACCTTACCTATCTCTGCAGAAGCCTCTAGTTATTTGATCAGGTAGGTACCTAGCTTTCCTATAGCTACCTAGTCAAGAATGTTAAACTTTTTCAGATAAAGGTGATATGTTGCGGTAGCGATAGAATGATGACCCAGTTCAAAGTGCAGGAGGAACATCTCAACGAAGGAGGTACTCTCCACGGTGGTTTTATAGCACACCTCGTTGATGCTATATCCACATACGCACTGACTTCCAACGAAAAAGTTGATACAAGAGGGGTATCAATAGACCTAGCTATTACGTAAGTGCTTATTTGCTACCTACATCCTACTTAGGTAAACAGAATTTACACCTACATAGTGAGTAAGTAGATTCCCACCTATTTACAGTTGAATTCCGAATTCCGAATTTCGTTGGATGATATTCCAATCCATCATGGGTATACTAATACATTGACCCGCTCCAATGAAACTACATTTTACAAGTCGACTATAAACTACGCTGTACCTACCTACCCGCTAAGACCGCTATTTTTTTTTTGTCTATAGGTACCTACTAGACTAATAGTCTAGCCGTAGACCCGTAGGTACCTCACTACGAGTAGATGCCGTTTACCGAACACCCTTGTCTTTGGTTACAGATACATCAACGCAGCAAAACCAGGGGATATGGTAACAGTTAGGGCCGTTACTAAGAAGTTGGGTAAAAAAATTGCCTTTCTTGAAGTAGAGGTCCGTAACAACGACAAGGGCATAACTTTGGCTACTGGTAGGCACACCAAGTATATTGGTGTGTAACTGATAACTTTGAACTTGTTGGTCCCTAGCTCTTACGGTATGGTACCTATACTATACCTCATAGTACATACTTATGTATCCAACTAATTATTGACCTGTAGCTGTAGATAATTCAATAATGTTAGTGGTTAGCAAATAGGAAGGTAGGTACTAGGTACCTACTGGGTCAAATACCTACCTATGACTAAATCTCCTAGACAGAGTCTAGGTACGTCTAAAGAAGGTCTAAAGTAAACCATTCCTACGAAGTACATAATTTTTTTTATTACGTATGAGTTTGTGTTTTAATTTATTAGCACCTCATGGTAATCAATCATCACTTCTTTATACTTAGGTAACCAAAATAGCATGAGCTTGTGTGAATGTTAAAGTTTATTTTATGTAAAGTAGGGATTATGTTTATTTTATGTAAAAAGTCCGTAAGAATGTAGGTACTATCGACAAAATTTCCGCCTTACCACTTTTGAAACTGTTTCGCTTGCAAGGAGTTAGCTACCTGACCTCGCCTTTTTCTTTTGTCTTCTTATTTTGACCAACCAGAGACATAAACATCTATTTATTTTTATGACAGTCCATTGTTTTCATAATTTTTACACCCGAAATAATTTGCTTCTATTGGTATTCAAAAATTAACGGCTAGTCGTTTTACAGGTAATGCACCCTTAAGGTGGTAAGGTAGAACTTTTGCTGATGGTACCTGACCTACCCTATATTCTAAGGTACCTACTATTTTACTGGTTATGTACTTTCCTTCTACAAAGAATGTATTTTTTACTGTGTTTTCTATATTCTAAGTTTTTACTCTGGTACTTATTCAACAAAAATTATAAAACTAGGATTGCCTATTTGCATTGCAAGCTTAGTTTGGTCAGACATAGGTCAAACTATACCGTAGTGTGGTACCTAATCTATGTGTGGTGTTTAACCATAGACTATATACCTAATGTATATGTTGAAGTGTCAATATGACGGTGACATTTAGCATTGTTGGATAGAAAAATAAACGATCACTCTGGCTACTCCCGCACCACGCTGTTTTCTTGTGTTCCCGTTTCTTCCTGATATTCTCCATTGGCGACGAAGATAAACAGGATAAACAGTTATTGCGTGAATACGGCGACCGTAAACAATGTCGGTCGGTAAAATTAAAGAATTTGACGTCGATTCGGGCAATTGGACGCTGTATTGCGGGCGCGTCGAGATGTACTTCTGCGCGAACGCAATAAAGGAAGAACTCAAGCTGCCCACACTGATATCACTGGTTGGTGACAAGGTGTACGAGTTAATGGTTAATTTATGCAATCCGAAGAAGCCTACGGACCTTAAATATGAAGAACTCATAACCATTGTGCGTGAGCATTTACAACCCAAGCCATCTATCATGGCGGAACGTTTTCGCTTTCGGCAAAGACGGCAAGAAATTGGAGAAAGCATAGCGCAGTATATTGCCTTGTTGAAGAAACTCTCAAAGGATTGTGATTTTAAGGACACATTGAATGATAATTTGCGCGATCAATTCGTGTGCGGGGTGAGTAGCGAGCTTATCAGACAGAGGTTATTCTCGGAACCGGAGCTTACGTACGCCAAGGCGTTAACCTTGGCTATGGCCTTAGAAGCCGCTGAAAGAGACGCGGCGGCCGTGGATACTACGGCAGCGTCAAGCGGCGTGGCAGCGGCGGCCAGCACGAGCGCCGTGCACGCGCTCACAGCGACGGCGGCACGTGGCGGGAGGTTCCAAAACTCAACGCGCAACGCGACGGTAGCAACGGCGGCATACTCGCCGGTGGCTCGAATGCGCGGATGTAAGGCGTGTGGAGGACAGCATCAATGGGACAGCTGCCGATACAAGAATTTTGTATGCAGCAGTTGCCGGAATAAGGGCCATTTGAGAAGAGTGTGCCCACATAAAAATACGACCAGAGCGAGTGGCAGCGGTGGTGGCGACAGTCGGTACCAGACCGGCGCGCATTACGTGCAGCCGGGCGCGGACAGCGAGGGATCAGACTCTGAAGTGGAGATAGAGGAGCCATTATTTCAAATGGCGCTAGGCGATTATAAGCCGGTGAGTTTGAAGTTGACAGTGAACGGGCGTCAGCTTAGAATGGAAGTAGACACTGGGTCCCCGGGCTCGTGCATTAGTAAAAAAACTTATGAAAGTTTGTTTAGTGATGTTAAATTAGAAAAATCTAAGTATGTGTTCCTTTTTTATGACGGAAAATCTAAGGTGAGGCCCTTAGGTGTTCTGAAGGCCAAAGTGAGTTGTAACGGCCAGGAGAAAGTGTTAGACTTGTTTGTGGTAGATACAGCCGTAACCACGTTGATAGGTAGACAATGGCTCGCTGAATTAGGAATACAAATACCCATTTTAAAACTACTTAGTACTTACTACTACTATTACTACTACTGTACCTACTACCGACCAAAAAAAATTAATACTCTCTGTAAAATCGATGGCTGCAGCTGAAGACACGCCAAAAAACCTTGTAGGAAGGAAGATGAGTCAATTTGAGTTTGGGACTACGTGATCCGGAATTCCGAATGTCCGGAATGCCAAAATCTTTGCTACGTTGAACGTTTTGCTACAACAACATTTACAAAAGCAAGCTTGTTGTGATGTATCAGTGATCAATGTAGTCCTAGCCTGCCTGGTCTGAGTCTATCTATTATTGTATCTGGATTTTCTTCTTTTATTTTAATACCTCATTCCATTAACATGAAAGTGTTAAACATGAAATGTGGTCAAAACATATTGTGTATTGCGTGGTCGATTGCTTGTGTAACAGTCTATGGGTGCGACGATGGGTGTTCCAAACGCCTTAATTTATGGTGAAGTGACCACTTGAAAGCGAAATATATTATTACCTACTAAATAATATGTTTTCGCGCTCCACTTGGGTCTTCATAAGTACCTACCTATATAAACGATATTTTTTGTAATTTTTTTCATAATAAAATGAATATTTCTTTCCATTATCATGCGGTAGGTTTTATTAATGAAAATGATCAAAATGCTGAATAAAAAAGAAAGTTATAAAATGATAGTTTTATAAAATAACCTAAGTAAACTAAATTTGAAACTGATCCGAATGGCTGAGATCAGTGTATCGGTTGGTGATTTGAAGGTAATTCTAGAAAAATCAAAATTTGATTGATAAGATGCCCTTTGGCTCGTTAAGAAAGGTGTGTTGAAAATAATAGCAGTCACTCATACAGACAAACTGGGTGAACGTGACCACATACGTAACATGTCTTACAAGACTGCCTATCATAGTTCAAAATTCTGGGTCACGCGTTATTAAAATGCACATGAGCGTTTCAACGGAGGGACCATAGTGGAATTTTAGGTTTCTGAGCACCGCACGCACACTTTCAGAAGAGTAATCCCACGATTATTATAAACTAGTGGTTATCCGCGACTTCGTACGCACCGTTCTCTGAGCGGATTCTTTGTCATTTCAGCATGATGAAGCCGGTAGTCAAATTGAAGTCGGTTTTTCTAGTTTTTAAAACTTATAAATTAACTAGCTATTTGGATTTGTTATATTTTATTATTATAGTCTATGACCGGATTTATTGCACACACAAGTGCTTGTAATTTTTGAAATTACAAAGAAAAGAGTAACACCGCAATTGTCGCGCGCAAGAACCATTTTATTTGCTTTCTTACAAACTCCTTCAAAGGGTCCTCATTTGTAACTTTAAGTACTTATTATAATTTTGCATTTGTAAACTATGAGAAAGCCTTTGATTTGGCCGAAACCTAGGCAGCGTTACAAAACGATACAGCGGTGACAAATCGGCTAACCGGTATATCGAAGTATTAGAAATGTCTGTCTGACTGTAGAGTACAAATCAAATTCAGTCGCCAAAGACAGGAGAGAGAGGGAGGGCGAGAGAGGGAGATGTCATTATCTCTGAAATAGTTCACCTCCGCTCTCGAATAGATATAAAGAAAGAAAGAAAGAAAATGCTTTATTTGACAACACATCAAGCGTAATACAAACATAAAACAAAAGTACATAGAACTATATGTTGCCAAAAAGGTGACAACTCAGCATTATTGTCGAGTTGCTAAAAAATGCAATTCAACGCTGATTTTCAGCTGAACCCAAACGAGGGACGGCTTACCGCACAGGTACGATGTTAAATTAGTAGAGACCTTACTGAGCCCGTAGCTAGGCTACAATGAAAATGAAGAAAAGCATTTTAAATAAATAAATAAATATTCATGGACTTTACACACAACGCCCTCTAGTCCCAAACTAAGCAAAGCTTGTAATATTTTATTTGTACTATCAAAATAAATACCTAGAGTACAAGTACAATGCCTTGAAATTAAAAAAATGTTGTTAATTCAATGAGTTTCTCAGAAGCTCCGCTGTTAACATGTTCCTTTTGAATTGCATTTTCCAATAATTGCGCAAGTTGAAAATACTGTACATTTTCCATCGAGGAAAATCTTATTTATCTATCAAAACATTCATGGTTATTGTGAAAATAATTTCCATATTTTGTATTTTCGTTGGGGGAAGTTTGTAAAACCGTTGCTAAAATAGATATAGGTAAGCTTTGTATAAAAATACTTTAATATGGTTTGTCTTTGCATGAATTCAGTCTGAATTCAGAAAACAATTAATCGGCTTTGCTTTGTTAGAGAAAGTCGGCGTATTTAGTACAATCAAATGTATGAAGAGTTAATATAACAATAGACTTGCAGAGAGCTTGCATTCCAGATACCGAACAATGCTTTGAAATTGAATTATGTGTGGTAAGAATTGTTCGTGAGTTTTATTCGTTTGTTTTCTTCGTAGCAATATAAACAATCATCCTAGATAACACAAAGTATTTTAATTGAAATCGTATGTCATAAAAAAAATATCAAACGGAATAAATAAAAATAAATATAGAGGATAAGTTTTCTGAGAACTAGAAAATATCGAGGGATTGATCGCAAATCTTATAATCTGAGGGATAATTTTCTGTATAAAATGTGGTAAAAGTGCTATGGTTTTGTAGCTAAATATTTATAACAGAGAGAATTAACCCTTACCAAACATTTTGGTTACTTCCTTACCATTTTATCTGTTTTATAATCTCGTTACTATTACATATCATCCCGTCTGGGGAAGTAGCTATATATGCATTATCACGGCGCCTATTTCTGCCGCCGAGCAATGCTCGCATATTGCTGTGTTCCGGCTTAAAGGGTCCAGCACACGCACATTAGATTTAAAGTGATGGATGGCCCTGTCTCAGTGTGCTACAGAATATAGCTAGTAGGTAACTCTGGACTTTCACCAAGGTAATCGTTCACATAGGTAGACCATAATTTTTATAATGCAGGTTCCATCATTTAAAAAAAATAACATAATTTATTCACAAAGAAAATTACGACTTATAGAGTATTTACAATATTTATAATATATACAAAATACACATGAAGCAGCTGAGCTATCTACAAACCGTTGCAAACGATTTATAGATAGCTCAATTGATCCAAATCAGTACCAAACGGAAGCGTGCCCAAGACACTGGCTGCATTGCCGCGCTGAATATTAGCAATGCTGATACGTTGATAATCACCAGCCCTGGGGTCACGCGTCGCTTCGACTAGACACCCTGAAAGAATTTTGAAGACCCGGAGGACCTCGGCACCCCAGGGACCCAGCGTCTCGACCCCAAAAAAAAATTAAGTAGGTAGGTATAACGTTAAAATAGCACTCAGTTAATCTCCAAGTAGCTACTTAGGGCGTAATTGGTTCATTGCGTAATTGCCACGTAATTACTTAATCGAGGTGGTGTTTGTAAACACCTGTCTTGAACTAATTATAGCTAAAAGTGTACTTATTTACATTGAAAGTTTAATCAAACGTTATGAAGATATATCAAGATTTAAAATGTTCTAAATTTAAATCTAAGTCAGGCGGTTATTGAAATTACTAAAGTAAATGCAAAACCTTGTGTTCAATCTCATATCTCTGGTAAAATTACTTTTATGTGAGCGCAACGAGCCGCGAAAAAATTATGCAAAAGATCAAAAACATCATCATCTCAACTTTTACGAAATTAGTCCGTATACCTACTAGGTACAGCTCAAAATCCTGACTAGGAATCATCTGTCTCCGTTATCATTTTCCGAAAAAAGTGACTCTGAGCTGACTGCATTTCGTAAGCCAAATTATTGCATTTACTCAATTTTTGGGTATTATTTCCGCCTTACTTACCACTTTTGAAACTGTTTCTACATATTTTAACAACTACTAGCTAGTATACTAATTTTGATTCGGTTGCTGCGGGTGTAGTGAAAATTGCAAGTTACTTTTCGCTGGTAATCAGTAAATACAAGTAATAAACAAAAAGTAAAAATAGGTACAGAAAACTCATTATATTTCTCATTATATAGATTTTTTTTTTAAATTTATAAGCAAGCGTTTGACCGCAATCTCACCTGATGTGAAGTGACGATGCGGTCGACGATGTAGCACGCTTACCTAGAAGATACCTATTCACTCGTCTCTTGAAAACATCCAATCTATATGAAGGCGGAAACACAGACGCCGGCAACGAGTTCCAATCTTTGGCTGTCCGCATTATAAAAGTTGAAGCGAAACGCTTAGTGCGGATAGATAGAAAAGTATTCTCTGAATACAAAAAAAAACTAAAAGTTACCTCTCATTTTCTAAGATTGTAGGTATACGTTCGCTGGAGGAAAACCTCTATGCAGAAACAGTAGGTACCTATTTATAATAAAGGTTTCTACGCAGGTGCCAATCGTCCATAAACTATTTAAAATCGTACGCATTATTGCACAAGGTGCAATTTACATCACAGATCAATCCAGACTGGGATTCTATGTGTGCTGTGCAAGCTGGGATGAGAAAGGATCGGACAGACAGTGCTATTTTGAGCGGCGGCGTACTCAGCCCTTGTCGTCCCGGTAGTGATGCCTTTATAAAGCATCCCTCTCGCGCGGTCAGTTAAAGTGTATATTAATCATATTAGTACTTACAGTTTTTGGTAAAAGAAATTACGATGATGATGAGACAAAGGAATGGTATAGAAGTCAAGCCGGATAATATGAGGTTGGTAGCGCAAAGATTTAAGTTTTTTGTTCGTTTTTATCGGGCTTTTGAGATTATATATGAGTAAAGAGTTTCACGCGAATTTGTCAGCCGTGCAGAGACTTACGGTAAGTTAGTTTTTGAAATAATATCGTCAGAAAAAGTTGTTTAAGACGTTATTTTAAAGATAATATTTTAATAGGAGTTCGTTTTACTTAAATTTAGTTAAGAATTTTATTTCCTTAGGTATTCTTGAATATAAATAGGTACCTATTGTTTTATTTTTATCTGAAAATCTGAAAATAAAACATGATGATAATGGTAAAAATATTGTTTTTTTTTTTCTATTATACTTACTGGGCTCTACCACCGCGAAGATACGGTTAGCTGTATAATAATTTAGTAGAATTATATTTTATTTTTAACGGCTGGTGTCGTGGCATCTTTATATCCAAAATAATGACGCCTTATTTTTTTTTTTACCTAAAATGATGTAGAGTCATGAAATTAGAATTATCTATGTCGTTGTTCGAATAGTTAATTGATTGCTGAAGTTAATTTTAATAACTAAAAAGACAAACAAATATTAGTAGGTACAATTCGGCTAATCGAAGCAAAGATTAACGAAATTGTATACCTATTTGTTACTATTATATAATATTAGTAAAATTCATTGTGGAAAATAAATATTGTGTTTTATTTATAAATTATAATATAGCTATGATTACAATGTACAGTACATTGTACTTAGTGTTACATTTTACCTTATTTTTTTGAAAACGAATTTAAATTTCTTTAGTAGGTAGGTACAATACAAGACAAAACTTATAAAATAATTTTCATTATGGTATCTCATCAAATAAAAATCACATTGTAAAAGGCTTAAAAGCTTACAAAGCTACTCCTCGAACAAAGGGAATATTTGTAATGAGCTCTGCGAGCTCTGCAGTTTAGGGGCGCATACAAATCAGGGGTTATTTGGCTGCCAGAGGGGTGATTCTGGATATGGCCGAAATTTTACTCTAATAGGGATGACGTCAAATCTCGGTCATCACTATTAGAGTTAAATCTCTGCCGAAGTGAGAATAAGGCCCCAGGTTAGATGCCACACAGATAAATTACTAATAAAAAATATTATTTTTTTTTCATTGTAAAGTATATTTTTATTCACAAAGAAAATTACGACTAATACAGTATTTACAATATTTATAATATGTACAAAATACACATGAAGCAGTTGAGCTATCTATACACCGTTGCAAAAAAATATTAGTTCAATCCAACGACATTGTTCTATCAATAGATGCAAATACAAATTCATTTATTTAACAAAAGAATTACAAAATAAACTGGACAAGGCGCAAGTTTTATTTGCGCATGCTAGTGTTCCGAAAGATTCGCTTTATAACCAGCTCTCCACTTTACCAATGTAATGTACCTAATACCAAAACAAACCAATGTAACAAGAGCTCCCATTTGTAGGATTTTTAACTACGATACGGTTCAGGATAAGCTGAACAAGTAATAATTTTGATTTTTATTTAATTTCTCGAATTCAGTTAACTTTTAGAAGTTGCCTATAGTTTTCCTTTCATGAGACTATTATGGTACAGATTTTCTGAAAAAATCCGTCTGGAATGAAATATTTCGCACTAAATATTTTTTTTTCTTCAATTAAGTTTTTTTAATAAAAATCTAAATATGAGGTTATTTTAGTTAAGTTCTAAGCTTTCATTAGATACCCCACTCAATGGGGTAAAAATTTTTTTGTTTTTATATCCCGTTTGACCCCCTTAATAGTCCCTAATTTTCAGAATAATTTTTCCGCATGCAAACCTTTATATTGGGTTGTGATAAACTATTACTATTCCAAATTTCAACTCTCTAGCTTCTACGATTCAGCTCTGGTGGCGTGTAACAGACAAACGGACAGACGGATAGACGGACACCGGAGTGATGCCACAAGTGTTCCGTTTCTCCAAAACTAAATCGGAACACTAAAAATAAAGATTACTGATGGTCCCCGCACTAGCGCTAGCCTGTGTCGCGGGAGGCCGGTCACAGAAATAGTTTACCTTACACTTAAAACCACAGAAGTAACACTGAACAGAGCAAAACAACAACAAGTAGGTACTTAATTAAATTAAAAATGTGAGAAACCCCCGAATCTTGGACCGATATTCATCAAACATAGCTAAGAACACTCCTGACTAATTCATCTTTCAAACAAAAACAAAACAAAATCGAAATCGGTTCATCCATTCAGGAGCTACGTTGCCTCAGATACACACACACACACACACACACACACACACACACACACACGTCAAACTTATAACACCCCGTCGTATTTTCGTCGGGGGGTTAAAAAGGAGATAGGATAATTGTACATGAAAGGTTAAGAATTAACAATTTACATATAGCACAGCTTTAAAAACATAAAGACAAGAGTAGAAAGTGCAAATATGTAAATGTCTGGTCGCGTATTCTATAAGTGTATAGCGCTGTGTTCGACGCTGCAAAGCATAGACGCTGTAACCCACAAAAGTGAAATTTCCATCTGCTCTAAAATTATTTATAAATTGAAATAAAAATAACTTTCTATCGTAGTAATCAAGACTTTTCGTCTCCTCTTGAATTTAACCTTTTAGCCACTTTTTTGTACAGTCGAAGACACCTCCACCTATACTGTTTACACTTTGAACTATTAGAAGTTGAACGTTGCGAATCGTGCGACAGGGACGACAGTGTATTTGTGTAGGACGGGCTGCGAGCGCAGCGCGCGCCCTAGCCTATTGCGCTCCCTTTCCAACGATTCTCTGCATTGTACAATTCTGTATGTAGCGTAGTTATGGTTGTATTGGGTATAATCCCTGACCTGTGGCCGTGTGTGTCACAAAGCAGGCTTTTGCATGTTTCTTTTTCCTCGTATTATTGCCCCTTTGCAAACACAAACTGTCAATTAATCACGTAAGTGCAGTGCATAGAATATGTGACTTCAAAGAAAATTGTAGCAACAATTTAATAGGGCTATTAAAAACATCCGACTTTGATGACGATGATCAATTTTTAGATAGGTAGGTAGGTATGTACTGTATTCTTTTTTTTTACAAGCCTAAGACACTTAGGGCGGCTTCCACCAAAATCGCTAAACTCGTTTAACTAAATAGTATTTAGGGCGTCTTGCACCAGAATCACTAAACGTATTTAACAGCTAAATCGATTTAAATCTGACGTATTTGTATGACTTGACAACTCGCTAAATACTATTTAACAGTTAAACGCGTTTAGTGATTCTGGTGCAAGCCGCCCTTAGTCCTAGATGACGTAAAAATAAAAGCTTCTTTTAAAAAAATAACATTTTTATAATTTGTAGCGTTGTTTATTACTGTTTATAAGTTATTTATAATTGGTAGCGTAAAAAGGGTTTGACCGCGATCTCACCTGATGTTAAGCAACGATGCAGTCGATGATGTAGGACGCTTACCTATTCACTCGCCTCTTCTATAGAAGAAATGAGATAGGTAGGAAAACAGAACTTATAATTAACGTTTTTAGGGTTAAATCGCTTTGGTCCAAGCCTCAAGCGACATAGTGCGCAAGTCACGTCAGTCTGAGACCTTGACACTGAGAGGCAGCTTCACAGTTATATCTAACAGGTGGTGAGTTTGAGTTCTGGGTTGCACTCGACTCGAGTTCTGACGCTCACAACAGACCGAGTCTACATCTCCAGAAGTTAAAAAAAAAAAGTTCAAATGTCATCTGGTGTCATCAACCCAGTGGAAACTGTGATGCTGTGAGTTTTTCCAATGGAATTGCAAACGCCTGCTAAATATACCTACCAGTACCAACGCAATATCTATAGCTTCTTAGTTCTAATTTCAACCAAACCTACCTACTAGGTTTATACCTATAGGTAAGTTTAAGTAAGAGTTACCTATAGGTAAGTTTGTATGAAAGAAAAATGTAGAATATTTTTATAGATGGCTAAAATATGTTTTTAGAGATTTTTTTTGTGATTTTGTAGGTATTTTTAGTAGTTGTAAAATGTATTTCGTTAGTTGTTAATGTATTGTTGTGCTGTTGTGTGTATGTCCTGAAATAAATGTATTTTCTTTCTGTGTCTTGGGCACGCTTCCGATTGGTACTGATTTGGATCAGTTGAGATCTATAGGTGTGTAGATAGCTCAACTGCTTCATGAGTATTTTGTACATATTATAAATATTGTAAATACTGTATTTTCTTTCTTTCTTTTAAATCTATAGGTCGGCAAAATTTCCGCCTTACCACTTTTGAAACTGGTTCGCTTGCAAGCAGTTAGCTACCTGACCCCGCCTTTGTCTTTTGTCTTCTTATTTTGACCAACCAGAGACCTAAACATCTATTTATTTTTATGACGGCCCATTGTTTTCATATCTTTTAAACCCGAAATAATTTGCTTCTATTGGTATTCAAAAATTAACGGCTAGTCAGTTCACAGAAAATGCACCCTTAAGGTGGTAAGTCAGAACTTTTGCTGATGGTAACTATACCTCTCGTTACCTATGACGTAGGTAATTCTACGCGCATAGCTGCTGCGCAGTCTCCCCGCACCGCCGCAACCCCACACCGCATTTAGTAGGTACCTACCTATAGATTCAAAACCGATCCAATTCATTCGTGCACGATCTACATGTTCTAAAAGAAAAAAAAAACTAATAAAGCTATTAATTTTTTGTTGATAACTTGGTAGCCTGCTGTATTTATTAAGTCTTGTGTTTCACTTGCAAAAGTTTTAAATAGCCAGAGCATAATGTCCATAAGAAAGTACAGTCAGCTAGATAAGATGATAAGCAATTTCAGTTCGACCCGGGATCGGGAACCAATGAAACAACCATGACAAATACTTATCCCATATTTATATATAAATATATATATAAATAAATATTCATAGACATTTCACACGACGCCCTCTAGTCCCAAACTAAACAAAGCTGTGATGTGGGAGCTAGATGGTTTATAGAATACTTATATAACTAGGTAGGTACCTACTTATTTTAAAGATATATTTGTAATACATACACACCCAGACATAGAACAAACATTTATGTTTGCCATACACAATGTTTGTTCTTTGTGAGGATCGAACCCACGACTCACAGCACGGAAGGCAGAGCTATTACCGAATGAGCTGTGACGCTTGTCAAAAATGCCGTATATTTAGGTAGATGAAATGTAGGTACTTATATACCTATTAGTACCTAACTAAAGTATCGGTATGATCAATTCTACTAATTTACAACGGTTCAATTGACGTTCTGTTCAGTTCCAACTAAGATTCGATCGATCTTCAGCTTGCTGAAACGTCACTATACTATAGCCTTAAGGGCGTCTTGCACCAGAATCACTAAACGTGTTTAACAGCTAAATAGATTTAAATCTGACGTGTTTATATGACTTGACAACTCGCTAAATACTATTTAATAGTTAAACGCATTTAGCGATTCTGGTGCAAGCCGCCCTTAAACCATGAAATGCTACGGTTGCCAAGCTTGCTGCCAAGTTTTTAGTGTAATTGCGCCCCCAGGGCTGGCGCACGGCGCGGAATCAATATTCGTCACAAACTCAACACGTTGGATAACGGGACAACCCTGTTTATGTAGAGACAAAGAAATGGCTACTATTTCCTTTGTTGCTTGAAACATCGTGTTTTACGTCACCCTCAAATGCGTTTTATTGAATACGATTGAATATTGAATAACAAAAAATCTTCCAATCCTTTGTCTGTATTACGAGCCATTTTTATAGATTTGTTTAAAAGTTACCTATTTTTCATCAGTTTTTGTCTTGTCGTCTAAAAAAAATTCCTGTCAGATAACTGGTTATCTTAGAGGAATTTTTTTGCCTTACAAATAACCGCGGTTATCTACGAGGAAAAAAAATCCTTTAAGATAACCAGTTATCTGAGAGGAAAAACATTCTTCTGAGATAACCAGTTATCTAGTCTTGGTTATCTGTCAGGAATAAGCCAATAATTTTATTATTTAAATTAATTTAAAACAGTTTTAATTATAACCACTAAAATTAGCAGTAGGTACAGGTACTATCGTGGAAAAAAGTTTGAAGTAAATATCATGAGTTACCTATTAAAAAAATACTGGTGAGAAAATTATCGTTTCCGCAATATATCGATATTCGCGCGTCGTCGCGGCTATCGTCAGTCCGGTCCCGCGTCAGCCTCCCTTCGCTTGCGTCGGTGACCTACATTCTGGTACTATCCTGGCCTATATAGCTTCAGTAGTCATCGCGACCTGGCCCTCTACAGTAGCGTAAATGGTTGAATTCGAAATTGCCAACCTTAGATTCTCGAACAGAAGTCAGAGGTAGAAATTAATAGTATAATAAATTTTTTGACCATGTCCTCGTTCCTTGTATGGCAGACCACAAATCTTGAGAAGCAGTAGACGAATGCCAATCTTCAGTGTCTCTTAAATCCTCGAAAAGACAGTTATCACAAAAGTTGCAAAAATGTGCTGCATGATGCTTCGCGACGTGTGTTGGTGGCTGATAAAGTACATCATGTGCGCGATTTCCTGGACGACATTCAAGGTCACAATCTGTATTGCCAACTGCGCGAGGCCGGTGGTCAATCTTGACCACATGGTGCCTCCTTACACCTCTTCATGCTGTGAGGATCAAGGAACCCCTGTGAACCTTCCGGTGAGCGAAGCCTCTACCGTGAATATCGAAGATGCCGTAGCTGCCCAAGATGTAAACACAGTCAAAATTTTACTGATGAAACGCGAGGAGAAACTTCAGGAGAGTGTCGAAAAACCTACGGTGACAGATTGTGTATTGAGTTAAAGAGTTGCTCTCCTATCAGATGCCATTTAACAGACCAAGGCTATTGAACCTGGACCCGCAAGATTGTGCTTGATTGTAAACATGTTTAATGATTTACCAGTAGGAGTAAATTGGCTTTTAAATCATCACTACGATTAAGTAGATCATCGTGTAGGGCCGTCTAACCATATATTTTACATTGTTAATGTATATATTACCATAACATATATTATGATATTAGTTTATTTATTTATGTCAAAGATGTATACCTATTTATTTTTCTAAATAATATGACGTTAATATATTTTTATAGCCAAAATTGTATAAAAGTATATTTTTGAAAAGAATATGTGAAATCACTAACATAAAAACAATTATTTTTATAATCATTATACTAATTCATACATGGTTAATGTAACAGGTACAAATGCTATCATGGAAAGATTATTTTTATATTCATTATACTAAGTCATAAAAACTTTTGTGATCAGTTCATACTTTCCAAAAGTAGGGGAGACCTGTACAAAACCGTATACCTACCTGGGTAAAACCGTATAGCATTGCTATTTTTGCTAATAATTCAAATTTCATGCGCACAAGCCGCTCAGTGGTGCCTACCAATCAGAACTATTTGTAAACAAACACTTGTCACTCCAGGCTAGCGCATTTTTGAATTATTTTATTTTATTATTTTTTGGTAGTCCTCATCTTATTTTCGTGAATATACAAGCAGTGATTGTGAAGTGTACATACGCTACAAGTAAGTCACTAATCAACTGTGTTGTAGGTGTTGTATTTGCTCTTAAATGCAATGTTTGTACCGGCAAATTTGTATTGACTATATGTGTGTGAATGATGATTTTGTTCTACACTAGCGTTGGGGCACAACCGTATGGGGTAAAACCAGCTATATACGATTTTGACCCGGATAAGAAAGTCGGTAGATATTGTTAGTCTTTTATTACAGATGCTTCAAAAATGCCGCGTAATTATCAAAGAACCACTACGAGGCAAGACTGGGATTCAGAAAATATGAAAAAAGCTATTCAAGTTGTATATGATGGAACTATGGGTTATTTGAAAGCTTCTACAACCTACCAGGTACCAAAATAAGCGTTACAAGATTGAGCCAATAAATACAGAGAAAACCATGATCTCAACTGTGCAACGTACAAAGGCTTAGGACGATTTAAACCAACTTTTTCGATCTTTGAAGTTAGTATACGGTTTTACCCATGGCTCGGGGCAAAACCGGAAAAAGTAGTTATTTGCTATTTTTTTGAAATTGTTGTCTAATTTTAAATTTTACTGAAATATGTTTATTGTAATGTGTACCTAATGAGTCTGACTAAATATATATGTTGATTTAATACATTTGCGTTTTGAAATGGATGAACTACATGCTTAGATCCTTAGCTATACGGCCTTGCCCCGGTCTCCCCTACTAATAATTTTAAGTACCTACCTACAATAACCATAATTGTATTTATTTTAGATCTCTATCATAATAAAAACTCTATATATATACACATAGGTACTTAATCCAATTTCTGAAATTTCGATGTAACAACTCAATTAATAAAACCTATGAATAATAATAATTAAAATGTATACCTACATACCTAACATTCATCACGATCAGCATTTTAAAGATATCATGTCACCGTCAAAAAAAAACTGTAATTGCATGTTATGTTCAACAATTACCACGGAATGATGTAGAATAAAAACTGTCGCTTCTGCTTCTTCTGTCAAAAATCTAAGTGTAAAAAAATGTCTCAAAGGTGTGTGAATCTAATAAAATCGATAAAATAAAATATATGATGCATTTTTATTTTATTTTAGACCTTTAAAATATTTTTCCATTTATCTAAATATTATTCAATATAAAATGCTATCGGATTTCACCAATATTATCTCCAAAAACATATTATTTAAAACCTTTCAAAGCAAGTTTACCTCGGTCATGAGAGGTGCATCGATTTTACGGTATCATTTTAACAGACTAAATAAAACGAGATGGAAAATGCATTTTGAAACAATATCAGCCATTCGGTAATGGTAATCTTTCGTGTGAATTACATAAAAGGTTTACAAACTTGCAACTTACAACCAGTTATAGAATGTAGAGTTACATACACTGCGCGGCGTGCAACAAACGCTTTTTAGACGATCGAGTTGTGGTTGCTACGAAATGCAACTCTCGCTACTTGTAATGTAGAACTCAAACTAAATTGCCACAACCGTCAATCGGTTCATAGGCTGTCAGTTCTGCCAATATAACAAGCAATGTAACTAGTTGGCATGGACCGTCAAAATGAGGGCATTCTAAATACAGCAGCCTGTAACAGAACTGTCAATAAGCTGGTATGATTTTAGCAATTTAACCTCTAAACAAACATTTCATGGTGAATCGGACAAAGTTACGAAAGCAATATCAGTACCACAGAGTATACAGAGCAGAGCAATAGTTCCGAATATCGCGCTGCGGTCAATAACTCCCTACATGCGCAGTGTGTGTGTGCGTGAGCTCCGACGGGTTCATGCACGAGAGCCGAGTGCCAGCTTCGGGCGCCTTTGGTGAGCTGAAAGGACTGTCGGGGGCGACTCGCTGCGCTCGAATACGTGACGTCACAACCGCGAGATAATTTACAAATATTAACTTTCGTCAAAGTCGCGAGCCGTAAATGGGAGGGATCACTCAGGATCGTAGTGGATGGCACAAACTTAGGGAGGCTTATTATTTTATTTATTTTTATTTTATTTTATTTTTATTATGCCCAGCAGTGTATGAAAAGTGGCTTTGGACGATGACGATGATGAAATTTCAAACTATTTCAAGGACTAGTACCTACTAGTCTTTGAAATACTTTGAAATTTTACACCTTTGGTTGCAGGGATAATCACGAACAAATCTGACAGTCGCCGCGTTACGTAAACCTAACGGTTCGAATCATATTGCGCGTCAACGTCAGCTCAACTGCCAAATGTTGTAGCGTCACCGCGCAGTATATGGGAGAACGCAAACCAAAGACAAAACGTCTTGTCGAACAGTTAGTGATGTGAAACTTCTCAGTAAAACTTTTTTAGTTACGATATGCTTTTTTTTATTTGCTGTTTTCGTTACTTGCTTATTTAATGAGAATCATCCTAAGTACTTAATAATATTATTAAGTACACTACATAATTACTTTATATTCTTATTTATTAAAAAAGCACAGTTCATTCTCTAGGTATATGCGTATAAAGCAATGTTTAATAGGTAGGTACTAAACAATGCTATAATAGATAGGTAAACATAATTTTATGCATGCATGTTTGCTTTTGAAGGCCGCTCGGCCAATTTAATTAATTAATTAAATTGTTTTAACGGCTGGTTTGCGAACCTATTAATAAAAAAACGTAAGAAAAGACTGTCGTGTCAATTGATGTGAGTTTCGTTACAACGAAAACAGCATATGACGAGGAAGCATTCATCATATGCTGTTTTCGTTATAACAGAAAATTTATTTTCACGTCACTAAGTACGCGACAAAACAGTTTTGTCGATAGATGTGCGTTGGCCCTATCTCGGATGCGCTCGCGTTACGATACAAGGCTTAAAAAAAGTTTTTGTTGTACTAAGTTGTACATTTGAAAATTATTTCACCCGCAGCAGCAGCAGATAGCCAAAGAATAATACATAGCTTAAAACTAGACTCAAATAAAAACAAGATCATGCCCTGTGCTTATCCACGCTTTATAAAATATAGGTACTCTCAGGTAGTTGCTCTGTAACTTCTCTGCTCTGTGTCAGTGCATGCGGAATAGTCGCCCTCTGGCGTCGATGGTACAAAGTCAACATGATTTCGAAACCATGTTTATTTTGTACAATATTTGCTTTCAAACCGATTTTAGTTAAGTAGCTGAATTTCCTAAACTGTTGGACCACAGTAAGTATGTTGATGTTGACATGATTTCATTTTGTAGAGTTTCACAAAACTATTTTTGTGTTACCCTTTTTTTTGATGGTATTTTGTGGATCGATTTTACATAAATTATTATGACGTAACTTCGTTGTTAAAAATTTTATCATTTATTTTTTAGTAACGATAACGAATTGAGAGTTTTGGATAAATTTTATAATTATATTAAAATAAAATTATACTCTGTCACAAAACTAGTTGATATCTGGGGACTGATTGTTGGGGACAAATAAAAACTTATCTTATCTTATCAATACGATATTATCCCTCACTGAGTTCTTTGGTCAGTTTTAAGATTTCAGTTTATGTCACAAAATATGTAATACGCTATATTCCAAAAATCCTCACTGGTTTAAATTATATTATTTACCCCAGAAATCACCACTGGCTACGACGTAACATGCTACGATGAAGCAGTGGGGATTTCGTAGAGCTTGCTACGGTATGTCTAGAAAAAACGTAGGGCACGCTACGGCGTAGACCTTGCTACGGTATGTCTAGCTAAAACGTAGGGCATACTACGGTGTGTCTAGCTAAGACGTAGGGCATACTGAAGTGTGTCTAGCTAAGACGTAGGGCATACTACGAGGTGCCTAGCTAAGACGTAGATACGCAACGTTAACGTATTCTAAATAAGTATTCCATTTGTCCAGAACTATACCGGAACACTAAAAACTGAACCTCAATCACGTAAATTTTTTATCCCCTATAAAACCTCTCACACACTATTTGGTTAACAATCAAAAATACACTCAATTTAAACGTCCATTCGGCTGTCAATGATATGCATGATACCCTCCGAACAATAATTACAATGGCACCGTATTTCTGAAAACATGTGCTACCCAACTGAAGAGTGAAATTTACACAGAAAACTGATTTATCAATGTTTGGGTTCGATGAAAAGTTGGTCGAAAAAATAATAAAAACCCTCGACCGTAAAAATCTCTATAGATCCTCTTCATCATTCATCTAGTACCCATATCACAAGCTTTGCTTAGTTTGGGACTAGAGGGCGTTGTGTGTAAAGTCCATGAATATTTATTTATTTTATTTATCATTGCTGGTCATCATCCTTGGAGTATGGACTTCAGTTCATCAAATCTCAATACTTTGAGATGAATTAAATGTGTCGAACTGCGATTATGATTGTGCTTTTTCAAAGCTTATGAATATCCACATAACATACATAAAAGTTATCTTATCTTATCTTTAAAAAATATCTTGAAAAAATTATCTTATCTTATCTTTATACAGATTGAGAAGAGTAGGTACATATCAGATGCATCCGCCAGTGTTGGTCGCCCTGTGAAAACAACCTACTGTTAAATCTAAAACTAATAAAGATTTTATTGCAACAGCTGTAAAGTTTCGATAAAACGGCGTTATCAAACTGTAATTCTATTTCTATTTCTAATTAATTTAGTGCACATGCGCATTGTACGGCTAAGGGTTGCGACTATCAGCTAATTCATATTCATTTCAAATATAAATTCTAGTTTGAAACTAAGCAATGCTTGTACTATGGCAACCAAATTGCTGATATATACGAGTATAACACTGAAAGTTAACATCAGGTGGGCCATCGGCTTGTTGCATCAATTAGTTGTATAAAAAAGGTACAAAATTAAATATTTTTAGGGATGTCTGTATTTATTAATTTTTAGAATCTAACAATAATGAGTCAAAATATTGAATGTAAGAATAATTATAGTCACCATGTTTTTTTTAAATACAAAACTTGATATTATAACTATTGTGTCGCCCGTTTTATTTTATTATGGCCGCTCAGACTGGTCACCGTGATGTCGCATAGTGCGCGCGTTTTAATAACTGTGGTACTATTTTTTACGATTAATCAAAATAATAAGCAATAAATGGTAATAAACAAGATGTTGTTAAAATGAAAATTATACATACTTAGAATAACTGAGTTTTACTCGTACCAGTCGTGTTTACCTACTACCTAAATATACTAAAAAAATACACAGGTATATATAAAAAAAATTCTGAAATTCTTTATATTAAATGGTTCTGTTGTGTTTTGCGACGTGCCCTGTGGTGCATTGCACTGCGCCCATCACTTTGAGACAAAGTTAAGTGTCATGTGCCTGTAATAGCACTGGCATCCACCCTTCGAACCGGAACACAGCAATGCGAGCAGCACTGCTTGGCGCACCAAATAGACACGGTGGTAGTACTTCCCCGGACGAGTTCTTTCACAAGAAGCTCTAGTAAAAAGACTTTATTCACAAAGAAAATTATGACTAATATAGTATTTACAATATTTATAATATGTACAAAATACACATGAAGCAGTTGTGCTATCTACACACCGTTGCAAACGATTTATAGATAGCTCAACTGATCCAAATCAGTACCAATCGGAAGCGTGCCCAAGACACTGGCTGCATTGCCGAAGCTCTAGAATGTTTGATTCGTTTAAAATAATACTGGTCATACTCATTATTTCTCATTATCATGGGCACGCTTCCGATTGGTGCTGATTTGGATCAGTTGAGCTATCTATAAATCGTTTGCAACGGTGTGTAGATAGCTCAACTGCTTCACGTGTATTTTGTACATATTATAAATATTGTAAATACTATATTAGTCATAATTTTCTTTGTGAATAAAGTAACGTTATATTAAAAAAAAATTATCATCATCTTGTTTATAACACCAGAGTAAACAGACACACTGGCATAATTTGTGAGACAAGTTGCAAAAGCTTGGCAAAACCCATAAACCAGTTGATAGCCGACTTGATGACTGACTCGACTTTATTAAATACTTTTTCAAATAATGCACTTAGATTCTGGTAAAATTGTCTGTCGAAATGACAGAGTCCATAAATAAGAAAAGACGAAGAAGATTTCTATTAATACAATAATGTGTTAGTCGTAGTATTTCTTCATATTTTTTTTATGATAAATTTTATATTAAGTTTTATGACCTTTTCAAATTAAATGGATCGAGTAAATTATAAAATATACATGGTGTGCACAAAAATGGTTATATTTGATGATAGATAAAATAACTTTATAATCATGTTTCAAACATAACGTAAAACTTTTGGAGATGAATTTTCTGAAACGAATCAGGTTAGTAAGTAGTAATAGTAGCAAGTATTAGCAGTACCTAATTTTTTTTTTTCATGGACATTTCACACGACGCCCTCTAGTCCCAAACTAAGCAAAGCTTGTAATATGGGAACTAGATGCTGATAGAATACTTATATACTTTTTTTTCGTAAATACATACTTATAATACATATAGTAACACCCAGACATAGAACAAACATCTATGTTTTGCCACACACAAATGTTTGTCCTTGGTGGGGATCGAACCCACGACCCATAGCACGGAAGGCAGATCCATTACCGACTGAGCTGTGACGCCTGTCTTTATATTATTTATTTGTATTTCGTGGTGTGCACAGTGATGCTCGCATTTCTGTGTTCCGATTTGAAGGGTATGGGTGCCGGTGCTATTACATTTTGTATCTACTTTATCAGCTATATAGGTCTCTGAAGTTACCCATTTAATCTCTTCGTTCTTCTTTTTAACCTATTGCCAACCAATGCTGACTAAAAGTACCTTCTCATGCACATTATTTCCTTCGATCGATTTATTTAATTTATAAAAAATGTGAATTACCTACTAAGAAATGTTATAAATTACAATTGGCTAGGAGTCTTTGTCAATCATCGTAAAAGTTATATTATTTCCGATTTCGATAATAAAATTAATAATAATTATTATAGCAATAAGCAAAGCGAAAGTAGCCATAAAGTAATTATATTATTATTTGCATTTAATATTAATATTGTAAATGCGAATATTTAAATGTTTGTTTCTAAGGGCGGCTTGCACCAGAATCGCTAAACGCGTTTAACTCTTAAATAGTATTTAGCGAGTTGTCAAGTCATACAAATACGTCAGATTTAAATCGATTTAGCTGTTAAATATGTTTAGTGATTCTGGTGCAAGACGCCATTAATCACGTTACAGCGAGTGGACCAATTTGGGTGAAACTTAGAGTTTATTATAGTTCGTAATATGGATTAGCTTATACATACTTTTATCTGGAAAAATCTACAGGTTTGGGGGTAAATCAATTGTCGTTGGTATAAGGCATCTATTCGTCTTACGCTGACGTTGGGTCGGTATGTCCATTTTCACGTCAGCGACTGACGTCAGTGTAGAAAGAAATTGAAGCCTAATAGGTTAATACTAGGGCATGCAACCGGTAATTCTCGGTATCGAAAGTACCGGGAATTACCGGTACTTTTGAAAAATTCCAGTACCGGTACTCACGAAACCAGTCTCGGTTCTTTCGATACTTTCGATACTCAACTTTTCTGTTATTTATTGTCGATTTGTTACTTAAAAACATACACTCTGGGTAAAGTTTCATCTTACTTTTTGAATTATAAGATGTTTTGACGCAATAATAACATAGAAAACGTTATATCGAGTAATATTATCAGAGTTGTTTACCGCTATTATTGATTTGAGTCAAAATATTTTAATAGTTAGGTCCAACTTTGTATAAAGAGGTCACCAAACCTTACCTAACTAAACATATCGACCTTGTCTTTCTTGTGGGTAAGGCCAATTAAGCTGAGAGGATGATATAAGTGTTCAGCAAGCCTACTTCATCTAAATCATGTCCCAAGCACTGCATGCAGCGTTCCGTTCATAGTGTGAAAAGTGGCCCCTGACGCTGTATAAATTACCTAGATTAGATGCAAAGGCCTGATTACCAGAGAAGACTATAGGACTGAGCCATAGTCACTATTTATTGGTTTTCAACACGAACTGAAACACGACTGTATCAGATGGCAACACCTCTGATCTGTTCTGGAGGAATCTGAAGTACCCAAATATATAGAGGCCCTCATCAGAAACCTTTATGAAACCAGCTATGCTACTTATAACTTTGGGGAATTGCACGTCTAAGCCGTTCTTTTTTGAGAAAGGAGTAGAACAAGGATGCATCATTTCACCCATGCTATACAATAGGTATATATGGCGAACCCACCGTGCGTTAGACCTGAGATGACTGGAAAATCATTGTTAAAGTTGGAGGCGTCAAAATTTCTAACCTACGATACGCCGATCATACGTTGCTCGCATCCACGGAGTCCGAAATGGTTGCCCTAAGGCAGCGTTTAAAGTCGGCTAGTGCAGATCTAAGCCTGATTTTAACAAAAACAACACCAAGTTAATGATTGTCGATCGTTTTAAGTCCATCCAATTGTCGGATGCACCGGAAGAGTATCAAATTGTCGAGGAAGTCCCATACCTGGGCTCATCACACAGCGATGAACCAACTTAACAGAATATGGAGAGACAGCAACTTTCAGAAGAAGACGAAAGTTCACGTGATTCGCACACTGGTCTTCTCCTCATTTCTCTACGGTACTGAAACGTAAACCATGAAAGCCAATGACAAATGAACCAACGTATTTATACTAAAGAACGTGCCTAGTGCCTGTCCTCCATTTGCCTTCACCGGATACTTGTACAGACATGGTGCGCGCAGAAATGCGGAAAACATGGAGAAACTTCTGATAACAGGCAAAACGGAAAGCAAGAGGGAGGAGCCCATAGCGCTGGTCTGACCAGGTGTCCGAACAGCTAGAAACTTCCGTCAGCATCGCGATCTATCAAGCCGTAGATCGTGACCCGTGACAGACGAAAAAAAGCTATCCAAAGATGCCATGCACGGAGTCACGATCCCTAACAACGGAAAAACGAATAAGGAAGAGGAGGAATTTTATTTTGGCGTAGGGCGCATAGCTAGTAGAACTAACATTTGTTGGGGTAAAGATATTATAGCATGAAGCCACGTGAAGGTGCGAAAAATGACCACATAGCCAAAGAACCAACGACTTTGTATCGATTGTGTAAAGTCAGTAGATAAAGAACGCTTAAAATCGGTTTTCCCGCAAATCTATGGTGGACCTTAATGTCCACCAGTGGACTAATTTAGGCTGCCAGTGTAATAATACAATTAGAAATAACCAAAGTTCTCTATTTTATAGGTTTTTACTTCATTTTAGTCCTTTTTTAGTGAAAATCCAGTCAGTATCGAAAGTATCGAAAGTACCGGTAATTACCGGTACCGGGTCCAGTACCGGCCGAAAATTACCGGTACTGAGAATAGTACCCGTACTGCATGCCCTAGTTAATACTAAAGGTACCATCAGCAAAAGTTCTGCCTTACCACCTTAAGGGTGCATTTTCTGTGAACTGACTAGCCGTTAGTTTTTGAATACCGATAGAAGCAAATTATTTCGGGTGTAAAAGTTATGAAAACAATAAGCCGTCATAAAAATAAATAGATGTTTAGGTCTCTGGTTGGTCAAAATAAGAAGACAAAAGAAAAAGGCGGGGTCAGGTAGCTAACTGCTTGCAAGCGAAACAGTTTCAAAAGTGGTGAGGCGGAAATTTTGCTGATAGTACGTTCATTCGGAACACTACATGCGTAAGTTTTATATGCGCCTTGCTCAATTTAAGTATTTAGTTTGTGTTAGCAGCTAGCGAGCACACGCGATTTAGCCCAAACGAACTCTGTTACTTGTGCAAACCATTTTTCTTTTCGACAAAATTGAGTTTAATAAGCAATTAAATTTAAAATTAAAAAAACCCCCGAATCTTGGACTGATTTTTATCATACATAGCTAAGAACACTCCCGACTAATTCATCTTTCAAACAAAAAAAAACAAAATCAAAATCGGTTCATCCGTTCGGGAGCTACGTTGCCTCAGACACACACACACACAGAAACACGTCAAACTCCCGAACACCTCGTCGTTTTTGCGTCGTAGGTTAAAAACAGTATTTTAGCAGAATTTCATATTATAAAATATTAAAATAGTTTTTTTAAATAATCGGGGTAATAATTCAATCTCATTCTTTGGTGAGAGCTGAAAACGCGCATCAACCCTCATTTACTTTGTTGTAAAGTGAATTGCTAAAAGTTGGCGTTGATATGATAGCAAAGCGAACAGCCGAGGCTAAAAATACCTACTCGATTGATAATACTTATCTATAGCTTTCCTGGAACGAACTGTGCGGAGTGCGCGAACCAAATGTACTGGTTGGACGTGCCTTTGCCTACCCTTACACTCTCAAGGATCTGACGGGATTGTTACTGCTTATAGGGTGAGGTTATGATAGACTAGTTTTTAATAAAAATATTGTAAGCTAGATTGCAGATTTTTTTTTCTAGGTTTAAATTACACCATTAGCTAGCCACATTAGAATCGTTTGGAATTTGGTTGTGTAGTCAGTCATATCCACATTACGTTTTCTAACTTTTATTTTAGCTTTCATAATATACCCTATACAGCATTTTTTTATATACAAACAAATGATGTAACAAGTCCTTGGCTCACCTGATGTTAATCGGTTACCTCTGCCTGTAACAATGCATTACCTCACTGAGCATGTCCACTGAGGACGTGCCTTGTTATGGACTGCACTACGCCCTCTGAGACAAAAAGATGTTAAGTCTCATGTGCCTGTAATAACACATGAAACAAACCGGAAGACAGCAATGCGAGCATCACTACTTAGAGGCAGAAATAGGTACGGTGCTAGTAGGTACTTCCCCGGACGAGCTCTTTCACAAAGAGCCTATTACTACTGTGTGATGAGACAAGCTTATTGGTGGCAGATGCACGTTATAAGGTAGAAAATTTTGTTTGTCATAGTGTGCCTTACACTTCCGATCTCCATTACCAAAGTCTAATTGTTGAATTTTGAAATTAACACCATTAGCTAGATTTTGTGAAGTATTGAAATCTAGCTTCCGCCCGCGATTTCTTCCGCGTACCGTTCGTCCTGTTAATTTTAAGTTCACTTTTAGTTTACTCCAATTTTTCTAACCCATCCATAAAGTCAAAGTCTAAGTCAAAATTTCTTTATTCAATAAAATCACTAGAATCATTTAGAATCGTCTTATATAACTAGGTGATTCTAGGTGCCAGTTGCCACGCGACCAGAGCCTAGAAGAACGGGCAAGAAACTACGGCCTGGTTCCTAGCGTTTTTTTGTATGATCACTATTGTAACCAAACTTGAATTCAGCTGAAATACAGTCAAACCTATATCATATCTTCGCTGCTTATTGGGCGGCCTCTAAGTGACGTCACGGTTATATAAAAGAACAAACGCGAGTCGTTTCACTCTCTTAGGCAAGTCAGAAGAGAACTAACGCCTGCTAAGTGTAGACGCACACGGCCGATACACATACCAACATAATTATGTCAGTTGCTCGAACAATAACATCGGTGTGGACACCGACCCGCAGCCTTATTCTTGAATCAAATAAAAATTCCAATACAATGTAAATTACAATCCAATTTTGATAAATTTTTGTACTCTTGAAGAAAAGCTTGATAGTAACATGCAATACTTAACACAATATGCGACTATCATTAAGGGCGTCTTGCACCAGAATCACTAAACGTATTTAACAGCTAAATCGATTTAAATCTGACGTATTTGTATGACTTGACAACTCGCTAAATACTATTTAAGAGTTAAACGCGTTTAGCGATTCTGGTGCAAGCCGCCCTTAAGCTTTCAAAACAGCGTCAAGATTACAAATATTTATTGGATCTGACAATGCAATGTCAGTCAGTTAATTCAATACTCGCACAATATTGAAATTAATTTGGCGCTTGGTTTGCATTCAAGAGTAAAAACGACACAAATTCAATACCGATCGATCGGAATCGCTTTCAAGAGTTATGCTGCCAGTGTGTAAGCGTCTAGCACTAAATGCACGACAAGCTATTCGACGATATCGTGCAGATGTCGTCGTGTCAGTAGCAGTGTGAAAACAGCCGATATAAATGACAGATCTTCAAAATACGTTTTCATCATTCATGCTCAGCAAGCAGGCCATAAGAGTTGATCGGAGCATAAGTAGCTCAATATACGGGGCGAAAGCGCGATTTACGCCCCCAGATCAGAAATTAAATTGAAAATAAAATAAGGCTCATTACATTTTAAATACTCTATGGTGAAATACTCCGTGAGAATTTTTTTATTTTTCCACAAGACTCAACTAATACGCTCGATGTAGAGCCGTGTGAGACTAGTTTATATACGCTTTGGTGTGCGACATCCCGTTTGCTGTATACAGCGGTTTTACACGAAGTTTAACGAACTAAGCCGAAACTCTGCGACCGCGGGCTGGGCGGAATAATGATAGAAATTACTGGAAACTGCGATCTGGAATCGGTAGTGGGAGGGTATTAAGCAACAGGTTGCAAACCAGTTCTTTTTTTTTCACCCATTGCAAGGAATGAACGCGGAAAATTTAGCTGTAAAAGAAGCGAAACGCTTACCGTTTGCCGATGTGTTTGTGTCGTTGATAAGGTACTATTATTCTATTCACTGAAAGCTCTCTTTGACTCAATTTGATCGCAAACTAAAAAAGGACTTCGACAATCACATCACAGTTTTTTAGTTTAACGGGCTAAGAGGGCTGATTAACTACATCAGTACGCCACGTTTTTGTTTTGCTAACATTATCTTAAAGATATTGTAAGCAAAAGAAAAAAAAATGGCGTACTGATGGCGTACTAATGGCGTTACTCAGCCCTCTTAGCCCGTTAAACTAAAATAGTCGTTCACACTGAGTTTTACAGCCGCACTCAGTGGCATCACATAAATATAAGTATAACTTAAAACTAGCGGTGTCTTTGATCCTCATTACACATTATTAAAAGATGTCAGTAGACTTCCCATCTCTGAGTGCGACTGTGCTATGCGCCCCACTGGGTCAAAATCAGAGCGTACGGAGCGAAAGGGTTTTTTTGCTTTGTATTGATTTCTATGGACAGCGTGCACTGGATCGGCATATCTGCGCTAAAGACGCTGTATGCTGCGTACGCTCCGATTACAATCCAGTGAACACGTAGCTTTATTCAGCTATCATCATAGGATTATTTTTTATTTTTTTATTGCTTGTATCAATACTTGTTTTCTTTTGTCAACAGGGAAGAGGAGCAGTCAGCAAGAGTGGAGATGCGCCGCTCGCGCATACTCTTATCTCGTACCCTGTCATGGTAATACATACCTACATCCTAAACAAGCATAAGGTTGCTTTTCCACCAGAGCTGTGCTACGTAGCTTAGCGGTCACGTCAAAGCTAAGATGCTGTGCCACACTCTGGGTGACAAACGCGCTCGTCACTGCGCAGTGCGTTGTATTCTAGGCTCTGCACATTCCATCCGTAGCTTCCATCGCACGCATACTTCTATATAAACAAGTAATAAAATTAAACATTTAAAAAACCCCTGAATCTTGGTCCGATTTTTATCTAACATAGCTAAGAACACTCCCGACTAATTCACCTTTCAAACAAAATAAACAAAATAAAAATCGGTTCATCCGTTCGGGAGCTACGTTGCCTCAGACAGACACACACACACGTCAAACTTATAACACCTTGTCGTTTTGCGTCGGGGGTTAGATAGAAAAGCTTCGTTGAACCCGCGTCCACCAATGCTAAGCGAAGCTAAGCTATGAATTAGCAGTTATTTGATGATATCTTGTAAACCAAAGATAATTTTGAAAAATTAGATAAGGACATCGTACAAAAAATTGTGCTGTCTTTGAAATCGGGGACACAGTTTTAGAAAATTACAATTTGGGTTTTTGTTTAACTTGTAGGTACCAACGGATTACCAGCGATAAGCAACTTGCTATTTTCATTATACCCGCAGCCATGACCACAAGTGCACCTGCATCCCAAGTGCTGGGACATGGTAAGCCAAGATTTGTAAATTGATTGTTTTTTGTTTCATCAGGTCCATCAAGATTGGGGCGATTGGGCTTCTTGCTCTCGGATTATTCGCAATCTGGAAACTGATGGAAGCCCATGGTAAGAATAGAAAAAAAAAACAGCTAAATAAGCCGGCTGCCCTTCCGCGAAGCGAAAATGGAATAAAATTATCACACAATGATAATTTTGTACAACCTAAACTGTACCTAAATCTTGTAAAAAATAGGGTTTGAGCGACTGGTTTTAACTTAAAAATGGCAACCTAAGTTTTGATTTTCAGTACCATTAAGCTTCGTGGTAAGGCAGTTGATTAAAGGTCCGTTCAGTCAGACCTACGTGGTATTCGCTACACAAAAAAGTTGCGATAAGTTTTGCTCGTTTATCGCGTGAAACTTCGGTTTTGCGCTGGTTAGAGCAAAACTTGGTTTTTACAGTTGGATTACTGCGTACCGCGAAATTCTGGCCTTACAATTAACCCGGTTGCGTTTTGACTTTACCCACAAATAATATAAGAGATTTTGATTTTTATAATCATCATTTAGTTCTATTGCTATTCAGCGCGGCAATGTCAAAAAATTCAATAAAAGTCAAAATTTCTTTATTCAATAAAATCACAAGGATCATTTAGAATGCAGCCAGTGTCTTGGGCACGCTTCCGATTGGTACTGATTTGGATCAGTTGAGCTATCTATAAATCGTTTGCAACGGTGTGTAGATAGCTCAACTGCTTCATGTGTATTTTGTACATATTATAAATATTGTAAATACTTTATTAGTCATAATTTTTTAGTTCTATAAAAAAATATTCTATTATTTTTGTGACGTCATCGAAAAGTGTGCAAGTGCAACGTCTGCTGGTAAAATGAATCTCGTCAGTAAGTTTTTTTTTCTTTCTCATTTTCATACGTAGTTTGGATCCTTTAGGATTTTTTTAGGCGAAGTATAGTACGGCCTTTACATGATGGGCCAACGACATTGTAAGATTGCAGGTAGGCGATGAGGGAAAAGGCCCAGGCATTCTTCCGAGAAATCTACGGGAGGCAGAGTTCTTCGCAGTACCAAAACTTAACTAAATACTTGTAGATCATGCATATTTATCAGGTTCATTTTCGGCGCGTCGTGTCGTCGAGAAAGGAATTACTTTTATTTTTCACTTCAATTTTTGCTTGAAAGTGGTGGCTGTGAGAATATATTATAATGTCAGCGGGAATGAATCAGCGTCTTCAAAATTTTGAATAACAATAGTTTATTTAATCAATAATAATCATACTTAAATAACGATTTGTCTTTAACTTAAAAGTTATGAACGAGCCAGCGGCTACCTACCCCTTAGATAACAATTGGGTATTATGTATTTACTTAATTAATATAGTCGTAAGATCTGACAATGTTATACATACATAATGACGACAATAAATATATTATCTACTGCATACTAATTAAAACCGAAAACAATGACAAATTTTAGTTTTTATACCACAGGAGGCATATATTTTTGGATATTTCTATATAGCGATAGCGAAGGAGGTATTAAAAAATCCCACACTTAGTGGGACTAGAGCCAAAAATGCTTTTGTCCGGCTGTCTGTCTGTCAGTTCTCGCCTACAGGTCGCATTTATCAACTGATTTCGACGAAAATCGGCACACTAGTTCCTTTATCTATTTAAATTTTTTAGTCGACCGCGATTTTTGATTGGAGAGAAAATAGGGGAAAGTTTGCTGTAGCGTTATTTATCGACGGATTTCAATCAAATTTGTGAAGCGCACTAAAGACTTTATTCTACACAAGATGGTGTAAAAAAAATCCAAAAGGAAAGTGGAAGAGGAAAAAAGAGAGGATTTTTTTTCCCGAAAATTTACGACTACCTATATCAGTTAGATTACGCAGTCCTCTCCGCCTTTACGAGACAAATCCTTAGACACCAGATTCGACCTCATAGGACCAAGGGAACGCGAGTAATCGCTAAAACGTACTATTTTGCTCAAAAGTCTAGTATATAGGTAAGCCTATTGGAAAATTCAAGCACCTGAAATTCGATTTAGCCAGAGGAAAGGGGAAAATGTCGGTTATTGCATGGTTATAAAGGCTCGCGAGGTCTACTGTTCTCACATAACAACTAGTATTGATGAGCGAGACAGATAGCCACTGGCCACTTTATCTCGCGATATTTGGTAGCAAGAAGTGATTATGCTTACGTAGCTGGTGACATGGTTGTGGGCCGGTGAAATTGGGCTCTTATGCCTGTTCAAGCTTTGTTGTTTTTATATTTCATTTTTGTTCCAGGGAATAATGCAGATAAATTTGATATGGATGGTTACGACCCCTTTGTACCCTAAACTTCGTCGTTGTGTATCTATAGTAATGTATTGATGTTTAAAATTATATAAATGTTGAAGTTCATACTTATGAACGCTAAATAAGCAAACACCTAATTATTATTTCTCAACAATACCAGAGGATTTTAAATATAAGTAGCGTTCACAAGTATGGCCGTAAATCGTTTTTGAAAGTAAAAAGGTATCTATTTTTGTTAAGTACCTACCTATATAATTAAATATATTTTATATACGAGTTTATTAAGATATTTTTTTAACTAATTATTCCAATATTTTTTTTTAAAGAGTTACTTATATATTTATTATCTACTCTATATTCATATATTTTGCCGTATATAGCCCTATTTCTATATTAACTATGGTAATTTTTTTTAAAATCCAAATGCTGTAATGTAATTTTGTTTTATAAAAAAAAAAAAAAAATAGATGTTTTTTCAGAAACTTTTGGTATGAGTACTTTTTATTCTATTTTATAACCAAACCGTTTCTAGTCTGTTTCTAGTAGGTACCATTACATTTATGTATAAATGTATAGTTTTAATAAGTTAATAATGTTAAGTTTCATAAATTATTTAAAAATGATTATAAAATAGACATAGACATAGACAGTTATTTATTGGCCACAAAAAACACACAGCACAGGTAAAGTAGGCATACAATAGGAGATAATTATTACAATTAATTAATTCTCAAGAAAATAATTCTTATAAGTAGGTAATAATAAATAATAATTTCATATTTAATAATAATAATTGACAATAAATTAAAATTAGATTTCAATGTTTAATTTATATAAAATAGTTTAATTTATAATCCGTGATATGTAACAAAACTTATTTACATTAAATCAATTTGAAGAACTATTGTAGTTCTTGTGTACTTTTCCTTATCTCCCATAAAGATCACGTGTATATTGAAAACATAGATTTATAGCAATTCCTAATATTCAATCTATATGACTGGTTTTATAATATATATAATATTTATTACGATAACAACATGATTTATTCTATCCAATAGTTTTTGACACTGACGCATCGTTATGTTACCAATAGGGGAACTTCTCATAAAAAATCACTTTTATGTACCTAGGTACTCTATGAGTTATAATTTTAATCTTTGATTCACTATTATGAAAATATTGCTTCAGGGTTAGTTCTAATAGCTATTAGTTACTAAACTTGTATTCTTAAATAACAAGTTTTTCACGTAAAATACAAAATTATTGGAATTTCTCAAGTTACTTCCATGAAAATTGGAAATGAGAATTACCCACAAGATTTGTAAGTATGGGTTCGTCCGATAGGGATAGCTAGGTAAGGTAGACAAGTGATCAAACCCGAATATCCTAAGTCATTCTTGATAGGTAGGTCCAATATTACCAAATTTTTTTTGTCTTATACGCTGGGTTTGAATCCTTTCAACAAAGATATTTTTTAAATATATACCGTTGAGAAACAATGGAGTTCGCATGATGACTACGAACTGGGAGGCAAGCGGAAGTTTCGACTGTGTACAGAGATAACTATTAGGTATTTGTATCATCTCGTTTATCGATATCAAAATAGTCGCTACGACAGTTGCTGCAACACGGTGAGAGAAGAATAAACAAATCAAGTAAGTACCTACCTATTTAATATCCTACTAATATTATAAATGCGAAAGTTTAGATGTTTGTGTTTCAATCACGTCGAAACTACTGAACCAACTTGGATGAAACTTGGATAAATAGTTCGTAACCTGGATTGACACATAGGCTACTTTTTATCCCGAATAAATAACAGGATCTACAGGAAAAAGGAACGAGCGGGATTAGCAGCGCCAATTTAGCAAGAGGATGATGTCATGTCATGTCACAACAGTTTGACAGGACGTAGTACTACCTCTTTGGTCTAACGACTTAACAAGTTTCTCAAAGAAGTATCCGCTCGGTACACGCACAGATAATATAATGTACACGGAAACGGTACGAAGTTGCGGGTAACTGCTAGTTATTAATAAAGTCTTATGTTTCACAGATACATAGATACTACATAATATTTATATACCTTGGAAAAAAATCATAGCTTTTCATTAAACAAGTTTCATAAAGTATAATAACTTCAATAAATAAAAGGCTTTAATAAATTCCAAAAGAACGACTTAATTTGCAGTGAACAAAGCATTAATATATCATTTTGAATTATTAAGATACCGAGTGTATTATGATCATCCGCAAAAACTTCGTGGTTAAAGTTTTTTTTTTTTAATTTATTTTTTATAATTTATGTTTGACCGCAATCTCACCTGATGTGAAGTGACGACGTAGTATCCTTACCCAGACGATATTTATTCACTCGTCTAGTTTATTATATTAACCTATTTTGTATTCTACTATATAGTGAACAACAATCCAGCTAAACAGTGACATTTCAGCTAAATTGACGATCGAACCATAGTTGAAACAGAATACAATTCAATTCAATTCAATAATTTTATTTCAGACAACACATGTACCATCAGCAAAAGTTCTGCCTTACCACCTTAAGGGTGCATTTTCTGTGAACTGACTAGCCGTTAATTTTTGAATACCAATAGAAGCAAATTATTTCGGGTGTAAAAGTTATGAAAACAATGGGCCGTCATAAAAATAAATAGATGTTTATGTCTCTGGTTGGTCAAAATGAGAAGACAAAAGAAAAAGGCGAGGTCAGGTAGCTAACTGCTTGCAAGCGAAACAGTTTCTAAACTGGTAAGGCGGTAATTTTGCCGATAGTACAACATACAGTCCATAATTTAAGAAGCAATAATAACAAGTTAATACAAAAGAACATATAATATACACCTAACGTATAAGGTACCTAGGTATTGTACACAGCACGGCACGGCACTGGGTTTTAACGTACAATGTGCTCCCTCGTCCAGTACTCCATGAAGTGGCAGTCAGTGTCCAGCCTCCCAGTTAACAATGTTAACCGTTGTAAATTAGTAGTGTCGAGATCCAAACACAAGATGCAAACATCTTGTTTGCATGAATAGAATGGAATAGAATGCCATTCTACACAAGAGGTTGTAAAAAAATTGCAAAAAAGGGGAGTGGAGGGGAGAAAAGAGGATATTTTCTGTAGCGTTATATATGGACAATTTTTTTTAAATTTATACCTACTTATATCAATCAGACTGCGCAGTCCTTTCCGCTTTCACGAGACGAACCCGTAGAGACTCGATTCGATCTCCTAGAACAAAGGAAACGTGATTAATCGCTAGAACGTATACCCCCCTATTTTGCTCGAAATTCTACATAGGTACCTAAGCCTAATTGAAATTCAATTTAGCCATGGCAACGTGTCGGTTACTGCATTCTTATAAGGGACTGCGAGGTCTACTGTTCTCCCAGAACCACTAGTCTTTATCTATCTCTATATACTTTTATACCACAGGACAAGTAGACGCACGGCACAATACCATCCATACTTGGTACACATTCCACCCATTCGTACCAAACGTTTTGGATCTACATTCATTATGCGAACTGCCAAGGAATGGAACGCATTGCCGTCTTCTGTCTTTCCTGAGAAATATAATCTGGGTCTTTTCAAGGCAAGAGTGAATAGGTGTCTTCTAGACTGTCCTGCTCCATCGTCGGCCTCATCGTTACTTACCATCAGGTGAGATTGTGCCAAAGGACATTCTATATTATATAAAAAAAAAACTTTTTCATTAAATTGAGAGTCTATAATAAATCTACAAATGAAAGTCCTGAACGTGGTACAGTATTAGGTACACGTTGGTTTCCATTACGGGTTATCAGGGAGGACAGCGTAATCCCTTAATGGAAACTCAGTCATGGTGACGCTGATTAATTCGATCACAGCGAATTTTGAATACAATGCCGCCCATTGTCATAGAAAATGTATTGTGTATGTATCATGTGTGTACCCATTGTGTATTTATCGATAATTTATAATTACAAAATGTAATATTACTAAGGTTTAATTTATCGATATTTATTTATCGATAATTTATAATTACAATATGTAATATTACTAAGGTTTTCACTATTTTATCTGCGCGGATTTGGTTTTCTTTAAAAACATAATTATGCAGATCCACTGAATAAACGATTCTGAAACTAAAAAAATTAGTTTGTCGGTTTGTTTGTCAATCAATTTCAATAAAACTTAAACAATTTAGAAGCTCTTTTTCCGGATCACAACATAGGCTATGATTCATTAAAATCAAGCATGTTGATTCTGAGATACAGCTTGACCTCTCTGAACGAAAGGCCGCCATACGCTACATCGATAATTGGATAACTGTCGGCAGATATTTCGATGACACTAATGTATTAAACCTTTTGTGTCTGTGGACGAAGCCACGAGTGAGTTCTTTTAAAAGATTGAATAATGGCTGGCACATTCGGCACAAAGGACTGACTTTTTAGTTCTTTTTGCTATACCCCAAAAATAAGACAAAGCAGACTATTTTCAACGCGGAGGAATAACTATTATTTGAACTATTTGTTGCAAATATAGGAAGTGAAAAAGTACTAATGTTGCGCTGGGTAGTTTTAACTGCAAACACAATACCTTTGTATTAATTATTGTAATAGAATAAGAATATAATGTTGTTTCTGTGCACAACACCGTTGGTGATCCTATTATTAAATAAATAAATAATTCCCAATCGGGTACACATTGTAACCCCTTCTTTGACCTACTATCATAGCACTTAACAATGTGATGACAACAAGGTATTAAAAACAAAGTCAAAGTTAGTAGGTATATTTGATTACTTGTAATACAAATCGAAAAGATGTCATCTAATAAATTGAGTATTGAGTGTTCGGAGACCATTTATAATTTTTCTTTTCTGTAATTTTGTTTTTCCTTTGTTAATAGTAAGGTACAGAAAAGAGTTTTTATTCATGGTATCCATGGTATGAAAAATTATTAAATTCGTATGTGTCGAGAGTTGCTCCTCGGGATAACGTCATATTAGTTACCTGATTCCAAGTATACTATCTACTAGTTGTCCTATGAGAACATAGACCTCGCGAGCCTTTATAACCACATAACAATAACCATGCAATAACCGACACTTTCCTCTTTCCCCTGGCTAAATCGAATTTCAGGAGCTGGAATGTCCAATATGGACTTTTGAGCAAAATAGGGGTAAAAGTTTTAGCGATTACTCGAGTTCCCTTGGTCCTAGGAGGTCGAATCTGGTGTCTACGGATTTGTCTCGTAAAGGCGGAGAGGACTGTGTAGTCTCATTGATATTGGAAGGAGTAAATTTTAGGGAAAATAATTAAAAATTAATTTCCCCTCTTTTCCCCCTTTTACTCCCTTTTTTTGGAAATATTTTTACACCATCTTGTGAAGAATGAAGTATTAAGTGTGCTTCTCAATTTGGTTGAAATCCGTTGATAAAAAACGCTACAGCATACTTTCCCCTTTTTCTCCCCTATTTTCTCCCAAATCAAAAATCGCGGTCGACAAATTTTTTTTAATAAATCAAGGAATGTGTGCCGATTTTCGTCCAAATCGGTTGATAAATGCGATCTGTAGGCATCCTTTTTTGAAGTCGGTTTTGACTTAAAACATGCGCCGCACCGAGCTAAAAAATTTTCATCGCCTTAAATTGATCAGGGGCTAACCTGGTAACTTTATTATGACCTTACTTTGATAGCCGAGGTAGTCTGCACTTTGAACTTTTTATTTTTTTCTGCAATATCCGCATTAGCAGGATTTCACTCGTATAAAAATTCAAACGGTTCGGTTTCTATTCCAATGCCGATTGAATTAGGTACATTTGTTATACTGTTTGCAGGTAGCTCAACTGTTTTATATGAGTATTTTGTAAATGATGTAATTACTGTTATTCAGTTGTTGTAATTTTCTGTGAGAATAAATTAATGTTATTTTTAATGAAAGTCCAAACAAAGACTCTTTGCAAACAATAAAATATTTTTATTAACTCTGTAAATATTTTGTAATTTATGAATACTTTTTTTTTTACTTTATTTTATTTCACCAGTTCAAGCCATTGATCAGCAAGAAAAAATAGTCATACTTCAAGAAAAATTAGCAATGCAAGCGTCGCGAATGAAGTTTTTAAGACAAGAGTTACAGCAAACACAAGATCAAATCAGAGGTTTTCAGGTAAAACTCAATGCTATTACCTAATCAACTCACAACTGTTTGCTGAACACATCGATGGTCGCTGCAGAGAACACACTTATACCAAAACGTTATTACATTTTAGATTTTCATTTGGTTTCGCGTGAAAATGAATGCCACTTCATTTACATAACAGCGTAATTCATCATTCAAAGATAATTTCTTTGATCAATGAATTTTTGACTGGATGGAATAAGAGCAAATACTAGTAAATAAAGACATCTAAAATGTATGGCGCAACTTTACCGACACAAAGAATATTTGTAAACGTAAGATAAGTATCAACATTTTATCTGATATCAATAAATATACATCAAATTTTCAGGCTATACTGAGGAGGGAAAGATGGACAAAAACTCATTGGAATGAAAGCGAGGAAAAGAAAACTTACGACAAAATTGTTTCATATTTGAGGAACAAAAGTGGTATTTTCAAAGTTTACTTATTACTGGTTTATCAAGGCTTCACTCATTTTAGATATTCTTACAAATTGAATCACTGTCTTAATTCAAAGACAATCACCAAAAGTCTTATACACAACCAAATATAATTAAGAACTAGACTACACATTACACACAGTAGTTAAAATAGGTATCTAAAGGTAGTTCGTTTGTATTGAATGTAAGTAAACTTTACTTAAATTATTTTTGGCGGATTATTGGTCTTGCTCTTCGACTCTCTTGTTTGGCAATAAATTTTTTTGTATTTGTAAATTGGTCGCGAAACTCGCGAACAACTGCCACCTAAAATCATCTACTATAAGACGAGTCTAAGTGATCGTTCGTTGAACAAACCAAATACTTGAGTGGAGACCGCGTTTAAGCAAGCGTAGTACGCCCTGCGCCTGCAGCAAGATGAGCCGACGATCTACGAAATGTAGCTGGCAAACCCTGGATGAGAAGAGCCCAAAACCGGGCTCGGTGGCGCGTCTAGGGAGAGACCCACGTCCAGCAGTGGACTGATATAGGTTGATGATGATCCTTGTGATTTTACTGAAGAAAAGTTCTTCGACTTCCATCGTCTTGCATGCATATAGTCATCCGCAATCGACGTCAGCGACGATCATCGTCCCCCACAGTAAAAAATCAGCCTAAGGGATTGGCTTTCACGCCTCACAAAATGCATAAGAACATTACAATAGAAGATGAGATGACCGACGTCGAATCTACAGTGGTGTATGTGTGTGTGCACTCACATCTCCTTAACTATGCGGTCTGCCTGATTGAGATATCATATTTAGGGCAGTTAAAATCCAGGTACAAGGTGTACCTAATATATGTGATACGGGAGGAATATAAAAGATTCTAAAAAATAAGGTAGGTTGTAAGAAACGCTTAGATTAAAAACATTACAGGAGTTTTAATAAATAAAAAATAAAATAAATATACATGGACATTTCTCACGACGCCTTCTAGTCCCAAACTAAGCAAAGCTTGTAATATGGGAACTAGACGCTGATAGAATACTATTTTTGTAATGAAATTAGTTTTTATTAGGCCATAAATAAAAGCAGAAGAACCACAAGGATCATTTAATATCGTCTTGTAATGTTTATTGCCACTAACATTGGATGACGGCTCAAATTAATAACTCGCAGACATCATTCCGGGACACCCTATCTTTTACTGCTGTCTGCAATTACCCAAACTATAAATAGAAGGATTCTAGTAGCTATAATAATTGGAAGGGGATACTGCAAGTAACTTGTACCTACTGTAGCGTATGAAGGTGTATTTCGAGTAATTAGATATTATCTGGGTTTGTAGGTCTATTGATATTGAATCCGACAATGCTATTTTTTTAAGCAAGCAAAAAACTAAATATTTTAAATAGAAAACAAATTAAAACCCAATTTTTCTATGTAAAAGGGTTAGTATTGTTCAATTTTTGTAAGCAAAATGCCGTCAAAATCTCTATGCTATTGCATAGGTATAGGTAAGCCTTATGCTACTCGGATTTGTAGAAACGTTGATGGTCCAGGCCAGCTCGACTTGACATCTGAGGGATTATAAAATTCCAATAAGATATTATAAATACATAGGATCAAATAAAATATATATACAATAATGAAAGGGGGTATTCGGTACAGCACGACTGTCACATTTCAATTTAATAGAGTTTGCGATAGCTATCCTAAATTGTTAATATAGAATTGAAGTATAAAGAGGTGTTCTATAAATGGATCCTTTGATCCCCCACCTACTTGTCATTCGACACTTGGATGTGATGACGTGATGCAACGACCGGAATAATTGTTGCTTTGCAAGTGCAGTCGGTGTCACAGACGCTAAATCGAATTTGGAGCATCACAAGCCCAAAGCACACAGAACGTTTACGAGAGTCAGGGACCAATTTGGTGCTTGAATGTGCGTGTATGGGGAAAATTAGCACAGATGGTTTCACCGCACACTTGAATGACTTGACTACGAGTAATACTGGCTTAAACAGTTTGGCGGAATTTTCAACGTCGCTTTATGAATTCGGAGGTAAAAAAAAGTCTTTCCTGTTATTATATTACTATTTACACATTCTCTCCACACACTCCTTTCTTTTGCTACTTTTATTTTTTCAATCTGACAAAGAACGGTCAAGTACGTTCCACCATTTTCTTTTTAGTCTCCCGCGTCGCCTTTTTGCTGGGTCAGTGCGCCACTCAGTGGCAGTCCTTGCCTTTAGTTCACCTTTTCTATTATGCATGATTAATATAAAAACCGTTTATTCTTACACAGGCGTCGGTACCATGCTCGTCAGGCCTGTAGCCGAACCGGAACCCATTCAAGAAGGTTTGGCTTATAGCTCGATGCCTCACTTGATGCAGCACCCTAAGGCTCGTTGCCCAGCCTTCCAGATCCTGTCTCCGCGCAAGAGTACCGACATCGACCTCGTCATCGGAATACCTACTGTGAAAAGGGAAAAAGAGAGCTATCTTTACGATACTGTGAAGGTGAGATAATACTTCGTTTCATAAGGTATGTTATCTTAACCGCATCCTCATATGCGACTGTCTACAGGCAAAGAAAGGTAGAGCATGTATTATTGCATTGCACTGCCACATACAAAGCCAGGTCCGGAACGGTACTGCAGAAGCTCATCGGGTCTTGCTCCTCTTCAAAGTTAAAGTCATAATTCTTTTATTCAATAAAATCACTGGGATCATTTAGAATCGTCTTATATAACTAGGAGATTCTAGGTGCCAGTTCAACACGACTAGAGCCTAGAAGAACAGGCAACAAACCTCATCCAAAACACTATCGGGGATGCTAGAATATTACTGGCATCAACCCAAAGTTGATGGGTTGGGGTGAAGTTAGCTCTTGCAAACAATGCTCTCTAGCGTAAATATGGGCCTAAAACGGAGTGGTGATTCACGTGTACCTATATTTTTTTAACAGCTTCATAATATCACAGTTAATAACACTGTTAGTAATATGAAAGCGGATTGTAAACAAAGCTAAGTTTCCCATATTGCGTTCCAAATGGTGAAAAATGTCTATGAATAAAATTACAACGAGCAGGTGAACCTAGGTGGCAACCCTCGTTCGCTGAAAACGGCTTTCATATTGGTTTATAGATATAGACAGGCTACTCTCCTCGAGGTATCCTATTGCATATTGCAGGGTTACTCAAAGTAGGGTACGCGAGCCACTAGGGGTTCACAATTTGACGGTATGGGGATTCACGACAAGATTTACGTAATGGCGGCTGGTTATCCAGATTTTTGAGCAGAAATCGACTCGACCCTGTCAGAATTAAGGTTTTAAATTGACCAAAATTACTCCTAAAATCGACTGAATTTACTACAAAAACAAGACATTTTACATATTTGTTTTTGATAATGTATAAATAAAAAGCAGTATGTTCTACAGCTAGATTTGCTGATTTTTTTACGGAGTGTGGGGTTTGGGTGTACGCTGTCGTTTGGGAATTGTAACTTGGGTACGTGGAACCATAAGTTTGAGGAACCATGGTATATCGGAAGAAGTTATCCGTCCTAAGGCTACCTACGCTCGGCCGCTATACAATAGGATACTTCGACAATAGGCAACCTATCTGCATCTATACCTACACCAACCGAGGATGTCAGACCATTAATAATGGAATGTAGATAAATGCCAATAGGGGCTTTTTAGTAAACTAAATATCTGGTGTGAACCAATGTGCCTTGATGGTATACCTATTGATGATGTGAACTATATGCATAGAGTTACACATAGGTAGACAAATTCCAATGGAACATAGGGCCGTTATATAATGTACAGATCAATTCTACTAATTTACAATAGAGGTTGACGTTCTATTCAGTTCCAACTATGGTTCGATCGATCTTCAACTTTGCTGACCAGCTGCGTTTCAGTTGACAAGTTCGTTAGTGGAATTGACCCCCTGGTGCACATTTCCATTTAATTTAATTGGTCTAGCCAATTTGTCGTATCATTTTCCTTCTCGTTACCTGATAATAACGATATTTCGGGCGTCCGCTCCACAAAAATACACAAAGGTTTGCAACTGGCATTCGAGTTACACAGCGTGACCGCCTTGTGCGTTGTGCGCATTTTTGCCAACTTGCTGCGCAGTGTAACACAAAATGCCATGTGATTTTTCGTATAACGTTTTCAGAGTACACCCCCAGGATACAAAGCAATTAGTGTGATGGTTAAAATTGTACTTTGTTAAAATTGCCGATAATTGATGTGTTCTTTGTGTCTGGCATCAGATATGAATTACAAAAGAAAAAGGGTATTTTTCGTTTGAAAGTATCGGTTAATTAGTACCACTTATAGCAATATGTAATTATTTTATCACTTGGAAAGCAAGACCGTATTAATATTGCCTTCTTCTTCTTTTTACGTGTCAATGGTGACAACAAATACTAGACGAAGTTCGAATAGAACTTCGCCACTATTACCACTTTTACATAATAATAGCCTGCATGCTATGAAAGTAGACTAACAATAGTTTTGTAGAGTTGTAGTTTTTTTTACCTTGCCTTTATAATTTTGCAGTGGTAACACGCCCTACGCAGCAATGGTTATTATACAACATGTTACAGCTCCCTATTAGTCGAAGAGAGGCTTATTCACACCAAACACGTGAATAGATTAGTACTAAATACAACATAGTATGTTGAATACAAAATATTGGAATTTTCTATTTTATTCTTAGTGCGACAACCCTATGCTATGTGTTTGTTTACTTTGTGTAGGTATCCAGCCTATTAGTACACATGCACACACACTCTCTTATCACGTTGCACCCACACGCGTATGCAATGCTATTTGTATTTTTATGTGAATGAAAATCTTCGAAACATTTAAAGTTTGAAGGGTTAGTCTCAAAATACCGTTTCAGTTTTCCCCCTAAGGGAATGAGTCTTGAATACCCCCCTTTCGGGGTTATAGGGACATTATGTAACACTCTGTAGTAGGCACTAAGCTTGAGCCATGCTGTCCTCATACCACCAACGCTACGATATCTATGTACATAAAATCAGTGGATAGCTAAAACACCTTCGTATTTTTATTTTAAAATATATAATTTTATAGATTTTAAAAACGTGCAGACGATGTCATAGATTTGCACCCCCGTTTCGCCCACAGAGTTGGCGGTGGTAACCTCGTAAGTGCGTAGGTAGGTACCCACCACCGGTTAAATTGTAAATATGACTATAGTTTATATTATCTGTGATTGTACCTACTATATCTTTGTTTTATTGTTAGTTTTTATGTTTTTAATGTACTTATTGTTGTGCGGTTGTGTATCCCAAAATAAATGTCTTTTCTTTCTTTCTCTACAGTAAATGTTGTTTGATAAAACCATAAGAATCATTTTGAATCGTCATAAAAACCAGGTTAATCCGAAGCTTTTTCGTTTGTTACAGTCCCTGATAGACGGTATGACGGTTCAACAGATAAGGAGGACGCTGATCATCGTCTCTATCGGGGAAGCCAACGATCTTGGATACGTCGTTGACACAGCTTATACCTTGAGCATGATGTAAGTACTCTTTTATACCCTAAATACCCTAAAACATTTTTCTCAGACAGTATTACAAAGCTTAGATATATACGTATCAGTCTCCTCACTAGGCTTAGCCTGTATTGAGGAAACTTTGGAGCGAAAATACAATACAATGGTTTCTTGCTTCGGTTCAGTGTAATAAATAATATGTTCAGTGTTCATATTATTTCGTGTTAGTGTATTTATTTTTATTTTGTTTCTTTTCACAAAATCCACAGATCTATAAACAAATTATTTAATATAAAGATGAACCTCACATCCAATAACGTATTTACTTTGTGTAAAAAGTTTTTATTTAAGAGAGTAGTTTTAACAACAACTTTTACCTGAGTACTTAGAGTACCAACAGTTTACACTTTTTACAATATTATGCCTCTTAAAATCCATTCCACTCACAGGTTCAGAAAGTACTTTGGGCAGCTAATCGAAGTCATCAGTCCGACCAAGTATTGGTACCCAGTGTGGGACAAAGTGCCTGCTACTCTACAGGACAGCCAGATTCGAACCCACTGGCGTGCAAAACAGAATCTGGACACCATATTTTTAATGTCCTACGCTCAGAGAAAGGGACCTTATTACTTGATGATGGAAGACGATGCCATTGCTAGGAAGGGTTATATAACTGTAAGTTTTTAAAATAATACTTTGTTACACACAACGCCCTCTAGTCCCAAACTAAGCAAAGCTAAGTTTAGTTCTAGATTTATATTTTTGTTCTTTGTTACCTAGATACCTACTCTACTGAATTGTCATTTGTCATGTTGAGCTAGTATAGTGTTAAATAATCCGTAATAAGTGTAGTGCGAGTGCAAACTAGTGCCACCTATAAAGAACACAAAACCAAAGTGTAAATAGAGACAATAGGAAAAGTGCCAATGGACACATTCTTAGATTAGTTTATGATAAAAATTTAGGTCAATGTAAAATTACTAATTAGCCTGCATTGTGGCTAGATCGTAATATAATTAGGGTATTAGTATTATTTATTAGTACATGTACACTAAATTAATAAAAAAAAAATTGTCATGTTGTTGCTGAATTAATATTTTATTGTTCTTTATTCATATAGATTTGTGTATAATAAAAACTTCTTTCAACAGAAAATATTCAAGTTCGTCAAAAACCAAACCGTACACAACCCAGAATGGATAATGATCAACTTCAACCACAAGGGTGGCGGCTTCGGACAGCTTTTCAAATCAGAAGACTTGGGCTTCTTCAATTCTTACGTCCAAATATTCTTCGGGCACATGCCAATCGACTGGCTTCTGGAACTGTATTTATCCACTCGAGTTTGCGGATTCGGCAAGACTTCGGTGAGACATTTTACAACTATGTTAACCTATGACTTCAAAAAAGGAGGAGGTTCTCAATTCGGCTGTATGTTTTTTTAATGTTTTTAACCTCAGAACTCTGTCAAATGACAGAGTTCTGAGGTAGCAAGAGGTAAGAATTTTTGAAAAATTGTTCATAAATATGAACACATTTTCAAAAATTCTTTTTTGTCTCAAAAGGGTACACTTCCAGGTTAGTCCCATTAAATTTTCATCAAATTCGGTTCTGTAGTTTGTAGCCCCTACACTTTTATACTTCAAACTGTCTTGATGTCGGTTGGATCCTTTTTACGTTAAGGCGTAACTACGTGGAATTGTTCATCAACTTCGTTGCTGTCTGTAGTTTTTATTCGGGTAGGTTTTAAATAGAAAATATTTACAGAAAATGTGCACCCAGGCCAAAAACGAGATCCGCCCGACATACCAGGAACAGCTGTTTGACCATGCTGGATTATTCTCATCTCTGAACGGCAAAATGCATAAGGTTAAGGTAACCATTTATTGTTCCTATTTTCTTGTTTACAATAGTACTTGTAGGGCGGACCATTTTCCGCATTTAGGCCGCAAGCGGGCCTTTTTTGCGACTATTATTATTATTTTCTTGTTTTTGCACTTAAAGTTTCTGCACAGTGCGATCTGTGGTTGTAAGCAATCATAAAGTAAATCTTGATTGCCTAGATCCGCTGACCGTATTGACCGCTGATCGAACACAAGTAACTCGAATCAAAAAGTCTATTGATTCAAGGCGATATTAAATCGACACAAAACGCTCATAACGTATGTGTTAGCATTCCTTTCCTACCAAGATTATTAAATAATTATGTAAAGATATTGTTAATAAATGAAATCTGAATACAGGGTGTTAATTATGTCCGTAAAAGCTCGAAAGAAGGTATTCTGCACGTCATGGCGAACAACGTTCGTTCTACGACTCATTTTCGGAGCGCCAATGCATAAAAATTGCAAAATGCATTGTATAAAATTTCATTGCTTAAAAAATACTTTTCCCATTGGTGACTTTTCGTTTTGAGTAAGCGAATCCGTAGTAGTAAACCTTCATAATTTTTCAGAAAGATCTACGTCTAGGAAGAGAAATCCGAAAGTTCTACCCCCATAAAAACCCACCAGTGGCCCGTATCTTCAGCACTATGCAAAGCACAAAGCACACTATAGAAAGAGCTTACATGGGCCAGGACTTCTTTCAGGGGTACCAGCCGAAGGTCAACGATACTATAGAATTCTGGTTTCATCCACCAATAAGATTAGAGAAGTGAGTCACGTGGTTTGGCTATAACTCCCCGCGGCCCACATTATAATAAATAGTACACCTAGCTGTACACGGAGCAACTTTATCTTTATCGTAGTCCACTTCAAGATAACTGCAGGGGTATGCCAATCACAGTTGAACTGCAAAGTTTTAAATCATGGTCAGTTCATACTAACTCATAGTTATTCTGTGACTAAATAGTGACATTATGACGTCATTTGATGTGTTTTCGCGCATATTTTGCTGTCAAGTGTCTAAAAAGAATGATCACGTGGTACAAAATTGTACCACGTGACCTGAAGAAATTACACTGGGCAGTGAAATATAACTTGACAGCAAAAGATTGGCATACGGGGGCTGGATGTTATAGGAGTTTTTTTTCAATATCCACTTTAGTCAACTTGGTTGTAATCTCGACCTCATCAGATGAAATTATCGTTGTCCTTAGTAGATTAAATAAATTTAACTTATAATAAAGTCAAACATTACCCCGTTAGTAAGAAAGGTTCAGCAAAACTAACTAAACCGTTGATTCCGTAATCTGACGTTTTACTTGACCAAAGGTTAAACATAAGATTAATTGGTGTTTAAACCATGGTGAAATTGAAATTTTACTTAGACAACGTTGATTATTTATACGGTTGATTGGTCTTTGGGGCACACGGCGGCCCTTTGAGATAGCAGTTAATAAAGTTATCCAACGATTATGAGTAAAGCGGTTAGTTAACACGATGTATAACGTGAACTGTGTTTTTTTTTATTTTACTGTATTGGGCTTTAATCCTTGCACTACTCACAGGTTTAACTTTAGAAGTGGCTGTCTACCAGAGCTGACGAGTAAAATCTGGCATGGCAGCGGAGTGGTGGAGATCCTCCCGCATCAGAACCTAGATCAGTCTGAGAAAACGAACAGGTTCATTCAAGTAGAGGAGTTTGATGAGTTTGGAAACTCAATAGGGAAGGTTAGTATAACTTGTACTAATATTACTTTTGCGGTATCCTATCTTATCCTATCCTATCCTATCCTACTAATATTATAAATGCGAAAGTTTAGATGTTTGGATGTTTGTGTTTCAATCACGTCAAAACTACTGAACCAACTTGGATGAAACTTGGCATATATATAGTTCGTAACCTGGATTGACATATAGGCTACTTTTTATCCCAAATAGTTAACAGGATCTACAGGATAAAATGAACGAAAAGGATTAGCAGCGCCAATGGGAAGAGGATTTCATTGTCATGTCATGTCACGTCAGTTTGACAGGGCGTAGTACTACCTCTTTGGTCTAACGACTAACGTTTGACATTCCAGTAAGTACGAGTTCGGTGTAATGAGGTGTAATGCCAAGTTTCTCAAAGAAGTATCCGCTCGGTACACGCACAGATAATATAATGTACACGGAAACTGTAGACGCGTACGAAGTCGCGGGCAACTGCTAGTTATAAATAAATAATAAATTAATATTCATGGACATTTCACACGACGCCCTCTAGTCCCAAACTAAGCAAAGCTTGTAATATGGGAACTAGATGCTGATAGAATACATCTATACTTTTTTTCTAAATACATATTTATAATACATAGTAACACCCAGACATAGAACAAACATCTATGTTTGCCACACACAAATGTTTGTTCTCAGTGGGGATCGAACCCACGACCCACAGCACGGAAGGCAGAAATATTACCGACTGAGCTGTGACGCCTGTCAATTTATGTCAATTAGGTAGTACAAATGCTAAATTCAGCTCGAAGGTAGTATTTTCGAAAGAAGTAAGATATTTTATAACATTTTATTTCATAAATACCAATTAATGTCGGATACTTTTATAACATGTAATCGTTAGATATATAGGTAGGTACTAGGTACACAACGCAGATATTTGCAAAAAACTATGTTCAATCAATTTTTTTTTCGCAGATTGATTCCAAAATCGGCCCTGTGGATGCTATTAGAATTAGAATATTGAAAAACATTAAGAGTATGATTATCATCAACGAGGTTTGTAATTTTATCAACTATGTTTTAGCAAATATTTGTATTACACCCCAAATGTCGAGTCGAGAGGGTTTGAACACTGAAGTTGCTATATTTTTTTTTTTACAAAACCTTACAAAAAACTTATCAAATACTTATCCAGGACTATAAAATAATACCTACTTGGTATTTAGGACATCTGTACACTAGAGGCATTATAATAGTTACTGACTCCTATTTTTGTGAAATTGTGTTTTTACATCATTCGAACGTTTCGTTTATTGTTTTACCTTTGAGGTGCAGATATTTTTAAATGTCATTTAAAAAAAAAACCCAGTCAGAGCCACTATGAATGTACGTCTCTGAAAAAAGATGACAAACATAAATGTATACGGGCTGTTTCCAAACCATCACTGATACGACATGTGTGATTCCCAAGATACCGTAGAGATTTCTCATACATTTGAGTACTAAACGCTTTCACACTGTGTCGCGTGGCCCTATAATGACTCATCGTTTAGAATGTGAAAAGTTATTAAATATATTCTAACTGTGGTTTTTCTTAACAGATCGAACTAGTTTTGGTGAAAACGACGTAACACAAGCTGAATTTCTACAGAAACCAATGTATGCAGCATTCAATGTTTCAAAATTAGTATTTGTCTCAAATTATACATACTGGCCACCTATTATAATTGTAGGTATACCTACTCTACATTGTTGGTGGAATCGATGTCGACAACATGTTGCCGACTAATTAAAATTAAGTCAGATGAATCAATTTCAATGGTGTTACCGAGCTGTCCTACTGATACTACAAATGGAACTTTGTATCTTCATGTTCAGTTGTACTACCAATGCCAACTTAGTAGTACTTATTTACTTAGCATTTTTTTGTACATTAATTATTTTATAGTATTATATCTATCGCCACTACTTCCTTCAGAAGCTGGATGTTCCTATGATTGTTTGTATTTTTTTTATTCTGCTGAAACTTTATAGATTTATAGTTTATATAACGTGGGTTCACAGATTATAGAAAAGTATAAGTGTTTTCTATATTCTAAGCGTGGGTTATGGTTATTAAAATCAGAAATAATAACTAGTCGTTCTACCGCAGTTGCAAGACACGTCAATTTTTATTCCCGTTGGTACAACTAGTAGCACCACGGATCAGTCTGGATAAATTGTGTTGTTTATTTTTAAGTGAAATTATAAATTATTCTATTTGTGTAGGTAGGTATAATGTTGAATGTTTTAGTGGTTTTTGTTCATGAATAATTTTTTTTTTGTTATCCTGTTGTTATTATTCAAAAACATTAATTATCATCATCATACTTATCAGCCTGCAGAAGTCCACCGCACGACATAGGTTACAGAATTCCAGAAAGTCCGATTTTGGACATTCTTCGCATCCATCAACTTTGACTGTAATTTAGGCAGGCAAAATGGTATGTTCCTATGACTAAAAGTAGGTAAGTAGTTATTTATCTAAATCTAAAGTAGCTAGCATAACTCTCTATCTAGAACACAAACTCCAAGCTTTATCTAAGCATAGTGGCAAGCGCTTTGAAACAATGCGTAGACTTAGAAGTATTCAAAAATAACCCCAAAAGCATACTGTAGGTAGGTAGGTAGGTACAGCTAGCAAAATCATAAGTCTGTAGACAAATTGAGTTTTTAAAATTTAGGCAGGCGTCACAGCTCAGTCGGTAACGGCTCTGCCTTCCGTGCTGTGGGTCGTGGGTTCGATCCCCACTGAGAACAAACATTTGTGCGTGGAAAACATAGATGTTTGTTCTATGTCTGGGTGTTACTATGTATTATAAGTATGTATTTACAAAAAAAAAGTATTTAAGTATTCTATCAGCCATCTAGTTCCCATATCACAAGCTTTGCTTAGTTTGGGACTAGAGGGCGTTGTGTGTAAAGTCCATGAATATTTATTTATTTATTTATTTAAAATCCAAGTAAAGCAGCCGCAAAGTGATATACCTACTTACCTGTTGTATCCAATGATCTTAAAAATATTTGATTCTATCATTGAAAATCTGTCTTTCGTGCAACACCGTGGATGATGTATTAGGTATCACAAATTGATGGAGTGTCCGTAACGAGGGCTTTAGATCTTCATTAGGGTATAAACGCGTAGAGGCAGGGTATTGTAACAGTGTTCTAGAGCACTGAACAAACTTATTCTACTTATAAGTTTATAAGTTGTTTGTATACGAACCAGGGCGGCATCATGGCAGCCCTTTTACTTGAATAAAAAAAATCATTGAAATAAGTACCTACTTATGATAGTATAAAGATAAAGTGATCTGTCTACCTACTCTTGCAAAAGTTAAATGGTTTACTTACCAACTTATGGTGCTGACCTTAGAATATAGATAATTTGTGGGTGCTGACAGATATTGCCTAAAATGATTATATTTACTTACTGTAATTATGATAATGCACGAAATATCAGGTCAAAATCAAACCAGCACTCTTCATTTATCGCCATATTCGCCAGCGCGTTATCTGTCGCCGGTTTACAAAGCTGACTCCAAATCCTACTCTAGCTTAGTAAATAGTTCTTGAGAGACCTTAGTTTGTTACTAGTAACGACATCTTTCGGAGACTTTGAAACTAACCTCTGATCACGAAGAAGTGACGGAATTTACCAGGAGATGGCGCGATTTGCTACGTTGTTCGTAGTTGCCGTTTGCATAGCATTTGGCATGTAGGCAACCTCTTCTGGATCTGTGGGCTTGGGATAGGTAAGAACTAGGTATCTACTATGTACTTACTATGTGTTAGGTAGGTGGCATGACGGTGTATTATACCTATGTCGATAGACCTATTCTTTTCGCCGCCACATTTTACAGAACCAACATAATTTAATGCTTACTGTGCAACTAGGTTACGAAGTTTCCCAAGAGATGTCGTGATTTCACAAATTCTTTTCGCAATAAAATAAAGCCAATTTCGTATCCTGAACAAATAAAAGTACTTACCTAGAGAGTTTATATTTTTTTTGAACCTATTAAATAAATTGAATATTCAGAAAAACATAATTGATATAACTAGGTATTGTTATTTATTATTTAGTATAACTAAGTTTTGGTTACAAAACGGATTAAAATTGTGTTTTATGGTGTAACATCTGCATTTGCTTGCTTGTTGCCTAGGGCACAATATGTGTGCCAGTGTCACATTTTGTATGCGAATTTATGCCCTAATGTGAACGAGGTCTAAACTTGATACAGGCACTCTCCGCTGGTAGGTAGCACCTATAGCTGCCACTCCACAGAAAGGCCAGTTTCTACAGTCCTTTTTACAATCAGTTTTTCCCTCACATCCTCGGTACCACCAAAGCCTTGAAGGGAGCTGCAGAAGGAGTTGCACCATCCACGTGGTCCAATGATGGCAGAGGCTCACCAGGAGCCGGCAGAAAGGAAAACTGCTGCAGCATGGTGGTTGTGAACACGAAGATGTTGCATTTGGCTAGCACGTCGCCCATGCATCTACAAAAAATACTTCTGGTGTAGGTAAGCACTGTAAAACTGTAAGAAAATCAGTGACAGAATATCACGGTGTCGCTCTTAGAATTCACAAGTTCAAGTGGCAATAGGCAGGCCATGACTTGCAGAACATAGATCTCTCCATAGATTTTTATGAAGAATGGTTTTGAGTCTCCCAACGCAATCTTTACAATGTCAGGAATCTTAATTTTTTCTGTAAAATAGCAGGTCATCATGTGCTTCGTCCACCATCGAGGATTCTGAACGGCTGTCGGTTCTGTGAGCTTAATGGACTGCCAGTTTCTACTGTTCTAGTAATGTAATAAATACCTGTGCTTAGCCAAGCCAAATGGGAAGTAGTGGTCAGGCAGGCACACTCTGCCATCGGAGAGAAACCGCTCTGGTCGAAACGAGTAAGGATCAGGATACAGCGTCTCATCCATCAGGATGTTGGTGAAATTGCTGACCACCATAGTGTCCTGGAAAAAGATAACACAGGTTTAAAATAAAACTTGAGCAAACTGCCCAACACAACAATATTACAAGGCAAACATAATCTACCTCAGGGATGAAGTATCCGGCAAGTGAGGTGTTTCTCAGAGCTCGATGTGGAACGCCAAAAGTTCGTCCCATGAAATGGCGGACGCATTCATGCACCACAGCCTCATTGTACGGCATACTGAAATAAAATAAAATTCCATTTCTGAAAACATTCCTGTACACGTGCCAGACAATTTCACCTGTCTGAAGTGGTAGAGTTCCTGCTAACAGATTTGATTGAGCCATGAAATAGGTTGCCTAACACGTAAAACATTCATGTGATCAGTTTTATGAAACAAGACATGAACATACCTTGAACGATCATCCAAACAAGGTGGACGGTCTTTCCCAACTACTGTATCTATCTCTTCCTGCGCCTTTTTCTGCACCTCCTGTTGCCTCACTAAGTAGCTAAAGCAGAAGCTCATGCTCTTACTGGTTGTCTCAGTACCAGCCATGAACATATCCATGCACATAGCGACCAGCTGACCTTCTGAGTAAGTATTTACTTCTCCACTTGCTCTGAGAACCCTGATGTAAACTTCCATGAAATCTTTGTCCTCTTTCTCAGGATCAAAATTATCTTTATGCAGTTTCAGTTCATCCCGCAGAAACTTCCAGATTTTTTTATGTGTTTTGATGAAGTCTCTGTAACCAGACACTGTTGGAGCTACGATGCTTAGGATAGGGAAGTGACTGAACATGGTACCGACCATATCGACTGCAGCGAACAGGTCGAAGAGCAGCCCTTGGAGTATTATCATCTGTGGATCGCTAGGCTTGTGCCTCAATCCTGCCATCATAGTCCAAAGAGTGTTTAGAATGTAGACATTGAAGAAATTGTGCATTTGGATTATAGCTGTTTTGTTCCCGGTTGCATCGATCATATCTTTAATGTCATTGACCATATGGAACGCTTCAGACACGGCAATGTTCCCCATTCCTTTTCTTCCGAAGCCAAACTCCTTCAAATGTTTGATCAGGAACCTTCTCTGTTCCTTCCAAAGTTCTCCGTCTGTTAAAAGCACTCCTCGTCTTTCTCCCCACGTTCTGGTCTGGTAGAAGATGCCTTTAGGTCTTCCATCGATATCCTCATTGAAGAGCATCTCTTTGTTGGCATCTAGGGTGTTGACCATGACGATCCTATCCTTTCCAATCCTCAGTCCCAGCAGAGACGCGTTGCCGCATCTTCTAGTTAGTTCTTTCACAGCTTTATAAAGGTAACCAGTTTTTTCTCTTAGCTTGTAGACTTCGCTGGCGCAGCCGAGAATAGGGATCCATTTGGGACCTGGTGGAAACTTCTTGGGCTTGGTGGTGTCCAGATAGAGGAACAAGATGGCCGCTAGCAACGCGGCTAGCGCCGCCAGCCACATCTGAAAATTAAGAAAAACAAATCAGATTTCCGGAAATCTAGTAAAATTACTAGATTTTTAACAATGAAACCTTTGTAAGGCATGGCGTTTGATAATTTCTATATTTTACAATCGGTCGCAATTGAAGTTTATGAACTTCGTTACTTTCTAACAGAAGAGAGTACACTAACTTGAACTGCAGCAACTACATAGTTAACTAAGTAGTTGTCCTATGAGAACATAGACCTCGCGAGCCTTTATAACCATGCAATAACCGACACTTTCCCCTGGCTAAATCGAATTTCAGGTGCTTGAATTTTCCGATAGGCCATACCTGTGTAGACTTTTGAGCAAAATAGGGGTATAAGATTTAGCGATTACTCGCGTTCCTTTGGTCCTAGGAAGTCAAATCTGGTGTTTTACGGATTTGTCTCGTAAAGGCGAAGAGGACTGTGTAGTTTCATTCATATCGGTAGGAGTAAATTTTCGGGAAAAAAATTAAAAATTAATTCCCCTCTTTCCCCCCTTCCACTCCCTTTTTTTTGGAAATATTTTTTCACCATCTTGTGTAGAATGAAGTCTAAAGGAAAGGAAGTTACAGGAAACTTTCCCTTTCTTCTCCCCTATTTTCGCCCCAAACAAAAATCGAGGCAAAAAAAAATTTTAATAAATCTAGGAACTTGTGTGCCAATTTTCGTCCAAATCGGTTGATAAATGCGACCTGTAGGCGATTACTGACAGACAGGCAGCCGGACAAAAGCATTTTTGGCCAATCTCGAAACTGAGACGCTTCGCTCGCTTCGCTCGCTCGGTCAACTACTTACTAACTTACCTGTCTGCAGGCTTATTGCGTAAGAACAATGTTGGCAAACAATGTTATAGGTAATGAGCATCATAGCAATATTTTTATCAGTATTCTTAACATTTTTCGTAAGACAAACTTTTTTTATTTATTTCAACACGTACAGAAAATAGATACAAACGCCTAAAGGCCTAAATTAGTTTGCTTTTTTTTTAAATATCCACGTAAGCATTACCATATACTCCACACAACACAAAGTTTTCTTTTAGGGTCGATTCGAGACTGGGTCCGTGGAGTACCGAGGCCGGATTTTCAAAATTCTTTCAGGGCGTCTATTCGAAGCGACGCGGGACCCGAGTACCCGAGGGCTGGTGAGTATCTGGCCCAGTGCATCAGCATTGCTATTCAGCACGGAAATGCAGCCAATGGGCACGCTTCCGATTGGTAGGTAGTAGGTACTGATTTGGATTAGTTGCGCTATCTGTAAATCGTTTGCAACGGTTTATAGATATCTCAGCTGTTTCATGTATATTTTTGTAAATCTTATTATTGTTGTAAATACTGTATTAGTATTAATTTATTTTGTGAATAAATAATTTAACACAAAAATGAGTTGAAAAAGAATGCTAAATTAAGTTTGGCTCTATACGATCTTATTAATGTGTGGAATAAAGAATTTTTTAAATTTGATACATATCCTCAGGTCACTTGTTATTTCAGCAAACCAGGTATGTTGACGTACTATCGGCAAAATTTCCGCCTTACCACTTTTGAAACTGTTTCGCTTGCAAGCAGTTAGCTACCTGACCCCGCCTTTGTCTTTTGTCTTCTTATTTTGACCAACCAGAGATCTAAACATCTATTTATTTTTATGACGGCCCATTGTTTTCATAACTTTTACACCCGAAATAACTTGCTTCTATTGGTATTCAAAAATTAACGGCTAGTCGTTTTACAGGAAATGCACCCTTAAGGTGGTAAGGTAGAACTTTTGCTGATGGTACATTTCGACATCAAAAGTTATCTGTATCAAACTTGCTCAACATAATTGGCACACATTCTATAGTAGATACAATTATTGTTTTTGTGTTTTTTCGAATGTGTATTCTGTGCTGTTGGCGTTACTTATTGAATAAAATAAAATAAAACTTAGTGTTGAGTTGAAGGAAGAGAAAGTTGCACTTACCTACTTATACCTACCATATACCAGGCTATACTTACCTCACAATACGCACAAACAGGTAAAATTAACTGTTACAGACATCAGCTCAGTCGGCAATATTATAGCTCTGCTTTCGCGCTGTGGGCTGTGGGTTCGATCCCCACCAAGAACAAAAATGTATGTGATGGCAAACATGAATGTTTGTTCTGGGTATTACTAAGTAAGTACATATGTATTCACAAAAAAAATGTACATAAGTATTCTATCAGCAATCTAGTTCTCATAGCACAAGCTTTATTTAGTGTGGGACTAAAGGATGATTTGGATCAGTTGAGCTATCTATAAATCGTTTGCAACGGTGTGTTAGATAGCTCAACTGCTTTATGTGTATTTTGTACATATTATAAATATTGTAAATACTGTATTAGTCATAATTTTCTTTGTGAATAAATAATTAAAGGATGTGAAATGTCCATGAATATTTTTTTTTATTGTCACCTACAGGTAGGTACACGTGGATATTATAGCATACACGTTTTTCTGTTCATTTGAATACGCAAAATAGGTCATTTTCGATATCTTTTAAGAAGTAAACTCTAGTGAAGTCACGTACATTAGCTATATTCGTTACGTTCCATTGCACGTGCGTTATGCTCTTATTACGTTTGCGTTGCATTGCTGTGCAGTTACTGTTGTTATGTAACCACGCTGGTACGCTCTGGTGGTTTAGTAGTACCTAGTGACCCTCTTAAGGTCGAGCCTTCAAATCTGTCTGAATAGTTTTTGAATCCAAAAAAACAAAATTATGGTCTTTACCATAATTTTTAGACAATTTTTAGATCATTCTTTTTAGACACTTGACAGCTAAATATGCGCGAAAACAAATTAAATGACATCATAATGTCACTATTTAGTCACAGAATAACTATGAGTTAGTATGAACTGACCATGATTTAAAACTTTGCAGTTCAACTTTGTAGTTCAACTTTGATTGGCATACCCCTGCAGGTACATAGGTACCTGCAGGGGTATGCCAATCAAAGTCTATAATATACTATCTTTAACCAATTTATAGAAATTGGTTAAAGATAGTATAAAAACTAAGGTTTCTATTTGATTTGATAAACTATCCACACATTGTTATTATAATCAAGGTATATTAAAGTTATCACAACGGATATTTGGCCCTCTGAAATTATCTGCGCAGATCCTATATTTGGGTCGTATTGGGGGACAGCGATTTTGTCCGCACAACAGTACATGCGCAATCGTTGGACCTAACTTCAGAGGAATAAAAATCCGTTGTGCGTACTGTACCTACCTTAGGCTGAGAGTCAGATGCTACTTTCTGTCCAGATCTGTTCCCACACTGGATGCAACATTAAACACACTGAAGGTACTCTTGTACTCTTTCTGCAAGATTATGAATGCAATAGCGAGTTACCGAGAGCGGTATTATGCTTTCACTGACTTGCATCGCCAAATGCATTGGGTATATTCCCCACCCCGCCATATCAAAAACCAGTATTTCCAACATCAGGTTATGATCTGGATTGGCCATATACTTGTTTGCAAACTGCGTACCTACTTGTAGCTTGTGTCAAAACTAAAAGCAATAGGACGACTATAAGGATACACCGGACGGGACATCCGTCTATTTTAGTAAAAGGTAGTATAAAAAAAAAAAGGTACCTAGTATAAAAAGGTAGTGTAAAGGTAGGTGGTGGTAGGTAGGTAAATTGTAACACTTATTTTGGCAAATAAATGTATCTTGTATCAGATCTAGGATTTCGACTTAGGACGGATTTGACCCAAGATTTCGATTATGGGGGGGTGGGGGGCTAACCACCTTTCCCCCTGGAGTCGCTGGTGGTAGGGATTAAATATATTGAGACTGTTTGGAGTTCTTTACGTTTCTCTTTTGTTCAGGTACAGTTCCTACCTACTATGCTAATCAAATGAAAAACAAACGATGTAGGTTAACTTTATTTCTAGAAGTAGGTGCCTTTATCAGCATCAACGGTCGATTTAACTATTACGAAATTGACTTTCTTAGAAATTGCTAACCGCAACTTATGTGACATTTATTCACAAAGAAAATTATGACTAATAAAGTATTTACAATATTTATAATATGTACAAAATACACATGAAGCAGTTGAGCTATCTACACACCGTTGCAAACGATTTATAGATAGCTCAACTGATCCAAATCAGTACCAATCGGAAGCGTGCCCAAGACACTGGCTGCATTGCCGCGCTTAATAGCAATGCTGATTCTCTTATTATTTATTATTATTATTAGTTATGTTAGGATAGGTAATAATAATGTTTTGAAATATATATAGCAAAGTTTTTCTTAACTTATCGAACTTATTCGAGGTCGAAAATCGACCTCGAATAGTTTTAATCGACATCATGCCGGGTCTAGCATTTTAGCGAATCAAAGTGCAATCGAAAGCACTACAAGTAAATAGCTATTAATGTTTATCTTTGTAGGTTTATGTGGTAATTCTACGGCTTAGATCGTAATATTGTTACATGCAGTTAAGCTGCTACTAACGGTTAATTTTTATATTATTAAAATAGATAGACAGATAATTTATTGTTATTTTATTAAAATTGGATACCCAATACAGGTTTACACTTCACAATATTACAGGTTCATTAAAAAATATAAAACTAGGTGCTCCTATAATTAAAGGGTACCACAGCGTGCGTAAAGGAACAAACAACAACTTATTACAAAAGTAAAAATTAATGTAAAATCTAAGTAAGTAATATGTTATAAAATCAGTAAAATGGTACGTGTTCTTAAAGCTAAGTAATCAAAAGTAAATTAAACAATAATAATTAGGCACAATATATAAACAATCAAATAAACTCATACAACATAAATATAAACATCAAGAGTGAGAAGATATGGTTAATTAGATAAGTAAATAGAGTATTTAGGGCGGCTTGCACCAGAATCGCTAAACGCGTTTAACTCTTAAATAGTATTTAGCGAGTTGTCAAGTCATACAAATACGTCAGATTTAAATCGATTTAGCTGTTAAACACGTTTAGTGATTCTAATGCAAGCCGCACTAAGTGTTTAGTAAATAAGTACTTAGGTACATATATAAGGCAAACTGCATGATTTGATAGTTATCGTTAACAAATTAATCGCATAAGCTGAAAGAAGATACTTAAGTACATAATAAAAATAGGATATAATTATATTACAATATAATCACATGGTATTTACACAAAGTCAAAGTCAAAATTTCTTTATTCAATAAAATCACAAGGATCATTTAGAATCGTCTTATATAACTAGGTGATTCTAGGTGCCAGTTCCACGCGACCAGAGCCTAGAAGAACGGGCAAGAAACTACGGCCTGGTTCCTAGCGTTTTTTTGTATGATCCCTTTTACAGAGAAATATACATAGAACACGAGAATAGCACTGACATTGCAAGTCGAGTAGTTAGTTCTCTCAATCGTTCACCACAGAAATAGTAAGTAGGTAAGTACAGGGAAGCTAGCTAGTTGTTTGTGTACTTTCGACGTGATGGTATAACAATCGCCAAAGTGTCGCTATCTAGGTTGACGTCTTGTCATGTGAAGTTATTTGAGCTCTAAACACAAGGACTAGCTGTGTTTAATTTTAAATTTAGGTATAAAAAATAAAAATTTGATGAATTACTACTTACATTTGAATTTACGATAATGCAGCCAGTGTCTTGGGCACGCTTCCGATTGGTACTGATTTGGATCAGTTGAGCTATCTATTAATCGTTTGCAACGGTAGATAGCTCAACTGCTTCATGTGTATTTTGTACATATTATAAATATTGTAAACACTGTATTAGTCATAATTTTCTTTGTGATTAAATCATTGGTATTTTATCTGCATAGCTGTACTAGCGCCATCTGGCCAGTTTTTTTCGTACTATATACCATCCCTTATTACAGGGTGATTTCAGGTTCCAACTTTTTAGAGAGCCTGAACACAGGTGGCGCCACTGAGATATTATAAGATTTATAAGCTGAGGGTTAGATAAAACTCAATGTTCAAGGTCTTTTTTAATTTTTCGAAATTTTATTTCATACGAGCTGGCCGCTTCTTCTCCGGCCAGTGCACCTACTTACATCCTAATGATTTTTTTAACAAACTATTAAACAAACAATGATAATTAAAATTTACAGACCCTTGACTACTTCAAAACGACCTAAAGTCGTTAAAAACCCTCCGTAATTGGTATGCCTTTTCATGTTTTCAACGATAAAGCACTAAGTAGGTATGTCGTTTGTGTCTGTAATAGTACTTGTATAAGGGGGAAACTTAGAGGGGATTTTGAAATCTTTCACTGATAAAAAATCTACGTTTGAATTTACGATTCAGAATTGAGTTTTACCTCAAAATACGAGGCATTACGGCTTATTGGGGATAACAGAGTGAGCCTTATTTTTTTTACAAGCTTTTTTTCCACTAAGCCAGGGTCGTAACAGATCCGGCTTCAGACTGTACCTTTGTATCCTTGAGGAATGTATCCATGTAGATACTCTAGTCTAGAGGAATGTATCTATGTAGGTAGATACCCTACTCAGTATCCACATGAATACATTCCTCATCAACAGATGAGTAATTCTCGCTTCATAAAAATCATCAAAGACATTTGAGTTACAATATTGTAACTTTTATAACATCCCACTAAAATTTAATTTTCACTAGATTTCAACGAGCCACTCGCTACTTCAGTACTAAGCAAAGGTTGCCTAGAAATTATAAAAAAGTTAATTTTCAAATAACCCTAGAAGAAAGAAAAAATCAAAACCTTACTTTCGGAGCTTCGAGACCACAGACAAACAGACAGACATACAATGTCGTCGTACTTATCGACCTTTTTTATAACGCTCAATCTCAGTCAGTTTCATTTTGTTTCAAAAATGTGTCCTAGGGGTTCTGTTTTTCCAAAACTTTATCGGAACACTAAAAACATGGGAACAAAATGTTCGCTCGTGGGAACACCAACTGCTTTTTCCGAGAATGGGCGTATGCACATTATCAACGACACGACACCGTACGGTATCGTTGGAGAGATAAAGGTGTCGATTTTTTTTGTGTGATTTTGAATGTCCACAATTTTACCTGATGGTGTGACGATGAGGCCGACGATGGAGCAGACACCTCATAAGTTTATTCACTCTTGCCTTGAAAAGGCCCAGATTGTATTCTTTAGGGAAGACAGGATTTTCGTGCAGCTTTCTAAACTAACCTAATTTGACAGAACTAAAAATGATGCTGTCCGTTTCTCATAAACTGAAACGACAAAGACCAGTTGTTTTAGAAAAATGCCACTACAGACTAATGTCATTAGTACTAGACTAGACACTTTCAGAGCGTGTGTGTAGGTAGACGACATTTTCGTTCGAGCAACTATCACGGCTCACGATATGTCGGTATCGGTGATGTCGTGAGTAGGGAGTTATTGGGCACTCTACCCCACCTTCGGTGGGGTGAGCGCCCAATAACTCGTTTGACTCCAACGTGGGATGGGCGCCGATGACTCCAACAATGAAATGTTAACTCCGCTAAAGTATAAAAACATATGAAGTGGGGTGAGCGCCGAACGGCTCCAACAATGAAATGTTAACTCGCTAAAAGTATAAAAACATGATTCGAATTTAACAAGCCCGCCGCGCGAGTTGCATCGCTTACAAACTCAACACCGATGTGACAAAGCGCGCCGCGCGCGCCGTACCGTCCATCCGCCTTCTCAAATAGACTTGCGGTTACAAACGTAGTAGAAATAAAATATTTTATTTGTTCGGTTACCTACACAAAGTCACCGCGTTACTAACTTAGGACTTACCTTGATAACTGGTACTGCAACTGGTTTTGAGATTATAACACACATAATACACATTTCGTTTTATAACTTAGGTTAATTCTAATATTAGAATAGTGGTTACTATTCTAATATTCAGGGTTGTTTGAATATGACATTCTAACAGAAACAAACAAGAAATTGCGAATTGGGTAGGTACAATTACTCTATTATGTGACCAGATAGGCACAAAGACATCTGAACTTTTTGTAGAATTTTTAACTTTAGGTATTCCGGTCAGATAGACACCATGTCGCTCCCCAGAAGGTAGAGATATTATCCACCCCGTTTTCTGTGACCAGATTGGCACGAAGACATCGGAAAATAAAAGTAAATATTTAGGTGTCCCTAGTTCAGGTCAGTTTGACTCATATCGTTCCACAGAAAATCTAAGATTTATTAGCGTTTTACCATAAAATACAGTACACTCTAATCCGTGTCCAGATTGGCACGAAGATATCTGAACTTAGAGCTCAGGTCAGATTGACTCATATCGTTCCACAGAAATAAAGTTAGTAGCGCATTACCAGGTAGCAAACACTTATCTGTAAACTTTCTGTGTCCAGATTGGCTCGAAGATATCTGAACTAAAATTCTGATCAGATTGACTCATGTCGTCCACAGAAGCAGGAGATAGGTTATGTACCTAAACACCATTTTCGGTGACCAGATAGGCACGAAGACATCAGAATTTTGGGGTACCTTACGTATTTTCTTAAAATACTTACATAATATTCAGGTCAGATTGACTCATGTCATTTCACATAAAATAGAGTAAGTGTTACCACAATATACACTCAACTTGTTCTTCTGTAAGAATAACACATTAACAACCGAAGAACTTTAGAATAGGTAGGTATAAAATGCAATAATTTAATTTCAATCTAATAACTTGTTACCACGACACTAATACTCGGTCTTTACTATAACCAGCAATAATAAAACTAGTGTTGGCTCGAGTTCGGTATGAAGCTGAGGCTAGGGTTTCGGCTTCGATGAAACCTGAACGGTTCGGCTTCGACACTGCGTCTGCGACTGAACAAAATCTTGTCTTATTCAATTTCTTAGTTAATACTGTACATACAATCTAGTCAAAGTAAAGTTACACATTCCACAAAGTCAAAGTCGAAAGGTGTTTATTTCAGCAAAATCAGAAGGATCACTGTAACGCAAAGGTGTGCTAAGTGGTTATTTTATTCTGGTTTATTTTCTCTTTTATAATTATATACCTATACACATATTAATAATTTTATTATGAAGATACTTTGGCTTCGGTCAAACTAATCGAAATTCGGTTCCGAGCACAACACTACTTTAATAAAATTACATAGGTAACCCGGTGTTGATATAATTCTCAGTACTGGAAACGTGGGAACATAAAGTGATGACAAAGTGATTTGTCATGAGGTACGATAAAGCTTTAGCACACTGACATAAAGCGAAACCGAAGCGATTAAAAACAAAAGTAACATAAAAATTGTAGGTACCTATATTTTTTATGAAGCTCTATGTTTATGTACTTACTATAATTAAGTATTTTAAGATGCTATGAATTTTATAAGAAATCAAGGTGTATTTCTATATAATTATTATTGTTATAAAAATTAAAATAAACTCAGAAATCTTTAGACGTCCTTTTTGAAAGTAATACTTACGACTTAGTAAGTAGGTAGTACATAATTATTAGACAAAGGCAATATAAAGCTTTGTTATCAGTGTGGCGAGGCTTTAGTCATAACTACATAATTAAATATTATTAGATCCTAAAATGATAAAAGAGTTTGTTTGTCGACTTATTAAGTAAATTCTTACAGCAATGTACTAGGTACCTACATGGTAGGACCTAGATACACTATGTAATAATGTAACATTTAGGTAATAATAATGATGACTGGTAGACATTTTTCGGTGATGATGTATGTGATGAATAGTTTAGGAGCCGGAAAGTTTAGAAGTGCCTTTTTAGCCTTTAGGTTAATTTCATCTCATTTCTTACAAATGTAGTAAAATTAATGCATAACAAGTCGCAGGCAACAGGTAATACCATACGATTATGATTATGTAGCGAATATAATCTTTGTCATTTCTATAGGTACCGCGAAACAGTTTGTCATGTACAAGGTGTATAATAAGACTACACTCAAAAAAAGATATTTATGTTTCGACCAAGTACATTACCTACATACTATTCATGACTTAGACCTACTTACATACAAGAAATCAGTTTAAGTTTATTATCGTTTTTGTAACATATACGTTTGTTATAATTTATCATTTACATCTACTTTACAAGCGAAACCAATCCATAAAATGATTACAAGTTTTCTTTCCCTAAGAGCTACGTATGTACCCTAGACCTTAAAAAACTGTGTAGGGAACCTGTGTGCTTTAAATTTCGTAAATGGTTTTGTTACACCCTTTGTTATTATTGCAGCGAGCAACGGTTTCAATTTCGTCGGTAGAAATAAAAGAATGGTGTTAAGTTCAATTATTGTAATTCAAATAAATAACAGGATTATGCATTACGATTTAAATGGTCGTAACCGACATGAAATTAGTTATCCTACTTATTACGCGTAGGTTATGGTTTGAATTTAGAACGGTTAATTTTGCTGACAACGTATTTCGTGTTACTGAATAAAATCTATCAATTTGTGCAAAAAAGTGACATTCGCATCAGAACCTTCGACGGACGACGTTATTATCTGCAACATATTTTTAAATAAAATGTGAGTAGGTAAGTACCTACCCCGGTACATATTATGTACTTATTTACTTAAGGTTTGTTGATCAAGATCACATCATTGAGAGAAACCATTGCTGCATCATTGCTCTGGTAGGTGGAAGCGCGGTCTCTATGCCAGAGGTGTTGGTTCGATTCCCAGATTTCTTTTGGTGGATCTCTCTCGGATGATACTAGAGATAAAAGTAGCTCAGGACCTTTATTTTAATATATTATAGCTACTACCTTATTTTACTCATAATGTTAAACAGTGAACTACTCCCGGCTGATGATATGATCAAATTTTATTATAATAACTTATGTGGCTAATAAATCTTTGTGTATTTCAGGTCTGACTCAGAGTATGAAGCCTCTCAATGTGCGCCTGTAGTGGAAAAAGCTTCGACGTCAAAAAAAGCAGCAACCAAACGGAAATCGAGCTCCAAGACGCCATCGGACTCAAAATCAAGGTAATTTAGTGATTTTATTTTTAACGACCTTCGTGGTGCGGGGTGCGAGTTTAGTCAAAAGGTTCGATTCCTGCTACGTAACAAATGCTTGCGAGTCTTAGAATATTTGAGGATGATTAAAGGAGTTGTCATATGCACGTTCATTGCACCACCATGAGTTTTAACGTAGCACTGATTTTTGTTCAGCGGTTTTAATTAGGTAGGTAAGTAAAATTAAATTTATTTACACATTTATAATAAATCATTTTATTTTATTTACAGAGCTTCTACTTCTTCTAAAAGTGACTGCGCGGTAGCGGACCTCTTTGACGAACCCAAACCAAGGTATTATTTTTATTTATTTTCCTACGATTTCCGTGATGTGGTGCGAGCATGTTGAAGGTTGTGGCTTCAGTGGTGGGTTCGATTCCTGCTACATACCTATCAAATGCTTGCATGTCTATTACTGCTGGCTGAGACACTCTAAATATATTTATTTATTTAATATTGCATCAGCACAAGCTCACATTTTACAAGATAACAGTTCTATACCTACCTGAATGGTTGCAAGCACTTATGAAAATAGTAAATACCTAATCTGTTTTGTTATAGCACTGGTTTTTGCTTTTTAAACGTGATTTAATCAAATATGTATTTTTTGTTTTACAGAGCTTCTACGTCTAAGGACGATTTATTTGGATTGGAAGGCGCTTTCGAGGTCCCTTCACCGGCTGCAAGTAGTCCAGTCGCCTCTTCGCTTGTTATTCGAGTCGCGAACGGGAAAGTGCGCCGCACGGCTGATGTTTCTGGCGACTTTTTCGTGGAACTAAAAGTTTATTGCACTAAAGAAATAGCCGATACTCCGCGACAGGAGAGATGGAAAAAGGCTCAAGTGGCACTGAAGCTTCAGCTGTCGAGGGATAGCACGTATTGGAACGAACTTCAAAAGTTTATGCGTCGGTCTCATGAGGCATTTGCCTCGTCTGAGGCCTGTTATTTTAGTGATAACATTCATTTTTCGTAAACTGTATGTTACTTATGTAGGTAGGTACCTATTATATCACTAAAATAAAGAAAACTAAGTTTTATTTCGTGTTACGCTTAGGCATCCATTAAATTGTTTTGATATAAATAACTATAGTTACCTAACTAGGTAGGTAAATATTAATTCTAGGCCAAGTTTAGGTAAGTTAATTTGATTAAGTACCTACCTAAATAATACACTAAAATGCCTTTCTGTACTGTTTGTAACGTAACTGTTGAGCGCAGCCACTGGACAGGTCACCTACGCAGCACTAATCATAAAAATAAAAACATTTCACATTTTTGTGAAGGTGTAGAAAAAATACATTCTGCATTTCGCAGTCGCATAGCTTCTTATAGAATTGTTGATTCTAATGAGAACAATTGTTCTTTAGAATTGTTCTTGAATAACATTCAAGACAAGATCAAAATGTTAATAGATATGTCTCTACAAGACCACATCAGTATAAAAGTAAATTTTGAATACTATGCTCTGTTTTTAATGGTTAAAAATGATAGTCAGGAAATGAAATCGTTTTGTACTAAAAATTTCACTCTACATCAGAATTATGATAGTGTTTTATTAATGTCAGAACTAAAAAGTATGTTTCTAAAGAAAAACGAAGAATTTCAGGACCGTGATAGTGGATGGACGTTCTTGAGCAGTTCCCATCTAGAAGTTAACATCAATAAATACCAACCTCTGCGCGGTTCAAGTTTTATTAAGTTACCAAATGCAATAAAATCAAAAAAAGCCTGTGTTAATATTCACAATAATGACGAGTATTGCTTTTTATGGTCAATTGTTGCTGCTTTGTACCCAGCGCAAAGTCATCCTGAAAGAGTATCTTCGTATCCAGATTTTAGAAATGTGCTTAATGTAGAAAACATAAAATTCCCATTAAATTTTTTGGATATTGCGCAGTTTGAAGTAAATAACCCTGAAATCGCTATAAATGTGTATGGTTTAAAAAATAATACCGTAGTAGGTCCGCTTTATAAATCGAAACAAACTTTGAATAGAGAAGTGATTCGTTTACTTTATTTAGAAAGTAATGGTTTGTCTCATTACTGTCTCATTAAAGATTTGTCAAGACTTGTAAAGAGTCAAATAACTAAACATCATAGCAAATTACACTTATGTGACGATTGTTTAATGTTTTTTGATTCCAGTGATAAGCTTAGTAATCACAGTTGTGGCGGAGTCGCTACCGAGCTGCCTCCAAAGGGTTCTTTCATACAGTTTGAAAATTATAACAGAAAACAAACCATGCCCTTTGTTATATACGCAGATTTTGAAACAATTCTCGAACGGTACGAGTCTTGTGACCCTGACCCAACTACGGCGAGTACAGTAACGCGGCAGCGACATGTGCCTGCAGCTTTTGCGTATCATATTACGTGCACTTTAGATGAAAGCCAGAATCGGTTCGTTTCTTATCGTGGTACAGATTGTGTAGCAAAATTCGTAGACTCTATTTATCACGATGCTCGAAAAATATACTCTAGTCTAAAGAAATGCGTTCCTATGATTTTCAACGAAGACGATGCTCGTGATTTCGAAAGTGCCGTAACATGTCACATTTGTGATAATTTTTTAGTAGGGGATAGGGTCCGTGATCATTGTCACTTGACTGGTAAATACCGCGGCGCCGCTCATAGTTATTGCAACATACAATATAAACTACCAAATTTCATACCAGTATTTTTTCATAACTTATCTGGCTATGACTGTCACCTCTTCATAAAAGAATTAGGTGAAGCTCCCGGAAATATTAAATTGATACCCAAAACTAAGGAAAGCTATATTTCTTTCACAAAGTATATTCCAATTTCTGACAAAGAAAGCATTCAAATTCGATTTGTTGATTCTTTCAAGTTTTTGGGAACCAGCTTAGAAAAATTGGTTAGTACTATGAAAACACAAGACTTGAAACAATTAAAATCTTATTTTCCAAAAGAAGAGCAATTTAACCTGCTCACCCGAAAAGGGGTGTATCCTTATGACTTTATGTCTCGATGGGATCGTTATGAAAACACTAATTTGCCTTCTAAAGCTAATTTTCATAACTTTTTAACGGATGAACCAATTACTGATGAAGACTACGAACATGCTCGTTCGGTTTGGTTAGAGTTTAATGTTCAAAATATGGGAATGTACACAGATTTATATCTTAAAACAGACGTCCTTTTGCTAACTGATATATTCGAAAATTTTAGAAAAACATCAAAACGTTCATACAATCTTGATCCCGCGTTCTATCTTACTGCACCAAGCCTATCTTTTGATGCAATGCTGTTAAAAACAGGTGTCCGACTAGAATTGATAAATGATGTTGAAATTTTTAGAATGATACAAAAAGGTATTCGTGGAGGCGTTTGCTTGTGTTCCAAAAGACATGCCAAAGCCAATAATGAATATATGGATAGTTACGATCCATCTAGTGAAAAGTCGTATCTAATGTATTTGGACTGTAACAATTTATACGGATATAGCATGTGTCAATTCTTACCATATTCTGATTTTAGGTTTATGAATGAAAATGAAATAGCTTTTTTACAAAAGAACGTAACAAATATCAGTGAAATATCTGAAAATGGATACATTCTTGAAGTTGATTTATCATACCCTGAGGCTTTGCACAGTGAACATAATGATCTTCCATTTTGTCCGGAAAAATACATACCATCTGGTGGTAAGAACAAGAAACTTATACCTAATTTGTATGACAAATACTACTATGTTATTCATTACGTACATTTAAAAAAATGTTTACAACACGGTTTGGTATTGAAGAAAGTTCATCGTGCTATCACATTTAAGCAAAGTAATTTTCTAAAGCAATATATTGATCTTAACACTCAATTACGTCAAAGAGCAGAGTCAACATTTGAACAAGATTTTTTCAAATTATTAAACAATAGTGTTTTTGGAAAAACTTTGGAAAATAATGAGAAAAGAATAGATGTCAAACTAGTGAACAAGTGGTGTGACTCCAACAATAAAACAAAACAGACAAATTGTGCAGAGAAATTGATAGCTAGTCCATATTTTCACAACGCTTCTGTTTTTTCTGAGAATCTAGTAGCAATCCAAATGAAGCCTTCCCGTGTTATTCTTAACAAACCGATATACATTGGGTTTACTGTGTTAGAACTATCCAAGAGTCATATGTACGATTTTCACTACTCCATCATAAAACCTTTCTACGGTAATCAGATTGAATTGTGCTACACTGACACCGACAGTTTAGTTTATCATGTACAAAAAAGAAATCCTTATATCGATTTCAAACAAAATTTCTTGGAATATTTTGATACCAGTAATTATGAAGTTAACAACGAATTTGACTTGCCAATTATCAATAAGAAGGTTCCAGGACTATTTAAGGATGAAATGGGTGGTAAAATCATTGAAGAATTTGTAGGGTTGCGCTCAAAGCTATATTGTATTAGAACGATAGACAAAACAATAAAGAAGGCAAAAGGTACAAAAAAATCTGTTGTAAAAAACTTAAATATGAGGGACTATAAAAATGTGCTGTATAACTGCAATGTCATCCGCAAAAAAAATGTATTATTTAAATCAATCAAACATGAAATATTTACACATAGTGTAAATAAAGTGGCACTTTCTAGCAATGATGATAAACGGTTGCTGTCATCTAACAAAATATCTACCACAGCTTGGGGTAATGCATCCATATTTATGTAATTTTTATTGTTATGTTAAAACTTACTTTAAGTAAAATATAAGTACCTATTTCAATTGATGTATTTAGCTGTATACGCATGGTTTGATTAAGTTATGTTTTTGTGTTCTCTATGATCTAGATATTACCTACCTATGTAAGAAAATATGAGTAAATAAAATTATCTACATAAAAATATTGTATTATGTTTTTCTTTAAAGTTAACATCCCACAATTATTCTTAGGTACTATTCAGGTTCCTCTATCAAAGAGCACCGCACTAACAAAATATGGTAGGTAGGTAATGATATATTACACTGATCAGGTGGTCGAGACGTTCGCTGCGCACTGACTTGTTGAAACATGAAAAGTGATGAATTATCAGAATTTTATAGCGATGCATCACCAGAATTTATAAGCTTTGCTCATTAATCAGCTTACAGTTGTCGGAGTGACATTGGATTAAACAAATTGTAAGTAAAAAACCTTATTTTATATAACAGGTCATTTCATCAATTTTATTATTAATTCTTATTGTGTTTGTTTCAGATCTTTCATTTGCATTTCCCTTGACGGTGATTCTCTCAATTTTATTCGCGCGCATCTGATTTGAAGCTAATTTCATTGGTAAGTTCACTTTCCGATACAAATGTTATTGCGAATACTACTGTTTAATATGAATGCACCTTTAAACTTTTTTTTATGTTTTACAGATAATGACGGATCATGGAAATAAAGATTACGACGAGACTCAAGACGGACTTTTTGGGATAAACACCCAAGAACTTCTCTTCCATTGTGCTCAAGTTCCTCCAGGAGAATCGGAGGAAGACTTACCATTATTACATATTAGTGAAAATACGAAGAAGCATGGAAAAATATCAAAATCTAAGAAGAAATCTGGTGTAGATAAGCGACTTCGATCGCAGCAGTCAACATTCGTTCTCAGTCGGGATAAGTGTAGTGGTAAAAGATTAATACAAATTAAGATAACGGACATTAGTGGTTATGACAGTGAAAACGTGATAGTATCGGCTCAGTATATAGTGAAAAACAATTATGACGAAGTGTTGGATCAAACAGAACGAATTGTGAAAAAGATATGTGAAAATATAACATGTAACTAAATAACCTAGTTGTAAGAAAATACCTAATATGATAGATATATTACTTAATTAATTGAATAAATATTATTACCTTCCAAATATCTGTTTTTATTAACCTATTAGGTTCCTGTTATAGGCATATTATAATCACTGAAGGAAATTTAAAATAAAACAAGTAGGTATACTTAATCAAATTATATTTTTTATTGTAAAATGAGTAGGAATAATAATATGCTAACTTAAAAAACTATTTTAACTTAAAACATTTATGTTGTTTTCTTCACACCACATTTTGATGCATAAAACATTTTTTAATGCACACTTTTTTCTATGATGCACACAGTTCAAACAAACATTTTGTTTATCATATTGACTATACAGTTTTAAAAAATTAGGACACCCTTCTTCGTTTAAATCTATAATATCACAGTTATTACATAATTCCTGAATCCATTTCACTTTTTCCGTGCCCTTAGTTATAACTTTCTTCTTATTTAAATACAACATAATAGTGCGCTTGAATTCTCGATAGTCTATAAATCCTTCACTCCAAAAAATCCTATGATGATTTTCTAACCACCGTACTTGCTTTTTTTCATCACTTGTTAAGTTATTATATGGATAGGGAGGCTTAATAATAAACGTTTGAGTGTATCCATTGATCAATATAGCAAACTCTTTGATAATAAAATGATTATTTCTGTCCTTGAACCCTTGTAAATCTACTATTACACTATCACGGCTCATGATATTTTCTTTACTAAATTACTCAGTGGTCTGTATTCAATTAGACAATCATTTAAAATGAGGCAGTATGCTGCTGTCTGGTTCGGTATCTCAGAATTACATTCAAGTTCTACACTGACGCTTACTACTGGACCAGATTTAAGGTTTTCACTTTGTCTTGAGCAATCTATTACAAACAGCGGAGCTTTTTCTTTAAATTCAGAAACAGTTAATAGCGGTTCACTTCTACGTTCGTAATAAGACTGTTGGAATTTTACATACTGTTCGTATATTAAGGCAAATTTTGTATCTGGAAAACTTACATTTAAACTTTCATAAGGAAAATATGTAGAATTGAGATAAACTTTAACATCTCTTAAATCACAATGATCGAATCGCGACATATCTTTGTCTGCTAAATTTTTTCGGTGTGTTTGTAAACCTATAACAACGTATCTAGGTTTTTCAATCTGTGATGAAGTTTTAATTGACCAGGTATGTTTAGTAGTTTGTGGTAGCAGAGGATATTCATAAAGATCCCAATTTCTAAATGCTAAATGCAGGGGACGATCTTTTTCTAAAATCTTCAGTAAATTAACTTTTTCCTTGTCAGATACCCTAACGTGTGGCACTCGCCATACTATTTTATTTATTATTATATCTTCAAGATGCTCACCTGGAGAAAGTTTTACTGAGTTTAAATTGGTATTACCGCGTAAAAGTATGAGTTCATGTTTACAGTTTATAATAATTTTTTTATAATCTTCAGCAAAGCCCATAAATTTGTTAAGTGGAATTGAAGCTGAAAAACTATCTCCAATTTTTGATCCATTTACATCCCAACCCCAAGCTTTTGATATTTTTGCATCATTTTCATTAAATGATAATAAACTTTTTATAGTAGTTGTAATTCCAGCATTTTTGATTCGGTCTATTTCCACGCCATTTAGCTCATACCTAATATCTTGAAAAAGATAAAGTAAAGCATTATTGGTAAATTCCACACTTGTAACTTTTTGTTTAGTATCCTTTTTTATAATATTCACTGTTCCTTCTATGTACAGAGTACTTGCTGATGGTAATATGTATAGATCTTGCTGATTGATAGGTATGCGGATTTCATCATTCCTGTTAAAACTTGTTACATAAGGTTTATACGAATGGTACTCGATACCATCAATGGTATTATCGAATGATGGTAAGCTTGATATATTTAAAATACTCATTTTAGAAGTCCAATTAACTCCAAAAATCTTTTATTTTCGTCGGTTATTTTTTTTTTTCTTATTAGTTGTTTCCTTACGGATCGTTCGTTTGACACTGACGTGTTTGGTTTTAGTATTACCATATTTATTGTAGTCAATCATCTTTTTCTGATATGTAAGTACAATTGAACTTCTTCACCGCGTAAATTTATCAAATTATTCTTAATATCTAATAATCTGATATTTATACTGCTTACGTTAATTTGATTGACAGGAAAGTAAATTATATTCTTAGGTATTTCTATGATTCGGTATCCAGGTGGAACGTTTGGCGCAAATTCATGAATTATATGACTTGATTTTCCATCAATATACGAGCCGCTCACTATATCACATTCGATTCTTACCACGGTCGTTGATAAAATGTTGACTGGAAACTGCGACTCATGTAATATATTGGCTTTCAGAGTTTGTTTACCATATCCTAATAAAGTTCCAAGAGAATCGTTTTTTTCGAAATGTATGTCTTTGGAGCAGTAAATAAATGTTTTTAGTGTGTTATTGTTGCAAAATAAATTAAAAGTTGTTCCTTTTCCCACTTGTGCTCTTAAATAATCAGAGATATCTTGCAGTTCGTATGCACCTTCTGGTATTTCTATGGTTTCATTGTCTCCATAGTAAAATGTATTATTTTTACCATCAATGTTAGGAATCGAATTAAACGTAGACAAATGCAACAGGGCGCATTCATATTCACCATCAAATTGTAAAGCAGGACAATAGTTAGTCGATAAAGTGGATTTGTTACCAGTTATTGACAGCGTGAAAGACATTTTAGAAATGAAGGTAATAAAACCTACTCCTAATTTTATACAATATATTTTTTATTTCAATAGTACTACCTATAATAGATCTTAACTTGTTTACCTTGAAATTTTATCCCAAAATTCATGAAGAAATTTTAAACAGAGATGACCACAATCAGATGTGTTAAAACGTTGATAGCTACAATAGTTATAAAATAAATTAGATTTTAAATATTTAACTATCTCTGTAGGTGGTTTTAAATCTCCAAAACTATCAAAATACTCACAATAATCTAAATATTTTGCATAGGCTACCCAGTGAGTTCCTTCATTCTTTGAATTATCTAAATTCACAATACCACATTCGATATCATTTGGTTTTTTAGGCAGTTCATCTATCATAAAAACATCTCTAAAATAAGGTATGTATTCAAATGCATATTTTAATAATTCTAAATTAGTAAGAGCTCGATTGGGTAACCTTTTCCTTAGTTTTTTGAATTTTTAACAAACAAACCATTTCCTTTCTTGTATGGTTTCATGTAAAGACCTTTCCCTAAAGCAATAGATTCCATCGTTCTATTATGTCTTTGAGCCTCTTCAAAGTTCTTTGTAGCTGATTTGTGATCATGCACAGCTTTGGTAATACCTGCAGCTCCTCCGGCTAATGCACCAAGTGCAGATAATCCTGCAAATATTGGTATCAACGGAAGAATACCACCTGTTTTCGGTAATGGTATGATACGAGGCATTCGAACTCCTTTGTTATTTTTAACGAGTTTTTTTGCAGCTGAATACGCTACTCGTATAGCTTTCGAATTGTTCGATGGTTTCAATGTCTTCAGTCGATTACGAATTGTAGAAACAATTGATCTGAATGATTTTGTTCCTGCACCATGCTTAAGTTTGGTTTTCATTACTTTGCTCACTAGCCATGAAGCCAATTTTTCTCCCTTTCCGACATTCTTTGACTTCATACGCTGTTTAGCCATGTTTAATAGTTCGAAATCAGCCCTGTGTCGATCTTCTAAATTAGTGGAATTATATGCGATATCGTGCTGCATACAGGCGTTATCTAACTGGTTGATTCCCTTATCACCTCTTAATAATCGTGCTCTTAGTCGCGTACCAGGTCCACAAAAGTTATATCCAGGTAAATGCAATTCAAATGGTAAGTTATTTATTAAACTGTTAACTAGTCCTCCACCACGCATTGCAAAGATAATAATGACAAAAGGTAACACGGTATATATTTTTATATAATTTTTACGATCATAAAAGTGCGCGCTTTTCTATCCAGCTATTCTCACTTTCTGAAAGTCCTAGCCATTTAACAAATAGTTTGCTACCTTTTTTTCTAATAACTCTTTCAATTAAATAAACGTTGGAAGAATTTGTTTTTTGAAGTTCTGGTTCATAAAAAGTTCCTAATATCGGTTGTTTGTGCAGATCTTCAATTACATAAGTAAAAGGATTTGTATGATTAACTTTTTTTACTAAAAATAGTTCAGTAGACCAGTTTGGAGTGTAACCCTTTTCAAAACTACCTTTGTATTTGCTTATACGCACCAAATCCCCTATGTTCAACTTGGTTTTCTTTGATTTATCAGTTTTGATCTGTGATTTTTTTATATTTTTCATTACTAAATTCTGATTTGTGTGGTTAACAACATTTGGCTTATGTTTTGTAATTCTATGTATTGTGTCATTATATAAGTCTACAACATTTTCTAATGGCTTCCCCACCCATTTATAGCTACCACTCAAACTAAAACTTTTGTATAATTTGTTTTTTAGAGTTTTTATTAGCCGTTCCACTATGGATGCTTTTTTTATGGAATATGTAGAATAATGGTTAATTTTATATAACGTTGTTATTTTTTTAAATTCATTATTATAAAATTCTGTACCCAGGTCCGTTTGTAAATTAGCAGGCTTACGATGAGTTGAAAACAAGATATTATTAAATGCCTTTGCTATTTCACATTTGGTCTTTGTTTTGACTGGAATAGCCCAGGCAAACTTTGAAAAACAATCTAAGACTACTAATATGAACTTATAGCCATGGTTAAAACTTTTCAAGTTAACAAAATCAATAAGATCTGCTTGCCATAAGTCATCGATCCCTTTTAATACTACAGATCTTCGAATAAAGTTTCTACGCGCTGCCTTGTGAATTTCGTTTACAACTTGTATTTTACTCATCTTTTATGGATAATATTTTAATTTTATTTAAATCAGCTTTTGTGCAGAAGTCTTGTTTAAACTGTTGAATACAATTTTGAATATCTGTTTTTATAGTGTTAATCAAATCATGAACTTCTTGCTTGCTTGCGTATGATTCAGATTGTTGGTCTACGTATTCTTTATTAACAGCATCATTTGCTTTCAGAGGAATTATAATACCTGTTAATCTCTTTGATTGTAAATCTATTTCTCCGTTTTCTTCTTTTACCAATGTCAATGGTTTGTCAATGAATTCTAAGAAATCTGATAAACGCAATCGTTTATGAATATGATGACCAAATTTATCCATTTTAGATGATGAACTGTCAGGTCATGAGGGTAAAGCAGGAATGAAAGTGAGTTTAGATTTATACCTTATTTATTTGGAATAATACCACTCTCACGCAACTCTTGTACAATAGATATTATTTCATTATCTAACCCAGTATTACCAGCATCTTTAGAAGCAATTAGTAGTTTTAACCTATCAATTAATTCATTAGGATCATCCCAGTACACGTAATCAACATTTTTCTTCCATTTCTTCAATATGGACAACCCCTCTCCTTCGTGTGTGTCAGGCTGACTAGTGTCAGTACTTGCTGAAACTTTTCGCAACTTGAATAACGGCTTTATGATATTCAAGTATTTTCGACCTCTGTTACTTTTAATGGGTTTCAATGGATCGTAATCTCTTCGATGAGCATTTGTTTCAAGTAACATTAATTTATAATGTCTTATATCTTCATCTGTTATCATAGATAAGTCAGGCACTTTCTTAAATAAAAGTTCATTTATCCCAGACGTAATTTTATACTTGTTTGCACCAACTTGAATATAATCATCATGAAGACCCACACGTGTAGCTCCCATCATAAGTTTTCCACGTTCATTTCTCACACCAAATGGAATACCCTTTAAATTTTCGGAAGACTTGGACCACGACGAAATGTCAAAACTGTGGTCACTAGAACCTGATTCAACTGTTTTAAACGAATCATTATTTGTATCATCTTCACAATCGGATTTTTCTGAATCTTCACTAGATTCCTCCGATCCATCCAAAACTTTATCACCTGGACTAAAAACATTAAATCCGATGTTGGATTCTCTTTTAAGTGTTTTGTCTTTTTCTAATGGACTTGAAGTTTCTAAAAAATCATTTTCTAAACATTTTGGGTACTTCTTTTCTTTCTCCATCATTTTATTAAGAGGATTAGTAATTGGTTTAAAAACAGATTCCAAAATACTAGATTTTTCAGTTTCAATATCTCGCATCTTTCGAACTTTTTTTTTAACAGCTTCTGCAGCATTTGCGATTTGTCTTTTTATATTCTTTTCCATAATAATATCGATTAAAGATTATTCAATTGAGTGAAATGTGCGTGGTATGTACTATTGTAGAATGATAGATGAGAAATGGTTAAATTTCTAAAGTGGATTTGATATTTATAGGAGGTACTAAGTTGGTTAAAAATACAATCTGATTATGTCTACGTACAGTTTTCTGCAAATGGGACATTTTTTGTAAACAGAAAGAGCGCACTTTTCGCAAGCCACGACATGTCCGCAAGGTATGAAACAAGTTTTTACCTCTTCTACTAAACATATTTTGCAGATGATTTTAGCTGCTTCAAGCAGGTCATCACGTCTGGTAGGTTGTACAAGTTTTTTATCATCAATTATAATAATATCACAATCACGGTTTTGTACAGGATTTTTATACGACCCAATACTTTGCACATATTCTTCGCCTTTTATAATCAAAACATAAGAGCAGTATTTAAACCAGCGTGCATGTTCTTTCCATGGTTGGTCTTCTGGGGTCCAATCTTTAAGTTTTCCATTGCAAAAATAACAAATAACTCTATCACTTTGTCCAGTATAAAAAAATCCAGCGTCCGCCATAACCGAAGGTTTTTGAGATAAACCTTTTGGCCAGGTTCTAAAACTTTCCAATCGCCTTCTTTCAACAGAGTAATAAGGATGAACAGGATTCGCCATTTTTAGCTACACGTTATGTATCTTAAATTTTAAAGTAGGTAAATTATGAAATACAATTTCTCACAGCACACCTACGTATGATCGATACAGCACGACTGAAGAGAAATCAGTTTTCGTTCGTGGATGAAATATGATCTAATTAAACTCAATAAAAGTATCAAACATTTTACGATAACATCCCTTATTCTTTTCACAGTCTTTGTTTATCACTAAATAGCTATAAGGGTCTTTCCAAACATTTGAACACACGTTTCTAAATTCATGCCATGACATATCTGTGTTAACATGTTCATCATAAACATGTCTCATATTAATATCATCTTGCTTGAAAAGGACAATTAAATTTGCATTATCTCTTATTAACTGTTTTGGTATTTTGCTGTAAGTTTGATTCAAATAGAAACAATCTATATATTTATGTCTACCCGTCGCAAAATAATCTCGAATGTTATTTTGGTTTTCACATGCCACGTCATCAAATATAATAATGGAATTACATTTAGCAGCCTCCGGTTTCAAAACCTCTTCATTTTCATGATATTTAGAAAACGAAATACTTGGAACCTTTTTTAGAACTTGTTCCAAAAATATATACTTTGGTTGATAAAGAGTTTTAGAATACACATAAACATTTCGAAACTGTAATCCGTTTGCATGTAGAAGTAAACCAATTATTAAATTTGTTTTTCCACAGTTTGATGGTCCGCATATTATGCAGCGTATAGTATTTGGTAAAAGTTTACCATGACGTAAGCTCCGTATTTTAGGATCAATACTAATGTTGTTTAGTTGTAGTGAAATCGGCTGCTTGACGAACTTCATCGTGACAGTGTCAGTAGTAGAATGACCGTACTAATGAAATTACTGCTGTTATTAATGCTGACATTTTATAGGTTCGCCAAATCAATCAAGGTAAGTCATAAGCTAATCAGATTATTTTACGCTTAACAGATATACTACGCTTGTAACCGCAAATCTAAGTTAAAATCAAATCATGTTTTTATACTTTTAGCGGGGTAAACATGTTAACAAACGAGTTAACATTTCATTGTTGGAGTCATTCGGCGCCCACCCCACTTCATTGTTGGAGTCAAACGAGTTATTGGGCGCTCACCCCACCGAAAGTGCCGAAGGCACTGAAGGTGGGGTAGAGTGCCCAATAACTCTCTACTGTCGTGCCAGTGCGCAAACACGAAATGTAAGTCAGCTCGAAAGCGTCGGTTAAATGCCTTAATTTCCTCGATTTGCCGGTGACTGTTGTTGTTGTCCCATTGTTGTTTTTCACGTTGTTTTTGTCCGCGGGTTCAGTTTCACTATTTACAGTGGTTGACGTTCTTTCTTTTCCAACTTAAGGTACGATCGACCTGCAGCTTAGCTGCAAACGTCATCGTGCAGTTGGATCAAAGTAGCCTAAAATCTATAAATTACAAAGACAGAAAGTAGAAAAGAAAAAAAGTGAGCAAAAATAGAAGATTCTAGTAGATTTCTATATTGTAAAAGTTGTTAGTAACGGGCAAAAAAAATTTTGTTGGTAGATTTGAGAAATTATGCACTAAACATTAAATCGACAGACCACAAATATTGTAATCAAATACGTATTGTTACGGTATTGTTAGAGGTACGTCTTGTTACGACATTATCTCCAACAATACCGTGTCGTGTTGGCAGTTACAAAACGCTCAAATGTCGTGACGAACATTTCTTCTTATGCAAACTTAGGTACTGGTTTTCTTATTTGAATCAGCTACTTACATTACAAGATGATACACCGGTCTAGAGGAGAGTTTTAACCTAATGCCCGTATCGGTATAAAGAACTTTATTACTCATTAGATAATTATGACTAATACAGTATTTACAATATTTATAATGTACAAAATACACATGAAGCAGTTGAGCTATCTACACCGTTGCAAACGATTTATAGATAGCTCAACTGATCCAAATCAGTATCAATCGGAAGCGTGCCCAAGACACTGGCTAGATTAGATTATTTGTCAAATAAAAACTTTATTGGATAGAAACAATAAGTGATTTAAACTCTGTTTTCTATCTCTAGCATTTAGAATTCAGAGTTCATTTTAATATTATTTTTTTGATTAAAAATGCAGTTTTCTAAAGTATTTGTATATATAGTTGTTTTAAAACAATAAGTTATTGTATCCGTTGCGGGTAGATTCAAATAAAAACGTCTAGGTCAATTGTCAAGACAAGACTTATTCGCTGCATACCACGTAAAAAAGTTCCATATAATGTAAACGTGTTGAGTAAATAAGTAAACATCTACAAATCTTTTGGCAGTTTTGGCCCATATTTTTTGTAAGTACTTACAGAGAAATACAAACGAATCGACTCTTTTACTACGTTCGTTACAATACAAATCCCCGGCCCAGGATAAAAGGACGAAAAAAGAGAAAGAAATATTTCGTTATCTCTGTTCTTTATTAGTCCTCCGTGAGTTTGGATATAGAGGTGACACAAATAATTTGATAAGTAAGTACTTACATTGAAGTTGTAAAAAGCCGGACTTGCAAAAACATTTTTAACTCAGCACCTTCTTAAAAGGTATTAGATAGATACCTATTTATTTACAAACACACACATACTGTTTATTTATAATAATACCTATAGAATTAGGTAAGTAAGTAAAGTACCTTACCTTAAAAATATTTTTGTAACATTTAAACTAAGGTTCTTACTCAGAGATCTTTGTCAGAGTGATAGATGCAGGGCACGTCCTCAAAGGAAGTGCTGAGTAAAACAATGCATTGTTTTAAGCAGAGGTTACCACTTAACATCAGATGGGCCATCTGCTTGTTCTATTACCTACTTACTTAATTTCATAAAAGTCAATAAATTTATCATTGTAATGAACCTGTTTATTCCACTGCTGGATATTAGGTCTCACTCTCCTTCCCTCGTTCTTCTCTTCTTCTTCTTCTTCGAGTCGATTGGCTCCCATATGTATTTTTTATTACCTACTAAATATCCCGTTTTGCCCAGAAACGGGCCACGTCTATGGAATTTTCCGTGGCGTCACACAGATCCTTCCGGGTGCAGGTGTTGGTGCATTCTGGGCAAGACAGGAGGTGAGGCATTTAAACTTCCCTCGTTTAAACAATTACAATAATGTCAACAATGAACATTATTCAAATTTTTTTAGACCGATATTTCCGGCTAAAAAAAGCCGGATATCAAAATAAGCCGGACAGTTGCCGACTCTATTTGCGGGGTACGGGTAGAGGGGCAGACCGCGGAGTCAAGCGGTCGGGCGCGAGACAGTCTCACGCGCGCCTCGACCGGCAGAGGTTCGCCGCAAGCATGTCTTGTTGTATCTTCCGCCCGTCGCACGTTAACGCGATGGATGTGCTGCCCAGCGGGAATCTCTTTCGCGAGCTGGAGCACGTGACCGACACCGGCTACTTCGAATTGAAGTTTTCTTTCGAGGACTGCTGGCAACAGGTGAGGACCACGCGTGGGCAACCGCGAAAACTTTTCGTATCTTATAGGCCTTATTACATACCACACTTATTCAGCCTAACTGATAGTGCCGTGACGAATTTCAACTCGACTTATTTTTTTTTTTATTCACAAAGAAAATTATTTTAATTAAAGACTTATTTGAGTTAAAGTATATTGACTTGATTCATAAACTGGGTTGACTCAACGTCCGTGTGCAACGTAAGTGGTCAGAGAAATTAGTAACGTGCGAGTTTATATTCATGCGAGGGCTCGATTCAATTCAACTCAAAACTGAGGAAACGCAACACGTCACATCACTATCAGTTAGAGTGAATAAGCGTAGTGGAGTGGAATTGGGAATTATAACTTCAGTTACATGACAGCACAAAAGGAACGCGCTTGCGTGCCCTTGGGAAGTAGGTAGGTAGGTACCTAATGCTGCGGTCGATTCCCAAATTCATAAGGCACTGCCAAGGCACTGCGTTCTGTTCTGTAGTACCTACATCATCACTTCGTTGCGTACGAGCTTACGCCACAACTAAAAATATCCCGGTTGCGTACCTACATACCGTTTAGTTTACGGCTAGTTTGTCGAAGTTCCCTACTGTTTGGAGTTGTGTGGCTTGCCCTAAGATAGGAACCCTCATTTGGCTTGGCTGGCAAGCGCGTGCTGCGGGCTTTACGCGAAGTCTCGTGTAAAAGTTTCATTGATGACCTCATCTTGATTAAGTTTGTATGTATCACTGTTTATGCATTTTTTTTTTACTGTTACGAAATAGACCGCTGCTTCTGGAGAGCTATTTAAAACTGCTCCGAATTCATGGCGAATTATTAAATTATTTTGAGGATAGTGGTGATGGAATATGGTGGTTAGTCACTGTACTAGGTAGGTAGGCATAGGTACCATCCTGAAGTACAGGACAATTGACTGTACTTACACGAGGTTACTGTATTGTTTTTCCTACTAGGTACCGTACTTATCTACCTAGGTAGGTGATTGTTTTTCAGCAATGCTACGTTTAGTAATAATGGTCTATTTCACCATCTTTTTACGCTTCGAAATAATCGCGTCTCGAAATTCTTCAAAACAAAGCACCAAAAAAATTTAATTTGACTCAGAAAATTCTGAAACTACACATGAAGAGGTAGGTAAGTACAAAATTCGTTATTAATATTTGTAGGGACTTAGGTACTACCTACCTATAGCTAAAGGTAAAGGTATTTGTTGTTTATGGAAACTATAGGTTACAAGGATGTCAGTAGGTTTACACGTTCCTCTAGTCCAGCCGATCAGGCATATAAACATTAGGTACCTAACCTACCTACTCTAAGGTACATAATTATGGTTAAAAATTAAATATTTATATTACATGCATTTCACTGTTCTGTTCATGGCAGACACTGGATGAGAAGAGCCGAAGACCAAGCTCAATGGCGCGTCTTAGGAGAGACCTACGTCCAGCAGTGGACGAGTATAGGTTGATGATGATGATGATGATTACATGCATTTCATTTAAAACTAAGTAGGTCCAGTATAACTATGTTTATTATTTTTTTTTATTATAAGCCTTCAATGTCCCGCTGCTGGGCAAAGGCCTTCCCTCCACGCTGTGCGTTCCAGCGCTGTGATGTTCCTTCGGGCTGGTATTTATGGAGCTCATCCTGCCATCTTGTTCTTGGTCTGCCGCGCCGTCTCGGTTCTTGTGGACGCCACTCTGTTGTTATTTTGATCCAGATTTTATAAGGCATGCGGCAGACATGGCCGGCCCATGTTTATTATTATTTAATTTTAATCTATTTAGGTAATGAGGAGGGATGAAAGTCATATCACGAAAAATTTTATGAACATGAGTGTGACTGGGTACGCAGGTAGAGGAAGGCCGAAGAAGAAGTGGTTGGATTGTGTGAAAGAGGATATGAATGTGAGAGGAGTAGATTCTGAGTTGACGAATGATAGGAGCGAGTGGAAGAAAAAGACATGTTGTGCCGACCCCACCTAGCGCGGGATAAGGGCAGGGAAATGATGATGATGATATTTAGGTAGATAATGGAACGTAGAATATCAACATCGATGATTTTCTCTAGAATCTAAAAAAACATGTTTCCTAGCGGTTGTAGGATGTCGACTTGGCTAGAAGCTAAACCTTTTACTGTAGGTATTGGTAGAACTCCTTGGCACGTCAGATAGTGTCTCATTAGTTCTGATTAGTTTATCTGGTCCTTTTGTTTATTGCTACTCCACTGTGGTATGTAGGTTGGGTTTGAGAACAAGATAAGTAAAACCTACACCACTAGTCTTCAATGTACCGCTCTTATAAAACACAAAATTATAGTTTGTTTATAAAATCAGCGTACGTCTATTTCAGTTGGATTTCCAAATAAATTTCCATAGCGAAAAACAATTTATAAAATCAAGTTAAAAACATCATTGAAATGTTGGAATGAAATTATAAATGAAAAATATTTATTTGCAGCAAAACATTTTTATACAGCTACAGTCAGTAGGCAGATTATTTAAACATTTATAAACCTTCAAAGTCACAAAATGGAAGCCAAATATCAAACTGATCAGATATCGCGCTATTTTATACATTATAGACCCCATTTTCCGTCATTTTTTGCGATTCTTGCGACGGTAAAATGGTTTTGGTGTGAAAATGTTGTATAGAACCACCCAGATTTTTTTCCTTCTCTTTAAATTTTAATATATTATCTTTAATTTTTTACAATAATATCTCTACATTTATTATTTCTAGTGTCTAAAAGTACTACCTAAAAAATATTGAAATCCGTAAATGCGCCGTTAGAAACATCTAAAGTGTTATAAACAAAAACCTTTTAGGTACCTATTCGATCGTTCGTATGATAGCCAACTCTGGTGAGGCTTTCAGGCCGCCGGCCTCATTATGCATTCAAGTTGTCTTATGACTGGTAAGTACACCAATTATAGGCGACCACAATATTCAAAAAGCGGCAACAGTCAACTTAGGGAGAACGCAAACCAAAGACAAAACGTCTTGTCGAACAGTTAGTGATGTGAAACTTCTCAGTAAAACTTTTTTAGTTACGATATGCTTCTTTTTATTTGCTGTTTTCGTTACTTGCTTATTTAATGAGAATCATCCTAAGTACTTAATAATATTATTAAGTACACTACATAATTACACTATATTCTTATTTATTAAAAAAGCACAGTTCATTCTCTAGGTATGTGCGTATAAAGCAATGTTTAATAGGTAGGTACTAAACAATGCTATAATAGATAGGTAAACATAATTTTATGCATGCGTCGTGTCAATTGATGTGAGTTTCGTTACAACGAAAACAGCATATGACGAGGAAGCATTCATCATATGCTGTTTTCGTTATAACAGAAAATTTATTTTCACGTCACTAAGTACGCGACAAAACAGTTTTGTCGATAGATGTGCGTTGGCCCTTAAAATTAGGTAATTTTAAAAACTAACATTTTGGCATCTATTTTTGACGTTTTACTAGACATTATACAGGTTAAAAGCCCACAGAAATAATAAGAGGTAGGTAAGTAAAAAAAAAGAAACAATAAATTTAAAATTTAGACAAAATTGTTACTTACCAAATAACGAGTACTAACTACGGGTTCTTAGCTTGAAATCAAACTAACAACTCACACACTGGACGGGCCAATTACTAGTCTGAAATTTTTTCATCTCAGTTTCATGTTTCCCACTGATGAATCTTTACAAAACCCAATAACAAGTGTTTTAACGAGTACAAGGCTACAACAACAAACTGCTCTTTTGAAAAGCCGTTTCGTAAATTGGACTTGCACCGTTTTGATCCACGGCCGCCGCGCCAAACTAATTGTTGATAATTAGTGTGTCCAGTGTAAACTGCTCATCTGGGAAGTTTCTGTTGGTTTGGATTTCGTATTTAAATAACAAAAATAGAAAAGATTAAATGGACTCACAATTGTTTACTATTATCTACTGCACAATCTAATGTATGTACGAGTATGTTCATTAGCCCTCGATCAACTATTCATTAGCAGTCTGAATCCTTTGCTATATAGCAAAGTTGCATGCCTATCGATCTTTTATAGGATACATTTCGGGGAATGTGCTCAGGAACTGCATGACCTGATACCACCATCCCCTTTCCACCACAGGACAAGTAGACGCACGGCACAATACCATCCATACTTGGTACACATTCCACCCATTCGCACCAAACGTTTTGGATCTACATTCATTATGCGAACTGCCAAGGAATGGAACGCGTTGCCGTCTTCTGTCTTTCCTGAGAAATATAATCTGGGTCTTTTCAAGGCAAGAGTGAATAGGTGTCTTCTAGACTGTCCTGCTCCATCGTCGGCCACATCGTCACTTACCATCAGGTGAGATTGTGGCCAAAGGACATTCTATATTATATATAAAAAAAAATATATATATAGATCAAAATAAATAGTTGCAGTTTTGAAAAAAAAGTAGGTATAATGTAGATTATACGTAGTCACAATAGATCTTTGTCCCGCGAAGTTTGTCTGTGAAGTATCTGCCCAGAAATAATTTTTGGGTCGAATTGGAGGTAAGCTATTTTTTCCGCACCTGTGCATGCGCATTCTTTTGTTGCACCTTGCACCTAACTTCAGAAGGATCCGTTGTGCATACTGTACCTACCTATAGAAGCTAGAAAGAAACCAAAATAATCTTTTTCACCTTAATCATTTTCATCTCAACTTGAACTTGATTTGTGACACTTTTACAGACAGACGGACAGACAAACAGGCGGACACCGGGGAGTGAGGACATTTATACATAGTGCAGGGGTCTTATGTTCAGTTCGGTAGAGATTTTACTCTAATAGTGATGACGTCAAAATGACGTTGAAAACTGTCACCAGTGGGTAAAACTAGTTTTCGGCCGAGATATGATGTCATCCCTAGAGTAAAATCTCTGTTGAACTGAGCATGATGCCCCATAACCCTTTTGTTATCTCGATGCTTGTCAAGGATCTTTTGTTCTACCGGCACAGGTATGCGTTCAATTGTTTAGATGACGTCACACTCCGGTGAGCCGCCATTCAGAAAGGTGATGACATCATCACTATTACTAGATACTATCTATTTCATAGTATAGTATATCTATAGTGATTATCTAGCTAGGGTTACTCTCAACCAGTCTTTGTTGTTGCCGAGTTTGTCCCAAAAGTATTTTATACTAGCAGTTACCTGCGACTTTGTACGCGAGTACCGTTTCCGTGTACATTATATTATCTGTGCGTGTACCGAGCGGATACTTCTTTGAGAAACTTGACATTACACCGAACCCGTACTCGAATGTCAAACGTTACTCGTTAGACCAAAGAGGTAGTACTACGTCCTGTCAAACTGACGTGACATGAAATAACATCATCCTCTTGCTAAATTGGCGCTGCTAATTCCGTTCGTTCATTTATCCTGTAGATCCTGTTAATTATTCTGGATAAAAAGTAGTTTATGTGTCAATCCAGGTTACGAACTATATATATGCCAAGTTTCATCCAAGTGGTTCAGTAGTTTCGACGTGATTGAAACACAAACATCTAAACTTTCGCATTTATAATATTAGTAGGATAGGATAGGATTTATTGGATGGGAAGAATTCAAAAATGTACCTATGGATGTTTGTCCTACGGAATAAAATGTGATATGAGCTCTGTTTTGTTTACAGGACCGATGTACACTACACGGTCACAATGAGTTACTTCATAGCGCGATCAGCCGGAAGGGTCGCTTGCAAAATACATAGTTGTGTGTTACATACAATACAACAGCACCACACTGTTTAGTTCCAAGATTTCCAAATACCTATATAACAGAACCTTTATTCTACCATCACATTACACAAACATATTAAGGAAGCTCAGTGCTTAGTCAATCTTCACCTCTAAGTTAAGCAACGTTTTGTGCGGTCTTTATTTGGATGGGTGACCGCTAGAGACATTTACATCGAAGCGCTTCGCTGAGCAAGTTAAACTGTCAGTCCCGGCTTTATGCGGTCTAAACACTCTGTCAACAGAGATGACCACTCTCATCTAAATACTCCTATTCAATTCTTGTTTGAATGGGCTTTGCCGTGTTGCCCGCAATTTTGTCAATGTCACGTTTTGTTACCTTATTCTAGCATGAAGGAATGCATGGAATACTAAAATAAAAATGCATGGGAGCCAATCGACTCGAAGAAGAAGAAGCATGAAGGAGAATGACCGGTGGTGAAAAATAATGTTGGGTGGAGAATTTGAATCCAAGCAAAATATCTAAATAAGTATTTATTTCAATGCTTATTTCAAATGATTCACTTGACACTGGCAAAATTGTCTGTCGAAATGACGGACAGAGGCAATAAATAAGAAAAAAAAACAAAAAATATAGAGAAGAAGAACCTATAAGAAGAGTAAAGCATGATATTTTCAATGGGTTACTTACTCAGCGATGTCCGTACTAATACATACGGGTGTGTTCTTGACCCGATATAATTGTCATTCATTCAATTACTTCAAATTAAGCTGGTTAGAGGCCCCAATAGCAAAATTGTGGTATTTAAAAATTTGTTGCTTGATAAGATTATAGTAAGATAAGATAAAAGTGCATAAAACTAAACACCAAACTTACCGATTATTATTTAGGACAATAGCGTCCACTAGACTGGGTTCGTACCGACCGAAAAACGGAAGGAGTGTTATTTTGACGGCTTGTGTGTTTGTTTGTTTGCTGTGCCCTGGTAGCTCCGAAAGTAAGGCTCCAAATTAAATGCCGGGTTTTTTTAAGAATTCTGGGTGATTTGAGATGGTTCTTAGCTATGTTTGATGAGAATTGGTGCAGCTGTTTCCAAGTTATGATTATTTATCTTTACCAAACATACTTACATATCATTATCATTGAATATATTATGTAACTAAATTACATAGGTAGTTGGAACAGTGCATTTGTAAAGCAAATATACCATTATCTTAACTTGGCGAATTAATGACAAACATTTCGTGTTATCGTTATCGGTTCTGATAGTGTGGCAATCAGCTGATTCAGAACCTACACTAAACATATACTACGATTTATCCTTACTCATTTTGTTCATTTTGTAATCAACTGTGCACCTACTTACATACAGTACGCACAACGGATTATTAACCCTCCGAAGTTAGGAACAAACGATTGCGCATGTACTGTTGTGCGGAAAAATTAATAAGTAAGTACCTATGTTCTAAATGATCCGTGTGATTTTATTGAATACAAGAAATTTTGACTTTGACTTTGTCTAAATTTTTTCTTTTGCATATGGCTCACCATCAGTCATCATCATCAATGATCAGTTCAAAAAAAATGACACAGATTAGCCTATAATATGCCCAGTCAGACCGATATCTATGGTTGAAAGGAGAAACACTCCTATTTGAGTAGATCCCATTTTTTTTGGATATTTGTTCTCTTTAGATGATTTAATTAGGCTTGCGATAGCTTTGGATCGATAAAGTACTTTTAAGTATATATGGGTTATATAGGACAGCTATTTTAGGCTTGACCATGTAGAACGGGGTTTTTTTAGATTGACCTAGTTTTTAAAACGATTCGATGTGATTCCTATGATTTTAATGAATAAATTGAAGACGTTTTGCTCTCAGAGCATTTTACATTACAGTCGATGTGTACCTAAGAACATTTAGCTTCCACAACCTTCTGATCCGTAATGAAATGAATTTCGAATTGAATTTGAATTGATTTTATGTTGAATAAATGCAACTCTGTGGAAGGGTTTGGGGGAGGCCTTTGCCCAGCAGTGGGACGAAGGTAGGCTAGTATAAAAAAAAATGCAACTCTGCAGCGGAATTTCAAACGCGCTTCTTGTAAGACTTTCCATGTGTTACAGTCGCATTCAAAGAGTCGTACGTTCAAAGATAATCAACACTATTAGTCTATTCACATCTCTTACTAATGTTGACGAACATAGACACTTTTAAACAATAGGTAAGTACTTATGCCACTGATACGCTATAAAAGATTTAAAAATCTTTACATTTTACCAACAAAATCATCCGTATGCAAAAAACGTGGTGATATTTACGTCAATGTGATTGAAATGAAAAGTGCCAGTAGTGGAGAACTGCACTGCAGGGGTCCCAGTTCATTCATACTTCCGTTGCGTAAGTCCGCTAGTATTTGTGCCAAGTCTGTCTGTTCACACTGCCTCCGACACGAGACACGATATCGGTGTAGCTTCATGAAAATACTAGATGCTTTACCGCGTCGGAGACGACACCGATATTTTTATTTGAGTCTCTATCTCGGTGTAACGGTGTTGGCTAGTGTGGAAACGCACTCTGCCTTGCAGTCATTCAATGGATTCTTTATCTCTTCGTCATTTTGTCGTGAAACCAACGTTCAGCGTGATTACAACATTTACAACATAAGAGCTCGAGGCAATATTTATTCCAAGCTATGAAAAAAAAAATGAAAAAATCTTTATTTCCAGCAAAACGTACATACAGTAGGCAGGTAAGGGTAGAAAGGGTACATAGGTACAAACCCAGCAGGTAGGTACAGTGAGCAACAACAGACAGATAAATAAAGTATAATGTATAAGTATATAGTATAAGTATAAAGTATAAGTATAAAGTAATAATGAAGTATCTACTGCGTGCCCAAGCGACGATTAATGATCTTTTTTTATAGATTTGAGTAAAGATTCTCATAAAAACTGGCAAAAAACATTGAGTCTGGCTCATTGCTTAAGCAGGGGCAGGGGGAAAATAACAATGAAATTTTTAAATAAATAAATAAATATTCATGGACTTTACACACGACGCCCTCTAGTCCCAAACTAAGCAAAGCTTGTGATATGGGAACTAGATGGCTGATAGAATACTTATATACTTTTTTTTTGTAAATACATACTTATAATTACATAGTAACATACATAGTAGTAGTAGTAGTTTTTGTTCTTGAAAATAACGAAAGAACCTGCGATTATTATGTTCTTTTAAAAAAGGAGACTGAAAAATTATCATGGTCGCATGTAGGCTCGCACCTCTAGTATAAAAATAAATAGGTGAGATTACTATGTGCTGCGGCCGAGTCGGACTAAATCATCGCACCGTGTCTATCACATTCAGTGGATAGGGTGCTGTGACTCACCAGTAATTTGCCACTCTTCATAGAGTTACTCAATAGGGGAGTTACTGACCCCACTTAAGATATCTATCTACATACTCGCTCCTTTGTAAATCCATTCAATCTTGTTCATTCACAAGTAAGTGTATTGACGACAGAAATTAAATAAATACTACGTAAAATGACTGCAAAGCATTTAGGTCTAATCCTTATAACAAACTAGTCTAACTTGACTAAGTAAATAGTTTATAGCTATAAAACACAAAAACTTCCATTTTGATGCTAAACCGACAAATTACAATAAATCTTTTTATTCAAACTACTATATGCAATGCAACCTATAAGGATAACAAAACTTTAAAAAAAATTTGTGGTTTTCGAGCTAGGGATGCGACCGCTCCGTTCGTATCCAAATTGTCGATATAATGTGGTTACGTGACAATGTATGCACGTTGCACGTCGAGTCGAGGCGTATTCATTACACACCTCATTAGACACTGATTGGCTGTCAGAATTGACTACGTAGTAGCAATTAAACCCCTTATATAAGTACTTTACTCGAATGTTTAATATAATTTGTCACTGTTGTTTAAAAACGTAAACGTAAGATTTTTTCATTAGATTTTTTTAGGAAACAGATGGCTCACGTAACCAAAACTAATAGAACTACCTATAATGTTGTAGGATTGTAGGTTTCAGTAATACGAGTACAACAACACCCAGACTCAGTACAAATACTTGTAGATCATGCAAGTATTGTTTTGAACCGCTACATCACTGTACCACAGAGCGCATCGAATTATTTGTGTCAAGTGTCTTCCGAAAATGGTGACAGTATTTAACCCTTTATATCGCCATGTGACAGTTCTGTAACAAACTATCCAAGTGCTCACAAAATCTAAAATATTAATTTTATTCCGTTTTACATCAATGCCTCAGAACGGTTACAAACTGTTCTATGCATTTTTAGTTTAGGTCGGGCAAAATAGATGGCGTTATTAGTTTAAAAATTCATTCAAAGTTTACTTGGCGCCATTTTACCAGAATTGAGGGTGCGTAAAGTTTACGAAAATCGAAAATAATATAAAAAGCTACAATAACAGTGTGTTGTTTTGTAATTCTAGAAGGTAAGCTTATAGTATTCACCGTTTATTGTTGATAACACATATTTTTTAGTTATTTTTGTGAATTATTTTTGGATTTCTGTTTGTGCCATTTCTGTTACAATGCAGAACAACGGTAGTATTTTATAGTACATTGGCCTATGATTGATTTCTTCACAGGATGGCTTCCCGAAGACTGGGAGAAGATCAAATTGGACACTATCTTTGTAACTATGAATCTAGTGAGGAGGGGTTTGAAGATGATGACGACAGCGTGGCGGATCCCGAGTATATACCGGATCTGGAACCTCCATTTGAGGATGAGGCTGCAGAAGAAGTTGATGAGGTGACTATAGAAAGTATTATTGAAGATCTGGAGTGCGGTGGCAGTAATTCGCCTCTTCCGCCCAACCCTGTTGCTTCCCTCCAGCCAGGATCATCAGCACGTCGTCAAACTAAAAAGAAATTGAATGTACGCAGGATGAAGAAAAATATTGAACTGAATGAGCAACAACTACGTTTTACAGGTGGTGAAACCTTGGTGCCTGAGGTTTTAGACCTCGAAACTCCAATTCAAGTCTTTTTGAAACTGTTTCCCAAAGAATTGACTGAAGATATTGCCGGCCAAACAAACCTTTACATTGTCCTGAAAGATCCCAGCAGGAATTTTCGTGTCACAGAGACAGATATTCAGCAGTTTATTGGTCTAGTATACATCATGTCGTTGGTACCTCCCAAGGGTTATGAAGCATTGGCACGCTTGTATAGGAACACCTCTAGTGAGACACAGGCTTCAAGATACAACAAGATGAACAAAAGATACGTGACTGTCGATCGACCCCAAATCGTAGGAGAATACAACCGCCATATGGGTGGTGTCGATTGATCGACACCACCCCTAAGTCCCCGTCGATTTGATCTCTTGCTTCACAGCAGATGGCAGGTTCGTAATGTATGTTCTGCCATTTCTTAGATCTTGTTATGTCCAATGCCTGGCTCTTGTATAAAGGAGTACTTACACAGGGCTAAAAATAGACAAGACCCACTGCTGCCGTCAGCTGATTTTCCTCAGGAGATTGCCAGGAGTTGTGTAAGCTGGGGATCAAAACCAATCCAAAGCGACAAACCATTGAATCAGAAATTCAAGCTAAGAAACATAAAGGCCCAGCTCCATATGTGCCTCCAGCAGCTGTGCAGCAAGACCAAGTGGGGCATTGGCCTGAATGGGCTGAGAAGAGGATCCGGTGCAAATATCCCAACTGTGCTGGCGTATCACAAATGATTTGTGATAAATTTGGCGTTGCTTTGTGCTACATGCTACAATAAACAAAACAACTGCTTCAAAGCATTTCATACATCGTAAAGGAATGTTATGATACGATGTGACATTTCTGTTACACTCCTTTAAATTGAAAATAAATAGCCCCCTGATTATATTTTGAAAAAATTAAAAAATACGTGTTTTTTTATTTATTTATTGCAACCCTAACATAGCCATTTTTTTTGTTTTTATGTTGTTGAGATATAAAGGGTTAAATAAAATTTTCTTCGTCTAACGAAGAAATCTACGCCAGGAGGCAGCGTTGCCGTTTCTATTCCTTTCATCGATGAAGCTACGTGGTCTGTGGTCTTCCATGTTCTAAGGGCCGTCATGAAAAAGTCTTATTTAGAGCTACCAGAACGTCATATAAAACTTATTGATATTTTATAGAACTTTCGCAAGTCGTCGCGTCGAGATAAAATGCAAATCAAAAGAGATCATTGTAACTTGAACCAGTCTATGACTAAGTACGCAATTTGTAGTTTATAAACATACAAAAGATTGTTAAAAACATACATAAATTGGATTTAAAGATATTTTATGATGTCTACGAAAATAAACAATGAAACGTTTAAACATTTAGTAAGATTCCACTCTTTTCATCGTATAGCTTGGTTTCTTAAACTTAGAAATATATTGGAATTACTTCTGATATCTTCAAAGTACCTATTTATTACTTTACTTGAAGACTTACCAAAGACAATGTATTGAACTTTCTAAGAAAAACGGCTAAGGATGAATTCTGAACATCGTCATAGCGGAGGAAATATCATAACAAGACTTTGCAAATACGTTTTGTAAAGGATGAGAAAATGCGAACCCTTTCGATATATTCCTGCTCGAATGCTTTGATTTGATTTCGATTCAAAAACATTTTCTCCTGATGCTTCGGGCTCAAATGATCGTTATCGTCGACGACTTTATAGTACTAAACTATAAGATTAGCTTCCCGCGTTAGGGTTTGTGTCGTTGTAAAACGTCCAATAACTTTCGTTACGGGAAATATTTTAAAAGAACTCTGCTCATTGTTGTAAAACTATACTTATTAGGGATCAGTAAGATCTCTGCACAATATTATATAGTTTGTTTCAACAATATCATTTCCGTGATTATTGGTTAGCTCAAAACTATTTCTGATTATGTTCTCGAATGGTCTCAAGTGACTCTTGTTGGTTATAATTAACTGATTTCCAGTCTATTCTATTGTGTTTCTTACTATTGTTATATCAGAATACCCTCTAATTACTTTAAACTGTATAGAACCCTTGTATAGAACAGTTACTCGGATCTGGTGCAAGTGGCAATCGTCTGACTGAATGTGAAATTCGAACTGGAACTTTCAAGTCAGGTCATTGAAACTTAGTCGGAAAATACTTAGAACTCCTTTAATAGAATACTTAGTAGTACCTTTACCTAGTCTTCTTTGAATTTGCTCACAACTAATTAATAAGAAGCATTTACATTTCAATATGAATTTATTCAGTAAAATCACTCTAGCATCATTTGGAAAAGACACACACGTGGTGACGATGCACGTAGTGATTCTAAACCTCGGATTCCTAACCAATGTAGCGGGCTCCTATAGAGGCGAATTTTAAACTGTTTGGCGGACTGTTTAGCCTTTATTTTTAAATTCAACTGTGTAAATTTCAAGATTCATCTAAATCAGCTCCACCATAGCTTGATCGAGTCACAAACATTCAGTGGAAACTTTCGTATTTCCAATAGGATAACTCTGACAGACAGTTTAAAGAGCATGTTGGCCATGCCAAATTTTATTACAATCGATTTTGCCGTTGCGGCTTTTTTGAACTCTATTGCTGAAGAATTGCGGGTTCAGAATTACGAATTCTTGTAAGATCATCTTGAAAGACTGAAAAGGACAGACAAGGTTGAAAGGGTAGACAAAGTTAATCGTTCTTTTACTAACCCGCATGAACCACGTTGTACCTACCATAGTTTTTTTATCAAAATACTTTTCTTGACCATTGAGCCACAAAACTTTTTACCTAAAAAAATATTCTCCAAATTGAAAGATGAGTATATTTATTCTGATACGCCAGAGTTTCCGAAATCATCATCTCAGGAATTATTTACAAAAAGCTTTGTAACACCATTAATATTGACACCAATCTTATAAAAAATAGCCTAAAAAAAAATAAGAAACAATCGATAAAAATAAACACAAGAACGTGCGATAGAAGACGAATATAAAATTTACCATCACAATCAATAATACTCTAAAACACTGTAGTGACCCGCGTCCAAATACCCCGAGAAGAGAAGATGCTTCACATTTCTGCCCTGTCCGTAGTCAATAGTCTTCGAGCAGCCAGATCTGTGCACTTTGAATGTATAGTCCGTGAACAACTCGCTCGCGCAGTGCAATTCCACATGCCCAGCGTACTCCCCATCTCTCGACATCAAGCTTCTGTAGTCTGTCGCACTCCACATGTGCAAGCCGTACGAGTGGTCGCCGATTATGAAGTCTTTATATCGATGCCAGTTTTCGGTGACCCTCTCAACGACCCGAAGGCGTATGTCTCGGTGGCGCTCCTGCGTTCCGTACACGCAGTAAGACACCGATCGAAACATGCAGTTGCCGTCGCCCCTGATGGGAACCACCCGCCCACCTGACATCATGTCGCTTATTTCTTCATAATCTCGACTTGTTCATCGATATCGATATGTCAGTCATTTTGAATTTTTCCAGCACTAGTCAACTGTCAGCCGAAATTGTGCGCGAATGTTTTGGGCTTAAAATCAATGAAGTCTACCTTTTGATGAAAAGCTCATAAACCATTGAAGTAGTTTACGTGAAGTGATGCGGTCAAGTGTTCAGAAAGTGGAATAGGCTATCGAAAACGATTGAAATATTTAGTTGAAAGAACTTACGAAATTTTTGCGATCACCTGATTTTGACAGTGTCGCTGTCTAATGAACTGTAAGGGGTATGTGAACCAACCTTATTTTGATAATGATAACCTCTTTGAACTTGTTTTCGCGCCAATTTCAAGATAAAGGCAGGTCACATGTGCGTTGTGCCTCGAAACTGAGGTCATAGTATATATGGGTAGAGGACACTAATACAAGCAGAAAAAGGTTCTAAACCATATTGTCCTAAAGTGTCACGTTTCCGAGATATTTGGAGTTAAAAATCGCCAATGAGGTAAATGAGTTAGATTTTTTACCTGTTTTTTTAGCCTAACTCAAAAGTTTAGAAGATTCTATGGACCACTGTGAAAGAATTTATGCGATATCTCAAAAACTGAATTTTCTAGAACAGATTTTAAAAATTCAAATTTTAAAAATCGTTGAATGTTCAGTTGCTCTTCAGCAAAGTGAGGCGAAGGTATCTGGCAATCGCTTATGAGAATAGCCGAACATTAGGTTTAGCGACGCGTTGTGGGAGAGACTCGTCCTGCCGTGGACCGATATACCTAAAGGCAGATGATGATACATGATTGATAACAATAGGTACTCAGGAGCTGCTTTTACGAAAATTTTTTACAACGTATTTGTGGTACAAATAGAAATTTACAACATATCATACTCAAAACTAAAAAAAATAAAGTGACTGAATTGTGTCTGTTGCGTTGGTGGTAACGTAACTACTGGTAACTGAATAACAACGACAAATAATATATTTTAGTTCACTGTCAAGACTGAGACGCGTGAGAGAAACAACTAAACAAGTAATTAAATTAAAAATTTTAAAAACCCCCTCGTTTTTGAGTCGAGGGTTAAAAAGCGTTCGAGAGATTTCAAGTTTGTTAAGATTTATATACCTAAGTTTGATAAGACTTTTTGTAAATTTTTTAACGACTCCAAGTATCAGGCGCGCAAAACCAGCTAAGAGGTACTACTTTACTTTATAAAGTAAAGTCATGTCTTAGCTGCTATGACGCTGTGAGGCAAGGGATAAAGCCAAACATTCACGGGTTTACTCACGCTGGTCAATCCCTATTTGGTACGGCTATTTACACAGTCCGTCTACTATTTGCATGGCCGATTTTGTCGTTGATGACGGAATATTGAGGTCGAACGCCGGGAGTTGAGAGTCAAAGACTCGGTCTGCAGCCTTACTCTTGAATCAAATACAAATCCCAATACAATGCAGATCACAATCCAATAACGATGAATTTTCGTAGTCTTGAAGAAACTTTCCACACAATACGCGACTGTCATTTAGCTGACAAAACAGCGTCAAGCAAGAGTACAAATGCATGTGACTATCCAATGACAATGTTAGTTCATTCAATATCCGCATAATATTGAAATAATTTGTCGCTAGGTTTACTTACATTCAAAAGTAAGAAACGCCACAAATCAATACCGATCGATCGGAATCGCCGTCAAGAGTTAAGCTGCTAGCAGAGCGTTCTACTGTATTGATTGACAATCGACGCACTGCCTCTATAATCAAAGGTAATGTTATTCAGTTTAAAAAGACAATTATCATTTAGAAGCTTACCTATGTAAACCAGGTGATTGTAAGGCTCCTATTTCCATTAACTGCTCAAATACTGATCCAGGCTCAAGGCGTCAAGCGTAGATTTTTGTACGGGAATTTCCACTCATATCAATGCTTAAGTAACGAGTTCTTTATCAGAATACGAGCTTAGAAGCCTTATTACACGACGCGATATTCAGTCAGTCTATCTAATAGTGTGGGACGTGACGAGTTGAGTTTTTTCAAACTCAACATTTGAGTTGAATCGAATCCAGTACTCGAATGAATATAAACTCATACACGTTAAAAACTAGCACCAATTTGTCTAACCACTTACGTTGCACACGAACCGAGTTGAGTTAACCCTATTTGCGAGTCAAATAGACAGTTTAACTCAAATAAGTCTACTTTGAAATAATTTAACGCGAAATGGCACATCACTGGTATTTAGACTGACTAAATAACGTGTGGTGTAACTCTATGAATACCGGTTCCACACGACGAGAGCCTAGTCTATAGAGCCCCATTGTCCTTCCAGTAAAGAATCAATCAAGTAAAAGCCACAGAATAGGAACCAGTTAGTAGGTAAATGATACAAGTCACAGACTAGTTAGTAGTACCAGAATGACTCAGCGCTGAGATTATAGTGTGTTCAATGTCAATGTCAAGATTAGCATATCAGGATCGTTGAAGAAATTGGTAAGAAGTGTGGACGAGACATAGGCTTGTAGATGTTTAGACATATTCTATTTAATCTATTTATTCGTATGACGTAGATATTACAAATATAGGCAGACGTTATAAAAAAATCATTAAAAATTTATTCTATAAGAGAGAAAAAAAAAAAAAGTGAATGTTACAATAAATTTAACCCCCGACCATGAAGATCTCGTTGGATCCTCTTCATCATTGCTGGTCATCATCAGACCTTGAAGCAAGGACTTCAGTTTTTCGAATACGTTTATGTGAACTAAATGTTTCAAGCTGTAATTATGCCTGCGATTCCTCAAAACTGGTTTTCAAAGCTGATGAATGTTCTCATAACTTGGAAACGGCTGAACCAATATTCACGAAACATAGCTAAGAACCATCACAGATCAACCAACATTAATACAAAAACCGCATTCAAATCGAAGTCCTACATTCAGAGCTACGATGGCACAAACAAACAGACAGACACACAACGCCGTCAAACTAATACCCCTTCCGTTTTTCGATGGGGGGGTTAAAATTTTTGTTTTTGTAGATATTATTAAGTGATCTAGAATTTATGATACAAAATCTTCGTAGACTTTGTAGAATCTTCTAATCGTGACTCTAATAAGACAAAATGACTAACTACAAAAAACAAGTTACTTTGGAAATCAAAGAAAAAATAATTGGAGATAATTTTCGTCGAATCTTCTAATCGTGACTCTAATAAGACAAAATGACTAACTACAAAAAACAAGTTACTTTGGAAATCAAAGAAAAAATAATTGGAGATAATTTTCGTCATGGTGGTAGAGGAGACTGTACTTGGCATAAGTACTTTGTTCATTTCATACACATATATTTTATTAAAACAAAAAAAATATATAATGGATACACTGACTTATTTGATGCCAAGTAGGCAGACAAGCTTACGGCCCACCTGATGGTAAGCGGTTACCGTAGCCTATAACCTATGATTAAAAGAAGCATGATTCTCACGAAACCGGTATTATCTGTGAGATTGTGTCTCGCTCCTTCTGGTACAGACTGAGTGGGACGGACTGTTAAGGGTAAGCCTCCCACGTAATTCGTTGACTTTTAGATTTAGTAAGTTGGCGATCGTAAATCAAACGCTATGAAATATTTATTGTTAGATTTATGTTAAACTTTATTTAAAACTTATCTGTAGATTTGGCTTATAACCAAATGCTTTTTTTTTGTCCACAGGTAAGAAATATTATATGAGAACTGCGTAAACGTAACTGAAGAACGTTACACAAGGGTAAGTTTAATTTTTGAAAATATGACAATGTTATTTTTGTGGATTGGATATATAGATATAGATATTTATATAGGATAAATAGATACATACAGAATATAAGAGTTCAGAAATTAGTTTTGGAACAAAAACTTATGATTAGCTCAAAACTATAACCCATTTAACTGAAGATACAATTGTGGTATCCTGAGATAAGTATTTTCATCATCCCATCATCGAGACATAGACAAACACACCAAATGCACAATATGCTACCAAAACATTCAATACAGTTAAAAGACAACATACCGTAAAACAAGGAGAAACAAAAGAAATATAGACAAAACACATATGAATATGTGAGCTCATCATTTCCCTGCCCTTATCCCGCGCTAGGCGGGGTCGGCACAACATGTCTTCTTCTTCCACTCGCTCCTATCATTCGTCAACTCTGAATCTACTCCTCTCACATTCATATCCCCTTTCACACAATCCAACCACTTCTTCTTCGGCCTTCCTCTACCTTCCAGTCACACTCATATTCATAACTATTTTCGACAGATATGAATACGTGAGCTACGGCAACAAAATGACCTCGACTCTGTTTTAGCAGCAGACGCTGCTGGTATTCTGCTGAAGTCATTGCTCTGTCTATAATTTTATCTATTTAGAAATACTAGTATTAGGGCGTCTTGCACCAGAATCACTTAACGTATTTAACAGCTAAATCGATTTAAATCTGACGTATTTGTATGACTTGACAACTCGCTAAATACTATTTAAGAGTTAAACGCGTTTAACGATTCAGCCGTGCAAGTACCGTTCTTGTCGATCGCTTAATTTGACATTTAGAATCGTCAAAATTCGATACTTCGTACTTGCAACTATGGATAAAACCATTTTTATCGAATTTTGACGATTCTAAATGTCAAATTAAGCGATCGACAAGAACGGTACTTGCACACCTGGTGCAAGCCGCTCTTAGTATTAGTAAAAGTATTTTTAGATGCATATTTGAATCAATAAAAAAGGTATTGTTTTTATTTAGGTGTTGGTTATTTGGCTTCACCTTAAATGCCAAGGTCAGCGAGTGCATACCGGTTCTGAATTTCTAACGTCCGTTGAATGAAGATCGCGTTTCAAAAAATAACGCTCTACACGTCCTTTTTAGACTTCGTTTCGCGGTTTTTTTTTACAAACTTTTTTTGCTTTTTAACTCATCGTGTACGTTGTAGGATTATTCGAATTGTTTTAAACTGTTTGTGTGTTCTGTTGTACAGAATTTATAGATGTGTTTCTTTTTACAGAGTTTTATTTGACTTGCAATGTTTGTGTTTATTTAGGTCAAATCTTGCAAGTTTGACTCCCGGTGTCTGATTTAACTGAAATTCGGCAAAGCTACAATGCAATAATATGGTTACCCCAGTTGATCTCATGATGGAGCTGGAAGTTAATTTGGAACTCTGTAGTAAAACGACGCAACCCCCACCGATCTTCACCAAACATGGCTATAAGAATTATTCCAAATACACCAGCTTTAAAAAAAACCGCATTCTTCACTCAAAATAAACACATATCATATCAACTTTAGAAACTACGAGAACACAGATAATCACACAAACAGACCGACACACAACGCCGTCAAACTATAACACCCCTTCTGTTTTTTGGTCGGGGGTTAAATAGTATTCTGAAACAAAGCCCATGCCTATATTAATAGTATAAGTACGCCACTACTTTTTTTTTATATAATATAGAATGTCTTTTGGCCACAATCTTACCTGATGGTAAGTGACGATGAGGCCGACGATGGAGCAGGACAGTCTAGAAGACACCTATTCACTCTTGCCTTGAAAAGACCCAGATTATATTACCTAAAAGGCTGTCGGAAATCATCAAACGAATTAGAATATCTTAGGAACTGGGCCCAATCCTGATGGTCCGAGTGAGCCCATTTGAAAACATTTCTACTTATCAGCATTTTATCACATCCTTAATAAACCAGCAAAATTTGTTAACAGAATATTGTCGTAAATTATAAGTGGATAAATAGAAGCTGCACCGCCTTAATAATGTTAGTGGAGTTTGTGGTTCGTTGTAGCAAAGATTGGGTTGGGTGCCATTGACGCCATTACGCGTTACGTAGCGTAAACGTAAATTAAATCTGCGTAGCAGTACCGTTAAAGCGTTAAACGTTTATGTACAGTCAGTATGATAAGTAAATGATGGTGAGATTAAGTTTCAAGTATTTTATGACTTTCCTACTTTGGCCATATAGCATGGCGCAGCGGCCAAAGTCTGGAAAAACTGGTCATCGTTGAAACATCGAGGGGATGCAGCAGTAGATCCACAACATGATGAACTGACCAGCTGAAAGTAGACCCAGGCTCTAAGACGTAGTTAGAATGGTCACAAATAAAAGATAGAAAGTGTTGTAGAAAAACTGTCCACTCCATGACAACAACAAGATCTTCAGATATGAAGTGCCGACCACAGAGAGTAGAAACATTATCATTAGCCAACAAGGGGTCTAGTGCAAGATTTGATAGTTTTAAAAAACTTTATTAGAAGTATACGCTTCTTTTTAAAGTGTGTAAAGTCCATGAATATTTATTTATTTATTATTTATTTTAATTATAGATAGATAGATAGATAAACTTATTTATTTGTTACTGAACACACACAAACACACAAAATTTACAATGAAATGAAAGTAGATAGGTACTAATAACTAAAACTAAACTAAAACAAACTTAAAATAAGGAAAAACAAGACTACCTCCCTATATGTTCTCGTATGGTTCGTGCTCTGTGTGTTGCAGTACACAAAAAGGTAACAACTCAGTGTACATTGCTCGAAAGCAATTAATTTATTTTTGTAGTTCGTGAAGGTTTCTACTAGAAGCGCTGCAAGAAAATTACACACAGTTTTGAAATTCTGCAAAACTGATCTACTTCTTTTGCTGACTGTACTGTCACTAACAGCCTATCTTAACTTAGTTATACCTGAGTAAAGGATGGAACTAGTGTCCAATTAGCGAGACCCTCTATGTTAGACCATGGAATAGGTTTTGCAATTTTCACTCGCATTTGAAGTGTTTGAAACTGATATGATTTTTCCTCTACGTAAAAATTTCACGTTTGATATTTTTACTTTTTTTTTTTTGCATTTTTTTATACGTTATAGACAAACGCTTGACCGCAATCTCGCCTGATGGATTGGATGAATGAATTTTCATGTTTTTATTTATATAATTACACGGTTCACTTACCGGTGTTCCGGTATTTTAATATCTGAGGGGTAATAATTACCCCAAATCACAAAAAATCCAGCCTTAGTTACTTTAATGACATCCCAACAAAATCGCTTGATGAATCGCTTACCTACTTGATTTTATTATTATTAGAAAATTAACCCTGTGGTATATATACTGGTATTCTGATGGTTTAAGGTATAATTTTATAACAAACTATTACTATTCCAAATTTCAACTCTCTAGCTTCAACTGTTTAGCTCTGGTGGATGTAACAGACAGATGGACACCGGAGTGATCGAAGACATGGCTAATTTGTGCAAAGCTCGCAATGCGGGTTTCCTCGTGAGTTTTTCCTTCACCATGTACACATTGTACACAGACCTAGTGTACACACCACGGCTATCATAACAGTTTTGTTACTAAACAAAACTAAAAGGTAAAAAGTGTACGAATATTATGTGTCGGTAAATATTTTAAATAGCACGCCGAAAAGCGAACTAGTTTTCCTAGAATTGGTTTGTGTGAATAAATAGTTGGAGTATTTCACTCAAAGTGGTATAAAAACATAGTTTTGAAGTTAAAAATAAATAAATAAGGTTTATAATCTACTTACTCATTTGTAAATCAACGGTACATGAGTACGAAGTCGCGGTTAACAGCCTAGTTCTCAATATATTAAATCTAGTTGTCACTTAACATCAGGTAAGATTGCGGTCAAATGCTTAACTATTAATTATAAAAAAAAGTTGCAGCATCGCAACGGGCGGGTCAGCTAATTTTAGATGAATGCACGTTTGAACGCTTAGAAACCCAGCTGGAATAATGGGTGAATAGGCTCGAAGTACCGTGGCCTCATTTTCAAACAAAACAGCGCTGTTGTTACCTTTAATTAGAGCCTGAAATGCGCATAAAGCTTTCATACGTGCGCCTAGACGTCTATTCAAACAGACTTAAAAGAAACACAACTTTTTTTATAAGCTTTTATTTAACTTGCAATGTATGTTTGTGGGTGTGTGGTTAGGTCAAATCTTGCAAGCTTTTGAACCACTTCCCGATGTTCGATTTAGCTGAAATTTTGGCATATCTATTAGTCTTTGCTAACAACGAGCTGATCTGATGATAGAGCTGGAAGGTAGCCATAGGAACTCTATGATAAAACGATGCAACCCCATCGAGTTGGGGCTTTTTGTCTTGACAAGGACTCTAGTCCTAGATGACGCAGACATAAAAGCTTGTTTTTAAAAAAAAACATTTCTAAATAAAATCTTATTTATAAATTATAGACAAGTGTTTGACCGCAATGTCACCTGAAGGTAAGTGACAGGTAAGTGACAATGCGGTCGACGATGTAGCACATTTGCATAGAAACCTACGCTCTTCTTGAAAACATCCAAATTGTAAGTATTCGGAAACACTGAGGCCGGCAAAGAGTTCCACTCTTTGGCGGTCCTCATGATAAATGTGGAAGCAAAGCGCTTGGTGCGGACAGGTGGCATGTCGACCATGTAAGGGTGCCGTGTTTCCGTACGTCTGGTGGTCCGATGATGAAATGGGGTTGGGACTGCATAGTTCTACAGCGCTGAACCGATAACTAGAATAACCCTTCAGAAAAACCATTGCGTGTATCGATAGAACACATAAGCTATTCTACGAAGAGCAGCCAAGGTGGCTCTGTAAACACATGACACGCATTTGTTTTTGTGTAAAGTTTGCAGAGTACTAGGAAAGCAGAAGTAGCTAGGAGGTAGCATTGAAGTTGAAAGGTTAAAGGTGCGTAGGTACCAATGTACGCGTTTTAAGTGCACGCGTATTCCCAAAAGTTAAGTTATTTTGACGCGAGCAGAATATTACAGCATTACAGGTTTTAAACCTGGGATTAAAGTATCAAACAATGAAGTTATATTCACCTCCATTCCCTTAGCGGAAGTGGCTTAGTTTCAACACCAGGACTTGGTTGCAAAATGCAATATTAAATTACAAATCCAGATTCAATAAACCCGCCGCTCGGTGGTTTAAAATAGAGAGCAAAGTGCAGCGTAAAAAGAAATGATATTTTCTTTAAAGTCATTTCATTCATGTCTATTAAGTTAACCTGCAAATAAGTTTATATTATAAGTTTTATTTGATTTTTTTAAAGTGAACTTATGTGTCCCTTTTAATATTTATTTTAATTTAGATTTAGGGCGGCTTGCACCAGAATCGCTAAACGCGTTTAACTCTTAAATAGTATTTAGCGAGTTGTCAAGTCATACAAATACGTCAGATTTAAATCGATTTAGCTGTTAAATACGTTTAGTGATTCCGGTGCAAGACGCCCTTAATTTTGTAGAATTTCATTAGGCATATAGACTAGAGGACAATACGTATGTGAACCACAAGTAGAAAACCATATATGCCGCTACGGTAGAAATTCTGGTCCTAATTTTTTTGTCATGTGCCTATTTCTACATATATAGTGCGGTCAAAGTAAAAAAATATTTTATTCAATAAAATCATAAGGATCACTTTGAATCGTCTATAACTAAGTGATTCTAGGAGCCAGTTCCACGCGCCCAGAGCCTAGAAGAACGGGAAAGAAACTACGGCCTAGTTCCTAGCGTTTTCTGTATGATCCCTTTTACAAAGAAATATACATAAATGGTGAATTTTCAGTGCCATTTCAACGTAGTAATGCTTTAAGGTAAGATAATTATAAAAATTCTGTCATGTCAGGCATACCTAATGAGATATACTAAGGGCGGCTTGCACCAGAATCGCTAAACGCATTTAACTACTAAATAGTATTCAGCGAGTTGTCAAGTCATATAAATACGTCAGATTTAAAAATATTTAGCTGTTAAACACGTTTAGTGATTCTGGTGCAAGCCGCCCTTAGTCTCAAAGACGCGAACTAAACAGCTAAGTATTTAAACATCCGCAGGCACTTAGATGTTTCCAAGCTCGATGTTATACAAGATCACGTGTGGCTGTCTCTGGTAGGTACGTGTATACAACAGACCAAAACTGGGCCGAAAGCGCCCGAAAGTGTTGAATTCGGCTCTACACCGTGTCCGATCGATCGGCCCACCCTGTGGCCCACCCACTAGGATGCCTGTGCTAACTTCGGGGTAGCTGTGACCGCTTTGGCGTTTTTCAGTTGTATTCCTACTGCCCTTTTTGATTGAGTTAGAACGCGAACGAAGATCTTAGCGTAGACTTGGACGAATCTTTGTTTTATGTTTGCATGTTTGTATGTTCTTAGAACTTGTAGCGTAACTTTCGAAGTTATAATATAAGAGACTAAAAGGGGGCAAAAATACGTCGTCCAAAAAAATCCAGTAAGTACATAATATGATAGAATTTCGTTTAGAAATTCTAAAATTGTTTAAAGCAATGAAAGAAGCGGATATTCCACACTTCCAATCGTTTTAGATAATAATATCTCTTGCTGATACGAGTATGCGGGCATTTTTAATATCCACATTGTTTGTCCTACTACCCTCTAGCCTGAGAAGGATAAGGGAATTCCAATACTTGTGGTATTCATTGAAAACGAATAAATGGGGCAGATCTAATAATCACAGAGAATAAAATAGTAAATAGCGTCCAAACAATCAGCAAAATCATAGTAATTTAGATAATCGTAGATCTTATGAGTCAAACCTAGATGTATTTTTAAACAACTGTATATGATTCTTTTCAGGGCAGCTTCCTTGACGTCCTTATACGACATGACATTTATCTTCGCCTTCACTTGGCTCATGTAGCTAATACGCGGTCTTCCTCTTCCTCTCTTTCCGTCTATCTTCCCTTCAATGATATTTCCGATTAAGCCGTCAAGAATAGAACCTGGCGAAGAAGAAAACTCTGAAAAGAAGAACCTGGCGGGAAATGCATACATTACGCCGACAAGAGCATAGCTCTTAAATTAGAAGAGAGAGAGAGTATATGATTGTGTTTTCTTAGGTTACTAGACCCTCTGAAGCACGTTTGAAGATTGATGTGACGTCATCCTCGTGTCAAAGCATGTTTTATTGGCGCTGCTAATCCCGTTTGTTCATTTTATTTTGTAGCTCCTCTTAATTATTCGGGATAAAAACATAGCCTATGTGTCAATCCTGTATATATTCCAAGTTTCATCCAAGTTAGTTAAGTAGTTTAACGTGACTGAAAGACAAACATACAAACATCTATACTTTTAAATTTTATTTGTAAAAACGGCAATTTTGATTTCCATATACACGCATCACGGTATGGGATAAAAAATCTGTTTCACAAGAGCTCTCTGGTCGCTTATTACATGTACCCTTTGGCCTTAGTCAATCCAAGTATATCAGTATACAGAATAGGTAGGTCTTCAGTGTTTAGTCATCAGCTGACTCATTGAGTGAGGATTCACAGCGTAGTTTGCAGTTAGTATTGTGAATGCCAGGACAGAAATGTAAATACGCTGGTTTCATGTCGGCATGTCTGATACGATATAAGCTTCACTAAACATACTTATAATTATATATTCACAATATTACTCTTAGCAAAGATGAAATTCTAAAATCTCTATAGAACAAAAAACATCTTAAATGTTTGTATACCTCATCGAGATCAGGTACCTACTAATTTTTAAATAAAATGGTCCTACCGCCGAATATTCGATATACCATTGAGCCTGTTTTTACTTCCTTAACAGAAGTATAATATTATAAACAAATTAAAAATGAATTATTTAAATCAAATTTTAATAAACACATATTAAAATCATTCGAAACACTAAAAAATATGCATATTTTCATAAAACTAAAAAAAGTACACATTGCATAAATATAAATATTCTTGGACTTTACACACAACACCCTCTAGTCCCAAACTAAGCATAGCTTGTGATATGGGAACTAGATGGCTGATAGAATACTTATATACTTTTTTTTTGTAAATACATACTTATAATACATAGTAACACCCAGATATCGAACAAACATCTATGTTTTCCACGCACAAATGTTTGTTCTTGGTGGGGATCGAACCCACGACTCACAGCACGGAAGGTAGAGCTATTACCGACTGAGCTGTGACGCCTGTCAAATAAATAAATGTTCCATATAATTTTAAAAATAAATACTGATGAGTGATATACAAATAAGTTTCATTTAGCACTACAAGTATGTCATATTCTGTGGTGGCAGGTGACAGAATGACTACCACTTGACCTCCTGAACCATCACGAATGAGACATCAGCTGATTGAGGTGCCACAGGGATAGTTGTCTCATCTAGATACCACTGCAGCTAGCTTGAATCATTTGAAGATCTCTTCAAAGATTGCCATAATTTATACAGATTTTCAAATTGAAATAAAACGGGATAAATCGATAGGGGGTAATCAGAGGCACGAATTAACAAAATATTTACAAAGTGAGGATCAAAAATCATTTATTCAATAAAACAACAAGGATCATTTAGAATCGTCTTATATAACTAGGTGATTCTAGGTGCCAGTTCCACGCGACCAGAGCCTAGAAGAACGGGCAATACTTACTGCTTGTCTGCATCATAGTGAAAACAGAATCGAATCACTTGTAGATACTGTCAAGAATGTCATGTACTATCATTATGAAGCTAGATTTTGTAGTTTATTCAAGTATGAATTTCGTGGTTTTCAAAATATTTCATTTTAAAAGTAGGATTAATTTGTATAGAACTAAAAAAATCTTATTTTTCGAACCATGGAAGCTGTTAGAAAAAAAAATGCAAATAATTAAAACTTCTATGTTATAACACTTCTGAAAATTAGCTGACTGTATACAGTCAGCTAATTTTCAGAAGTATACTTTTAGCGAATCGATTATCGCCTAGTATACGAATCGCTGGCTTGCTAAATTTGTCCAATAGCTCAGCTCATATCAAGAAGAATTGGATTTGCAGATACTCGATTCTGTTTGTTCCAATCAGTTTTATCTTGAATTTTGCTTCAAGATAAAAATTTACGGGAAAAAGACGCATTATGTTTTTTGTTCCATCTTTCATCTTAGTAATGGACCCAGATTAGAATTATTTTTTGAGGTTCCCGTTTCTGTTTGACCGACCATATTGATAAAATGGGTTAGTCTCAAAATCCGCTTTAAGTTTTACCCCGGGGATTTTGAGCGATGTACGGCAATGTTTTACTAATACTAACATTAGGTACCCACATTTGTGGTAACACTTACAGATAACAAGTTTTACTGTAATTTGACCAAAGGATGGTATGATTTGATTTAGTGCCTCCGTATTTCATCAGCACCTGAACCCATCAATAAAGTTTACCTATCGAGTTCAGGGAATTTGGAAATAAAAGCGTTTCGGCCTACTGTCCACTAATGCTTTTTATCTGTTTCAATTTTAAGTTATACATATCTAATAAAAACGGCTGACTTTATGACTGCCTAAATCCGCTGACCACAACTTATGATTTTTATCTTTCCTAACGGTCCCACTTGAGCGAAATCAGTGATGATTCTTGATGTAAAAACTACATTAAGGGCACCAGAATCACAAAACGTATTTAACAGCTAAACCGATTTAAATCTGACGTATTTGTATGACTTGACAACTCGCTAAATACTATTTAAGAGTTAAACGCGTTTAGCGATACTGGTACAAGCCGCCCTTAATTTATTTATAATAATATTTGTATTAATTTTTATTATTTTTATAAGTCTTAAAACAATCAACGATGAAGGTTTAATAGCAAAACAATAGCGGTCTTATAAAAAAAATCGTTGATTATCACTAAGCCACCTCTTAAATGAATCACTTTGAAGCTGCTGTACGGCGCGGCGTTTAACTTTTCTTCTTTGTTTAGTTTGACACTTAGGGCGTTTTGCACCAGAATCACTAAGGGCGTCTTGCACCAGAATCACTAAACGTATTTAACAGCTAAATCGATTTAAATCTGACGTATTTGTATGACTTGACAACTCGCTAAATACTATTTAGTGATTCTGGTGCAAGACGCCCTTAGTAGCTTATTGAGACGGAAATTTTCCTGATCATATGCTTATACGTCTCTCAACTTTTAAGAGACATTTGAGAGGGGTTCCTAGGTCTTACCACTCTGCAACAGAAAGTTCTTATTAGCTCCATAACTGAATCTAATGAGAAAGACATTCAAGAAATGTTGTTTCTGTGCACAACACTGTGGGTGATCCTATTAATTATTAAATAAATAAGAAAGACATAAATAAGACAGACCTACACTTTAAAAATCTGGATCTGGCGAGAAAAATACATCTAATTAGATCCACACTGTCGAAAAATTTACCTACTGAGATTAAAAGTGATTTTTAGATAAGACCACCGTATCGCTACACGCGTTTATCGCTATCGGTTCACGGAGTTATTCATTTATTTTAATACCCATAAATTTGTGGTAATTGATAGGTAGATAACTACTATAAGCACTGGCGACCACGGAAACCGATTCAAGCGGTTGTACAGTCGGCTACACATCAACCTATCAACGGTTCGAACTTTGAACTATTAGATAGATAAACTTATTTATTTGATACTGAACACACACAAAATCCTATCCTATCCTACTAATATTATAAATGCGAAAGTTTAGATGTTTGGATGTTTAGATGTTTGGATGTTTGTGTTTCAATCACGTCAAAACTACTGAACCAACTTGGATGAAACTTGGCATATATGTGGTTCGTAACCTGGATTAACATATAGGCTACTTTTTATCCCGAATAATTAACAGGATCTACTCCTGTAGATCCTGTTAATTATTCGGGATAAAAAGTAGCCTATAAAATGAACGAAAAGGATTAGCAGCGCCAATTGTCAAGAGGATTTCATTGTCATGTCATGTCACGTCAGTTTGACAGGGCGTAGTACTACCTCTTTGGTCTAACGACTAGCGTTTGACATTCGAGTACGGGTTCGGTGTAATGAGGTGTAATGTCAAGTTTCTCAAAGAAGTATCCGCTCGGTACACGCACAGATAATATAATGTACACGGAAACTAGACGCGTACGAAGTCGCGGGTAACTGCTAGTTTACAATAAAATGAAAGTAGATAGGTACTATGTAACTAATAACTAAAACTAAACTGAAACAAACTGAAAATAAGAAAAAACAAGACTACCTACCTACATGTTCTCGGATGGTTCATGCTCTGTGTGTTGCATTCAAATTCAAACATTCAAATTATAATAGTTCAAAGTTCAAACAGTGGATAGGTTGATGTGTAGCCGAATGTACTATGAGTAAATATTTTGTTATTTGACGTAATCAAAAGTTGTATCAAAAACAGTCCAGCATAGCGTTATTGGATTAAACTAAACGCACAATGAAGTCTTACTAATGAAAAGATTGTTGTTCATTACTTAGCCACCTCTCTCAACTGATCAACTGATCACTTTCAAGGTGCTACGACGTTTAACTTTACTTCTTTGTTTAATTTTGACACTTATAGCTTCTCAACGTTGAGACAGTTTTATGAGTGAGAATTTTCCTTACCGTTTGCTTGTCTTTCGACTTTTGGGAGACTTGAAAAGCTATTGACTCTGATATCCTTATAAAATTAAGATTTATTAAAATGATTGTATCACTTGCTCATTAGATAGTGTGCTCTAGATTAGTAGATAGTGTGCTTCAAAAGGTATGTACATGATCGAAACCTATTGCCGGGAACCTAATCCATCACGTCTTACAAATAAGGTTTCCATACCATTGGAGTCCGCGTTTGATGAAAAAAGTTTTATGTAGCTAAGAAAGTACGAGTAGCGTCTGGAATAATTTAACTGCCGGCAGAACTAGTTCTGTGCCTTGATCACGAATATTGTGACAATATCTCAATCGCAAACGTATCGTAACGCTAGCATGGTTAGCGCAGAATCCCACTTAATATTATAAATGCGAATGTTTAGGGGCGGCTTGCACCAGAATCGCTAAACGTGTTTAACAGCTAAATAGATTTAAATCTGACGTATTTATATGACTTGACAACTCGCTAAATACTATTTAATAGTTAAACGCGTTTAGCGATTCTGGTGCAAGCCTCCCTAAATGTTTGAATGTTTGTGTTTCAATCACGTCGAAACTACTAAACCAATTTGGATGAAACTTGGCATATAGGTATATAGTTCGTAATCTGGATTGACACAAGTTACTTTTTATCCCGAATAATTAATAGGATCTACAGGATAAAATGAACAAACGTGATTAGCAGCGCCAATTGGCAAGAGGATGATGTCATGTCATGTCACGTCAGTTTGATAGGGCGTAGTACGTTTGACATTCGGGTTTGGTGCAATGTCAAGTTTCTCAAAGTATCCGCTCGGTACACGCACAGATAATATAATACACAGATAATGTAATTAATGTACCTACACGGAAACATGAGCGTTTCGCTGGAGGGACCAAAGTGGAATTTTAGGTTTCTGAGCACCTCAATATTTAGTAGAAGTTCTCAAACAATTGTAAATTGAACCGGTAATTAGTAAAAGTTACGAATCAAAAGTTATAAGCATTTTAAAGTGGTCGCTCGGTTCCACACACGCAATGCTGGATTCCAAGGATATAATTAGTATTCACATCTTCTTTCACTGTCTATATTTAGTAAAAGATGGAAACGGTAGTCGCGTACGAAGTCGCGGGCAACTGCTAGTAAACAATAAAACAAAATAAGTAGTGTACTTTTTATTTTAAAAGCAACTCTATGTTTCTACGTGATTGCTTTCATTCAGTTGGCAGCAATCACGTTTATCCGCTCAATCAGGATACATAGGAGCTCTTAGCTCAACTTAGGAATGGATGAAAAGGCACTGAACAGTGACGGATCTAGGATTTTCATTTGGGGGCTTATAGACCAGCGATTTTGGTTATGAGCGTGAATTTTATTTTGTTACTAGCTGCACAAATAATATAAACTATCTAGCTGTTACCCGCGGCTTTGTACGCCGTACCGTTCTTTTAATATGTTACCTAGTCACTGGGTGCAAGTTTTGGGAATGTTTGTAAACTCAACGGAAAATTTTGTTTTTCTAATTTATATTATTATATTATATATATTATTATAATAAGCCCTCTGTGTCCCACTGCTGAGCAAAGGCCTCCCCCTATTCTCTCCACACACTCCGATCCTGGGCTATACTTTGCCAATCTGATAAATAACGGTCATAAATGATAAATAACGGTTTTCTAATTTAATATTCCAAAATATCTGTCACCAGTATACGATGATCCTTGTAGCATAGGCTGCTTTTGCCTTAGAAAGTTCAAGCTGTATCGAAAAATTCACGTCCTTGATTTCAATTAAACAAAGCCCAGGTTTTGATCCGGAAAAAAGGCTTTTAAATTGTGTTTCATTGAAATTGGTCACAAAAGTTGTGTCACTTGTACAATCAATGGTACTTCTGACACAAAGGCACATAGTTAAGGTGTGATCCTCGAACAAACAAACTCGATTTTTGGAATTTTGTGATATATTTTATATTTTCGTTTATTTAGTGGATCTGCATATTTACTTGTTCTATTTACGTGTTGTTGTAGAGAAACATAGTTTTTGTTTCACCTGAGAGTTATCTTTTTCTCCATAAAAAAATTGCTTAGGTATCTTAAAAATAAAATAACTGCAGCGCAAAGGCGACTCATTACTGAATGCTTATCCCATTTTTCCCTTATTAGACCTAGTATAAATCTCCTACCGTGAACAGTTTTAAGATCAATAGATTTGCTGGGGAGGGTATTGACCCTTCCCAGCAAACCTATTGATTTTAAAACCTTAATTGTAGGATAGAAAAGAAGTCAATTAAAAATCGAATGAAAACGAGAGCTGGATTCTGTTGAGCTTTTTTAGTTTTTATTTCATTTAGTATTTTGCTTTTAGTGCAAAGTTGAAAAATAACTTACGTATCGACAATGACATTATGTGGCAGAAAATTGAGTTTCAGTAGAAATTATGAAAACTACTAACTACTGAAAAGTATGAACATAATGCACTTATGCAGTTTAGTCTTTAATGGTTGGAGTGAAACTTCTGGTCCTAGATGTTTCTAATTAGGATCACCTAGTTATACATAATAAGACGATGCTAAATGATCCTTGTGATTTTATTGAATAAAAGATTTTTGGCTGTCTTTGATCTGCCTTTATCTAATTAAATTAGGTGGCTTTGTAAAACAGACTCTGTATTTTTTTAATCTCTGACTGATTGGTGTAGTGCGATGCCTCACAGGGCATCCTTTGTGGACGTGCTCGATGAGACAACTAATTTAGATGCAACCGCATAACATCGGGGCCATTTGTTCTATCAATATTTTCATTAAAAAAAGTTTTAGTATACCTGCGTAGGTCTACGTTGCCAAATTTTTCTACTAATAATGAGTTTAACTTTCATCGCCTTGGTTTTATTCATGACGCTTTTAAAAGTATTTCAAAGGCTTGTACGTAAATAGAATTTTCTTTGTCAGCTTGGAATATCGTAAAGCTTCTTGTTGGCTGTGGGCTATGATTAAATTGAGATTCAGAATGTAGACATTTATAGCACAATACAGGGTTATTATACTTTATTATAATTTATAATGTTACCTTAGAGTGTACCAGTTGGTCTAGTGGTGGCAACTCCGCTTTCCAACCCTAAGGTCGTGGGTTAAAATCCGGTCGTGCATCAGTGGATTTTTCAGATTTACGAGTAAGTAAGCAATGCCAATGCTCTCAAACGGTGGAGGAAATCCGCGACTTAGTCGGCTCCACTGTGTCCTTCCCGTGGATAAGACCAACTAGGCTGGCTTAGGTGAACATACTACATTTAAAAAATGTCCCAGCAGCGTTGTAAAACGTGGCCCTTGTCGCTGTATAAATCATCTAAGTAGATTAGATGCAAAGGATTATTTATTATTATTGTTACTTACTTTACAATATAAACGGCACTGATATTTGCATACTACATTCGAATTTAGTTTTAGACCGAAAGATTTTCAAGAATGTTACGAAATAAAAGGTAGATCCTATTTAGTATCGGGGTTCGATCTCTACCGAGAACAAAATATTCGTGTGATACAACATTAAATGCTTATTCTGTGTCTGGGTGTTACTCTGTATGATATGTATTTACAAAAAAAAGTAATCTGGTCCCCATAGTACAGGTTTTGTTTAGTTTGGAACTAATAGGTATATGGGATTGGTTAGACCGCGTCGTGTGAATGTCCATGAATATTTTTTTCGTTTACAAAAACACCTTTTGCTTATAATTTTGTGTGGATTCTTGTCAACGTCAACCCTTACACCGGATGCACGCACCAGTGCGTTAGTACCGACAGGTATCTAATTACGAATTTATTGTTCGCCTGTCACTATTACTCATATTCTGTCGACTGTTGAATTATACCATAGGTCGGTGAACCTTGTATGATGTAATTTACGTGGCGCGAATTATACAGTGTCAAAAGGCAGTTTAAAAATCAACCCAAGTTCTAGTGATTACATACTTACGGGCAAGCAACTTGCATAAAAGCTGTTGTTTGATAATAGCTGTTTACACCCTGTATTGAATGAACCTCAAACGTAATTGTTTCAGTCGGATTATTAATAATAGATCAGTACATAATAGGCTTAAATAATATTGTATCATTGATCGATTTTGATATTATCTGCCGATGAACGATGTAACCAGTTATGTTCAGTTAAACCTGTGAGGTGGTTCTCTTAGTAAAAATTACATCCAATGCTAGTGGGATTTTGTTGGGTTGAATATTAAATGCAAAAGTTTACAAGAGTCGTCGGAATACTTGATAAAAAAATAGAAAAGGAAAAATAAATTTTCAGCTCCATTTTCAAAAACTCTTTTACTCCACGGCGACTATAAAAAAGGTTACATGTATTATAGGTAGGAACATTTGTGAGCTACGACGAATGCAGAATCCAGTGAATCGTTTGAGCGATTATCGCTAAAAGGAGAGCATATAACGTCTCAAAGGAATATCCATTTTATTATCTGTATGCTTAGAGTCGTGAGTCTTTTGCATAATGTGATTCAGGTTTTTAACGGTAAACCCAGCGCCCCTAAGACTCTAAGGAGTTGATGCTCAGTTAAGGAATTTATTCTCATTGCTTTTATTTTGCTATATGAATTGAACGCGGTAGTAGTACTTCTATATACCTACATGGTGGAATAGGACTTCTAAAAACTAAAGCGGGGAATTCACTAGCAACTGCCCGCGGGTCGCCCGGTCCGGCCCAAGTCTGTCGCTTGCCCGTGTTGAGCGGGGAATTCACTAGGAGACTGCCTGCGGGCCGCCCGGTCCGGCCCAAGTCTGTCGCTTGCCCGTGTTGAGCGGGGAATTCACTAGGAGACTGCATGCGGGCCGCCCGGTCCGGCCCAAGTCTGTCGCTTGCCCGTGTTGAGCGGGGAATTCACTAGGAGACTGCCTGCGGGCCGCCCGGTCCGGCCCAAGTCTGTCGCTTCCCCGTGTTGAGCGGGGAATTCACTAGGAGACTGCATGCGGACCGCCCGGTCCGGCCCAAGTCTGTCGCTTGCCCGTGTTGAGCGGGGAATTCACTAGGAGACTGCCTGCGGGCCGCCCGGTCCGGCCCAAGTCTGTCGCTTGCCCGTGTTGAGCGGGGAATTCACTAGGAGACTGCATGCGGACCGCCCGGTCCGGCCCAAGTCTGTCGCTTGCCCGTGTTGAGCGGGGAATTCACTAGCGACTACCTGCGGGCCGCCCGGTCCGGCCCAAGTCTGTCGCTTGCCTGTGTTGAACACACACACAACGGACCATCATTCAAATAGGAAAAGAGTCCTTTGCTTTTTCAATTATTTCGCTGTAAGCGACATTTCTTAGGTCGCTATTCATATATTCCTTGTTTTTAATTTTCCACAAACAAGGATGCAACTGCTAAATGGAAATGAATGATTGCCAAAATTGATTATTTTCGTTCATGTTAGTATAATTCGAAACCATCGACTTATTTCAAAACAAATGTGCGCTCTAATCGCACTCTGACGCGGGAATGCAGGCGTGCCGCCCGGCGCCACCATTCACATTCAGACTTGTCTGTGCCCGTGCAGACAAAATGCGATTCTCCGGGCACGCGGCGGGCACGGGCCGACGGGCATGGCCGTGCCCACCGCCTAGCATTCACGAGCAGACATGGAACAGATTTGCCCGTGACTGGTAGTGAATTCCCCGCTTTAGCAAGCTTAAAGTTGTTCATCAATATGAACACGTTTTCAGGAAACTAACAATGTGTGTGTGAAAAAAAAAACCAGCTTTTTGACGGCAAAAATTGGTACGTACAGTAACCACATCGGATCTTCTGTCATTTACCAATGTTGAATTGAAACTCTAAAAAAATGCGGCGCGACATAATGCGGTTATATTTTCTGTGTTTATTGAAATTATAGTTTTGCGACATTCGTGAACAATTTTCTACGAATTAGTTGCGTTGCCTATATTATTTATCAGTGTCTAGTAAAGTTATTTGAAATTGTACGGTCGTTATTATGAACTCTGTTTCACGCGTGTACTGTACAGTATTTGTCGAGTCGGGCTGCGAGCACCGCTCGGTGCTCCCCCAATTTCACCAAGGCTCGTGTTTCGTTTATTAGGTCAAGGCTGCAGGACCCTCATCCCTACGCTTCCCTTCCTGCCTCCCTTTATATCTATAGCTACTTGTTTGTAGGTACACGTGTTTGGGACTCAGGGCATCGATCCACGGACTACTTTCTGATTGAGTTTAAACGGAAATGATTGATTTGTAATATAAGAGCTTTCTTTAGGAAATCACTTTTAAATTGCGTGTTGAGTTTGTATTTCAGATTAAGATCATTGAATTGAGACTGGTTCGTGTTTTTAAAAGATTTTTTTTCTGAATTGACACAGAATGAACTAGTGTAGTCAAAGTAGCTATGTTTTTGTAGTGTTTAATGTGTGGTATGTTTTCCATAAATTATAATGATTCATCATTATTTACGTAGAATTCACTAATACAATAGGTCTCTATCATATCGCACTGAATCGACTTTGTGCAAGTCCTGTGTAACGCACACTTTTGCTAAAACGCGATCTCCACTACTTGAATCATATTTATAATGCCACAGATAATATAAAGTAATAATACGAAACTCCCTGAAGATTAGAAGTCCGACAAAGCCACGCAAGAAGATTTTACTTTCTAATACTCTCTACAACGTGTAACATATTGTCCCTATAAGCCGAAAAGGGGCTTATTCAGACCAAACACGAGAATAGATTGGTATGTGCAAAACTTTAACACAACATAGTATATTTAAAATTTAAATTTTTCTTTTTATCTTCGTTTGCGACCACGCTACGTGTTTGTTTACTTTGTGTAGGTATCCAGCCTGTTAGTACACATGCACACGCACCCTCCTATCACGTCTCAACCACATAGACACTTTAACACGTGTGTAATACTATTTTTAGGGAAAGCTTAAGACGCTTTTTATGTACTTACTTATGAAAAACTTCAACCCTTGATAAGGCGGAGGAAATGGCTGAAGGTAGTCGTAGAACAAACGACGTTTGCCATGACGTAGAATACTCCCTCTTCTGGCTTATGTTACATCCTGTATAGTCCGTTCCAGGAAATTGAGCTCGGGAAGCGCTCTGTCGCGCGTTTCTATTATGAAGACTTCTATAAATTCAGGAATTTCGCAAACTTTTACACTATAATGGAACGTTGTTTTAAAGTTTATAAAAGCGAATTAAGGCGACAAAGCCACCTAACCGAGCAACACCGCGCGTGCAATTCCAAAATTGGCTCTAAATAATGAAATATGTTAAAAAAAAAAGTAAAAAGTAAAAAACGTTTATTTCAGAGAAAAAAGGTAAAAAAGAATATCACTGCCAAAGTTTAACATTATAGGTTGGACACAAAACAATTTTCTCAGACAATGTACAAAACTTAGAAATACCTGTCAGTCTCCTCACTAGGCTTAGCCTGTATCGAGGAGACTTTGGAGCGAAAATACAATAGTTTAAATTGTTAAATTAAAGTTTAAAACAGCAAGCGCTCTGCCTTGGCTCATACGACGTTACGACCGCGTGGAGGGAATGTAGAAAAACTGCGATTTCTTGATACTAACTTTTAGTAAGAAATGTATAAAAACCTTACACGCCTTGAAGAATGAATTTTTTGGCTAATAAAACATTCCAAACGTAAATATAACGCCATTTTAGGTCAAAAACAGCTTTTCTTGTGATTCCTTTTTCATATACATATTATTTTATACACACCCTTTGAAGATATACCTAATTTGAATACATCAATATTTATAAGGTACCGTAAAATAATTTTATCTTGAATAATGTGTACTTTAGCGAGCGCACACCAATTAAATTACATACGCGCATAAACTACTTACGATAAAAACATTGCACCACTGGAGAGTATTCTGTGAAAAACAGGATGTTGCAAACTGAAAATAGATGGAAAACATGAGAGCGGAAAATGTATTAAAAGTAAAACGACTTATTATAGAGGAACTTGATAGAGAATCTGATAATGCTGAGCTGGAGCCAAGTTGTTGCAGTAGCACACAACGAATAGAAATAATCTATTATTATAAAATTTAATAATAAAACACCGAAGCAACCTGAGGCGTAATTAATGTAATTATATTACTAAATAAAATCTAGAAAATATATTATTGGGATGTCCAATGATCTTTTGTGTAATGTCATAAAATTTTTATGACATTTAGGGCGGCTTGCACCAGAATCGCTAAACGCGTTTAACTCTTAAATAGTATTTAGCGAGTTGTCAAATCATACAAATACGTCAGATTTAAATCGATTTAGCTGTTAAATACGTTTAGTGATTCTGGTGCAAGACGCCATTAGTGGCATTTTGTAACTTTTAAATCATCCCAATAATTAAACTGCAGTGATATTTTACTAGATTTTATTAAGAAAATTATCCCTCTGAACGCAAAATGAATATACCATCTACCACAAAGTCTTCATTAGGTACCATTCAAGGTAACTTTACACTTTTGCAAAGTAAGCAAGAGTTGAAGTGGCAATGGGCATGCCATTTGGGTTGCAATACTGATAACCTGTGGTAAGGAAGGTTATCGAATGGCAACCACGAAGCGTAGACCTATAATACTCTTAGGATTGCGGGTGTCGGTGGATTGGCTTGTCTAACAGTCTAACATTTTATACTGGTTTTGCTGAATCACAATTTTTAACCCCCGACGCAAAAACGACGGGGTGTTATAAGTTTGACGTGTCTGTGTGTGTGTATGTATGTGTCTGTCTGAGGCAACGTAGCTCCTGAACGGATGAACCGATTTTGATTTTGTTTTTATTGTCTGAAAGGTGAATTAGTCGGGAGTGTTCTTAGCTATGTTTGATGAAAATCGGTCCAAGATTCGGGGGTTTTAGTAAATGTTTAATTAATTTCTTCTTCTTCTAACTTAAGAGCTGTGCTCTTGTCGGCGTAATGTATGCATTTCCTGCCAGGTTCTTCTTTTCAGGGCAGCTTCCTTGACGTCCTTATACGACATGACATCTATCTTCGCCTTCACTTGGCTCATGTAGCTAATACGCGGTCTTCCTCTTCCTCTCTTTCCTTCTACCTTCCCTTCAATGATATTCAATGATTAATTTCTTGTTGCCTTGAAAAAAAGAATTTACCGAGAAAAATGTATTGACAAAATATTTAACAGCCCATACGGTAGTTTTTCAGAGTTTTCCAAACTCTCGAGAAAAGCACTGGATTTATTTTTTTCAAACGGCACCCTAAAACTCTGAAGCCATTAAAATAATATAGTACAAATAACATAAAACAAGAAATTCAATTGCATATTCGCGATTCCATTTTCTAGCTTATAAATATAATTTAATGCATATATCACGAGAATACTAAAAATGTATTGTATTTCTTTGACTGTGATCTTTGCTGTTTCGTGTACGTGATAGAAGTGGATTAACTAATATGCCTTGCACCAAACTGGCATAGCAATGAAATCTAATACTTTTATTATTTTAGGTACATTCTGTAACGCTTTAAATGATAGCATATCAGTAAATACCACTACTGATAAAAAAAAAGTCATAACACCAAAAACTACAAGCCTACCTATCGGTAATGCTGATGACAGTGAATCAGATATTTCAGTCGAGCAGAATAAAACCGTGCCATGGAACACGTACCTAGACCATCTCATCACAGTAACTATAGAACAGCTAGATAAGATAAAGAAGAGCATAATAGAAAATTACAACTTAGATGCACTCCAAATCGAAAGCATCCAAAATCTTTTCAACAATACAGGAGAATACAAACTTATAATACACAGCAATCTCAAGAAATTAATTCAAACTCAAAAGTTTAACAGTACAGTTGAATTTATGCTTAGTTTCACTAACATGTCAAACTGGGTCCTAGAAAAAATTATTGAATACAATCTAGATAAAGTCTCCAGTGCATTTCTATCTCCGACATTATGGTACAAGCAGACGCTGAAGGATAAAATTCTGAGACAGGAAACAAAAGTAGCGACGAATAGAATTGACAGCTACATTTGCATAACATTAAGCATTTGCAAAGAAAAGGTGAAACACACAGATTACCTGAAGGAGTGGCTGAGACATCTACTAAGCGTTCCCAATGCCCTGAAAGATATGTTCGCTACCATTCTAGGTCTGCTAGAGAAACACAAGGACTTCATTAAAACCAATGTAAAGTTTCGACAAACAATCAAGTACATTCTGAACTCCGGTGCTGTTGTACAAAGGGATACTTTGGACTTTGTTGATGAAGTTATAACGAAAAGAAACAAGGTTGTACATCTAGTGCCAGCTGCTTTGAATAACAGTGCTGTGCTTTTGTTAAATCTGTTTAAACTTATAAATGACAACTATAATATAAAAGACAACAGGTCTGACCTAGATGGTTTAACGAATATGGTATACGATTGGACTCAAGGCGATTATGGTATTATAGAACATTTCCTAGATGATATTGTGGAGAATATGAAACTGAGTTTTAAAGTTTGGCCGCGAGACGTTCAGAGCAAAGTGAAGAGCGTGTGGTTAGACATCATAGCACTATGAAAAAATATTTTTTAGATTTTGTAGATTCCACAGACGTTATTCAATTCTCAATAGTAGTCGCCCATCCAAATGTTGATTGCAAGAAACTTTGTGTAGCAACTGTTTTGTATGAAATAGCCTATCTGTAGCGTAATATTAACTATAAATAAACTTATTACTTTTCGAATTGAATATAGCTGTTTTCAAGATGATATAATACCAAAAAGTATTTTTAGAATACTCGTAAATCTAATAAAATTACACTACCATTTGAAATATCTACCAGGCGTTGCATTATGACGTCACCACACATAAAGCTATTAATACAAGATATTACGTAAACAATTATATTAAGCATAATAGTTTTTGTACAAGAGGATGTTCGGGGAAGTTTCAACTACCGTCATATCTATTTCTGCCGCCAAGCAATCCACGGATTGCAGAGTAAAGGGATCTGTTATATGAGTGACAATGGCTATTGTTATCAGTAGTTCCTCCAATGGTAGGTATTAAATAAATTACTGAGGCTATGATTCTTTGACTTACCTAGATACTTAGGGCGGCTTGCACCAGAATCGCTAAACGCGTTTAACTCTTAAATAGTATTTAGCGAGTTGTCAAGTCATACAAATACGTCAGATTTAAATCGATTTAGCTGTTAAATACGTTTAGTGATTCTGGTGCAAGACGCCCTTATTGTGCCGGAGTTATGAGTGCAGTATAATCTGTGGTGCAGGGATATCTGTCAAGACCTGTCCATGGTTCATCTACTGTGTGAGGTAGACATTTGATTGTCAGTTTTCCTGATAGAAAAAAAATGGCATAATTTTTTGGCATTGCTTCTATTTGAAGAACTTGTAAATTTTTATTTTTCCTGTTTTTAACTCCCGACGCAAAAACGACGGGATGTTGTAAGTTTGATGTGTGTGTGTGTAGTGTGTGTGCGTGCGTGTGAGCTTGCGTGTGTCTGAGGCAACGTAGCTCCCGAACAGATGAACCTATTTTGATTTTTTTTTTGTTTGAAAGGTGAAGGAAGGAGAGGAAAAAGGGTAAGGTTTGATGAAAATCGGTCCAAGATTCGAGGGTTTTATAAATTTTTAATTTAATTACTTGTGTTTCTTTCACTTTGGTGTGCAATACAGATAAAATCTATCTATCTATTTGCTAACAAGCCATGAATGATGCTGAATTGATTGCCATAGTTATATAATTCAAATTGCTCCACTAAATGATTTTTGGTAGCTGCTATTGCCAGTGTAAATATCGTTTAATAAGATGAGCAACGGTCAATCTAATTTTAGCTGTGACGCAATTCCCGACATGATTTTCCTGACAATGCTGCATGTTATTGATTTGGAATTTAGTAACAGATAATTGTTACAACTCATATTTCAAGAGTTTATGTTTCTAGATGATTTAAATTAAAAAAAAAATTAAAATTATTCTTTTCTTAGTTATCAATTAAAAAAAAATTACCGTAGGTACCTAACCTACCTTATAAATCTGAATTATCTTACGTTTCTTGTATTGTTTGTGTATTGAAAGCACAATTGTTTTAACAAATTATATTCTTGTTCTCAGGTAATGATGCAAACTCATGATACCTACCACATTGTTCAACACAAAGGTAACTTTTGGTACAAATTATTTATTATATTAATATTTATGTTATTTTTATACAACACCATGATGGAACAAGCCGATGACGGCCCACATGATATTAAGCGGTTACCTTTGCCTATAATGTAAACAAAATGACTAATCGAGGTATTATCCTATCCTATTATCCTACTAATATTATAAATGTGAAAGTTTAGATGTTTAGATGTTTGTGTTTCAATCACGTCTAAACTACTGAACCAACTTGGATGAAACTTGGCATATATATAGTTCGTAACCTGGATTGATATATAGGCTACTTTTTATCCCGAATAATTAACAGAATCTACAGGATAAAATGAACGAAAGGATTAGCGGCGCCAATTGGCAAGAGGATTTCATTGTCATGTCATGTCACGTCAGTTTGACAGGGCGTAGTACTACCTCTTTGGTCTAACAACTAGCGTTTGACATTCCAGTAGGTACGAGTTCGGTGTAATGAGGTGTAACGTAAAGTTTCTCAAAGAAGTATCCGCTCGGTACACGCACAGATAATATAATGTACAAGGAAACTGTAGACGCGTACGAAGTCGCGGGCAACTGCTAGTTTCCCATAATTAGGTACCTTCCGAACTTTTGTAAGTCTGCTCAAATGATTGATTGAACTTTTTATCGTACACTTAAAGAAATAATAAAAAGGAAAAAATGTTACAGAAGAATATTTTTTTTGGAATCGACCAAATTATCTATTGGGATATATTAATCAAATAAATGGTTTACTTATTGATTAGTGATATGTGGGGGGTAATCACGAACAAATCTGACAACCACCGTGTTACGTAAACTATCATATCGTATTCGAATCATATTGCGCGTTCGGCAGTCGAGTTGGCGTTGACGCGCAATATGATTTGGATCTACGTTCATTATGCTAACTGCCAAGGAATGGAACTCGTTGTCGTCTTCTGTCTTTCCTGAAAAATAATCTGGTTCTTTTCAAGTCAACAGTGATAGGTGTCTTCTAGACTGTCCTGCTCCATCGTCGGCCTCATCGTCACTTATCATCAGGGATTGTGGCCAAAGGACATTCTATATTATAAAAAAAATGATTCGAATACGTTAGATTTACGTAACGCGGCGACTGTCAGATTTGTTCGTGATTACTCCTCAGTATATTAATCGTTAGTAAATGGACACCGGTCTTGCCAGGATACCCAAGCATAAGTGGCAATTTGGTACGTATTGTTGGATGTTATCTCTGCTACCTAACCCGTACGTACATCAATGGCTCGATAATCCACGCATTCTATAGTCTACAACCATACAGAAAACAGATTATCGGCGCTGATTCTCATCAAAAATAAATAAAATGTTACTAATAAATCTTCTTCTTGTCCTATGGCCTCTGTCCGTCATTTCGGGTTGGTATTGCCTAACCCCGGTCCGGCCTCCCCCCGATGTAGATTACCAAATAGTTACTACGTCATCAGTGAACGGTACAACAGCAGACAAAAGTGCTTAATTTATTCATTGCAACTGCGCTGTGCTGCACCATACCTCAAAACGCATCGATAGCGCGTTCAAATTTTGCCTGGAGTATTATTTGAACCACCAACAGCTTCATCAGATGATGATGATGATGATGACGGCGGTTCTTTGGAAATGTTCAAGTGACCGTAAACACCACTAAAAATAAAAAGTCACAGAAAAGCAAAATACGCAATTTCGTGCAAGTGGATTGCATATTTTTTTCAGTTAAGTATTTTTAGTTTTAAAGATAAAGATAAAGATTTTTATTTGCAGTGAACATGGTAGGTAGGTACAGTATACAGGTGTTTTAAAAATAATATTATCAAGTTCAGCACATTCAGTTATTTGTCAGATAACATACAAATAATGTTAGGTCATGTAGGTGAAATGTCAAAACTTAGACTTCAAAAACTCACTAATTGAATAAAAACTGTTATCTATTAGCCAGTTTCTTAAAACTCTATTAAATAAATTTCAATGCAACTCTAAAATTGACCTAGGCAAATGATTATATATTTTACATGACATGAAAACACAATTCCGCTTAAAAAGTTCTAACCTTGGTTTTGGCATCACTAAAGGTTTTTGCACAGCCTCCCGCCAAACTAAGTCAAACTACCGAACCTGATGAAAATTAAATGGGAATAACCTTGGAAGTAAATCCTTACAGATAAAAAATGAATTTTTAAAATCGGTTTATTAAATAAATGACGGAGTTCTGAGGTACCAAACATTAAAAAAACATACAACCGAATTAAGAACCTCCTCCTTTTTTGAAGCCGGTTAAAAAATAGTTAAGTATGTACTAAATTTATTGTATCTAAAAATACGAAGCAGGCTTGGGAACATTTGCTAGTATTTCCTTACATAGTACTCCATGTACAGAACGATTTAGGCAACAAATTATCATTGACGGTTCGGATTAAACAAAATTGTGTTAGGTACAGTGCGCGCGGAGAGCACACATCTTTTATGAATGCAGATCAGGACTTACCAACAAATTCAAAATCTCAGAAACCACTGACTGAGTCTACTATCTACAAACTTGTGGAGAGTAAACTCAGCGACGGTGATATCAAGGGTGCCTCCCGTATTTTATTTTCTAGCGACACGATAGCTCCAAATTCCAATGATACTCTCATATCTCTTGAGAGTAAGCATCCATCCGCAGGGCCAAACCTGCACCTCCCCGATCCACCGCAAGAGAGTGACGGCGCCGTAGACGCGACCAGTCAGGATGTGCTTGGGGCCGTCATGTCGTTCCAGAGTGGTTCTGCCGGCGGCCTGGATGCTGTGACTCCACAGCATCTAAAGGATCTGCTGTCTGGTGGGTCTGGCCATGCCGGTGAAGTCCTTCTGGGGGACATGACGTCTCTGATCAACCTGATGTTGTCAGGTCGAGTCAACGGCGAGATCACTGAGCTCTTGTACGGTGCGAACCTATGCGCACTCAAAAAGAAGGATGGCGGGATAAGACCCATAGCCGTAGGCACCACCTATCGCCGCCTGGCAGCTAAAGTCTGCTGTCGGAAAGAAGCCGATTACCTAGGCGACTATTTCCGACCTGTTCAGCTAGGCTTTGGTTCGCGAGGCGGTTGTGAGGCCGCGGTACATTCCCTTCGTACATTTTTGGATCAAAATTACGGGGAGGTTATTTTGAAGGTAGATATCAAAAATGCCTTCAATTCAGTAGATAGGGGCGCCTTGCTAAATGAAATTAAAAATAAAATTCCCGAAATTTACCCTTTTCTCTGGCAGTGTTATGCCTCACCCTCTAAATTAATCTACCGGAACAATGTTATTTCGTCTGCTGTTGGCTGCCAGCAAGGTGACCCTCTAGGTCCGGCCATTTTCAGTCTTGCCATCCATCCAATTATTCAACGTCTCCAGTCTAAGCTCAATGTTTGGTATTTGGATGACGGAACATTAGGTGGGGATGTGGACACAGTTTTTGGCGATTTAAAACTCATCATTGATGAATTTCAAAAAATAGGTTTGGAACTAAATTTTTCTAAATGTGAACTTTTTGTATCTGGAACTTGTGTGGATAAAAATTATATAATTGACAAATTCAATAGTTTGGCTTCTAACATTACAGTTGTAGATAAGTGTTCACTACGCCTCCTTGGTTCACCAATTTTTGATGAGTCTATTCCGGCATTTGTTGATGAAAAAATTCAAAATTTCAATAAAACTTCAGACAGATTACTCAAAATTAATAGCCACATGGCTTTTACTATTATTAAGTTTTGCCTTTTTGTTCCTAAATTTACATACTCTTTACGATGTTGTCAACTGTGGAAACACAGCGAGCTGGTGGAAGGCTTAGACAACATAATAAAGACTACCTTGTCATCGGTTTTGAATATTTATTTGGATGACAGGGCATGGTCGCAGGCCTCCCTGCCTGTCAAATTGGGAGGCTTAGGTATTCGCAAAATTTCAAGTGTAGCCCTACCAGCATTCTTGTCTTCCGTCTATAGCACTAATTCTTTGGTAGAAAAAATTCTAAATCCGTCTCTTTTGGCTCTTACTGGCATTGATCTCAAAATTTCGTACAAAGACGAAGCTAGAAATGCTTGGCATAGAGCTTGCCCCGATTCTGCTCTCCCCAAATCACTTTCGGCTCAACGGCAATGGGACGGGCCTCTGTGCGAGTTAACACGGAACTCTCTGTTACAAACGTGTTCAAGCTCCGCAGATCGTGCCCGTCTCCTAGCCGTTTCTAAAAAAGAGTCAGGATTTTGGTTGCAAGCTCTTCCCTCTCATAACACTGGTACTCTAATGGATCCTGTCACGTTCCGTATTGCAACCTGTCTACGGTTGGGTGCTCGGTGCTGTGCGCCTCATCATTGCCAGTGCGGTACGGCTGTCGAACAGCTTGGTCACCACGGATTATCGTGCACTAGAGCCGCCGGTCGGATATCCCGTCACGCTAGCCTTAACGATATCATCCGCCGGGCTTTTACCAGCGTGAACGTGCCAGCCATTCTCGAGCCGAATGGTCTGCTGCGTGACGATGGTAAACGGCCTGACGGTATGACTCTTGTTCCTTGGGAGTTGGGAAGGCCTTTGGTGTGGGACGCTACTTGCGTCGACACCCTTGCTCCTTCACATCTGTCTAGGACATCCGCTAGGGCCGGTGCGGCAGCAGATTCGGCCGAGGATCTCAAGAGGCGCAAGTATGCGGGTCTCGACAGGGCCTACACATTTGTACCTCTTGGGGTCGAGACTCTGGGTCCGTGGGGTACCGAGGCCCTCCGGGTTTTCAAAATTATTGCAGGGCGTCTAGTCGCAGCGACGCGTGACCCGAGGGCTGGTGATTATCTGGGCCAGCGAATCAGCATTGCTATTCAGCGCGGCAATGCAGCCAGTGTCTTGGGCACGCTTCCGATTGGTACTGATTTGGATCAGTTGAGCTATCTATAAATCGTTTGCAACGGTGTGTAGATAGCTCAACTGCTTCATGTGTATTTTGTACATATTATAAATATTGTAAATACTTTATTAGTCATAATTTTCTTTGTGAATAAAGTATGTACAGTTTATTTGGATTAATATGAAATAAGCTAAAATAAAAGAACTTTACAATAAAGTCATTTTCACTTTTTTTCGCCACAGTACTGACATTGATTTAGCGCATACATACTATTTGGTAATCTACATCGGGGGGAGGCCGGACCGGGGTTAGGCAATACCAACCCTCATTTCGGGTTGGTATTGCCTAACCCCGGTCCGGCCTCCCCCCGATGTAGATTACCAAATAGTTACTACGTCATCAGTGAACGGTACAACAGCAGACAAAAGTGCTTAATTTATTCATTGCAACTGCGCTGTGCTGCACCATACCTCAAAACGCATCGATAGCGCGTTCAAATTTTGCCTGGAGTATTATTTGAACCACCAACAGCTTCATCAGATGATGATGATGATGATGACGGCGGTTCTTTGGAAATGTTCAAGTGACCGTAAACACCACTAAAAATAAAAAGTCACAGAAAAGCAAAATACGCAATTTCGTGCAAGTGGATTGCATATTTTTTTCAGTTAAGTATTTTTAGTTTTAAAGATAAAGATAAAGATTTTTATTTGCAGTGAACATGGTAGGTAGGTACAGTATACAGGTGTTTTAAAAATAATATTATCAAGTTCAGCACATTCAGTTATTTGTCAGATAACATACAAATAATGTTAGGTCATGTAGGTGAAATGTCAAAACTTAGACTTCAAAAACTCACTAATTGAATAAAAACTGTTATCTATTAGCCAGTTTCTTAAAACTCTATTAAATAAATTTCAATGCAACTCTAAAATTGACCTAGGCAAATGATTATATATTTTACATGACATGAAAACACAATTCCGCTTAAAAAGTTCTAACCTTGGTTTTGGCATCACTAAAGGTTTTTGCACAGCCTCCCGCCAAACTAAGTCAAACTACTGAACCTGATGAAAATTAAATGGGAATAACCTTGGAAGTAAATCCTTACAGATAAAAAATGAATTTTTAAAATCGGTTTATTAAATAAATGACGGAGTTCTGAGGTACCAAACATTAAAAAAACATACAACCGAATTAAGAACCTCCTCCTTTTTTGAAGCCGGTTAAAAAATAGTTAAGTATGTACAGTTTATTTGGATTAATATGAAATAAGCTAAAATAAAAGAACTTTACAATAAAGTCATTTTCACTTTTTTTCGCCACAGTACTGACATTGATTTAGCGCATACATACTATTTGGTAATCTACATCGGGGGGAGGCCGGACCGGGGTTAGGCAATACCAACCCGTCATTTCGACAAACAATTTTGCCAGTGTCAAGTGGATTATTTAAAATAAGTTTAGTCAAGTCGAGTCATACGTCAAGTCGTTTGTTTTGAAGACAAAATAAAGGATTTTCCCTTCAAAACTTGAAAACGAATTCCATCAAATAATAAAAACACATACCTAATACACATTTATTCCAATGGTTCACATTTTATGCTATGACTGCAAGTATTTTTGGTTAAAATTCCACCAAAATTAAAGAACAATACTCACTATAACACTAAGGGCGGCTTGCACCAGAATCGCTGAACGCGTTTAACTCTTAAATAGTATTTAGCGAGTTGTCAAGTCATACAAATACGTCAGATTTAAATCGATTTAGCTGTTAAATACGTTTAGTGATTCTGGTGCAAGACGCCCTAAGAAAAACAATTAAAATAAATGTGCTATGTTGCTTTTACAGTCTGATGTAAGCTTGGAATAGTTATAAGTAGCCGTGTTTTGTCTCATTTGCTCGTACCTATTTGAATTCACTTGTCTTGAATAAGAAAGAGACAGAACACGATCTATATAACAACCTTTGCTTAGTTTGGGACTAGAGAGCGTTGTGTGAAATGCCCATTTTTTTTGTTAAGTATTGTCGAAGTTCATAGAAACCACAATAGAAACTCTTTATTGAACATCTTGCAAACTTTTTCACAAAGAAAATTACAACTAATATTTATAATATATACAAAATACACATGAAGCAGTTGAGCTATCTACAAACCGTTGCAAACGATTTATAGATAGCTCAACTGATCCAAATCAGTCATCATTCCCTTGCCCTTATTCCACGCTAGGTGGGGTCGGCACAACATGTCTGATCCAAATCAGTACCAATCGGAAGTCAATAAAAATGATTAGCCGCCACAAGGCTAATCTTTTAAACTTGATCCAAGATGCGCATTCTCCTTTGTGCTACGTAAATTGAATATTATTTGTATACATTTTTATTTAAGTAAGTATCCACTAGATATACCTACCTGATTTGCAACCTGGAGTTATTAATACATTATTTGTATTTGCTTAAAGGTATCTAGGTTATTTGGGTTTTATTTAGATGTGTAGCTAAATTATCTCCTAGTCAGTATTTATCTTGTGAGTTTGTTAGTAAATTACCATTGGTTGTCAATCATTAAAACGTTCCTAGTTAGGCAATGCAAACGTGTTTTGATTCCATTAATCGACAGCTACTATTACGAACAAAATGTGTCACGTTTTATAAAGTATACCCTAAAGAATATTTTGCTGAAAATATCCCTTTTGTTTAGTAGAAATAAAGTAAAGAGAAATGTATAACAATGATCAAAACATGCGTCATATTTGTCAAACAAAACTACCTATTGATAAAGGGTGTGATTGGTCGTTACGGTCCTACTAATCACCTCTTAATACACTGTCACTATTTCACTATCAAAACAAAACGAGATGGCACTATAAACGGTGATTTTTTGGCAGAAGTAAATAAGCGTTTTTATTAGAAGACCGTTAGAGTTTAAAAGACTGGTAACCAGCTTTATACATAAACACAGCCAAACACTTCCATAGAACACCACAATCAAGCCCATTGTAATAACACCGTGACTTGAATACCAAACAGACTTACCATTCTCAACCTTATATAACTAGTAATAAAGAATAACAATATGTCGGATTGTAGGCGTCTGTTTTGGATTCCGATGACGCTACATTTTAGACTGCCACACTCAGAGACCTCACTTCTTCTTGGAGTCGATTGGCTCCCATGTATTTTTATTATTAGTAGAGACCTCACTTAAACATAATTATTACTTAAAAGTAAGCGGGATCTATGTTCGTCTTACGAAACAAAAGAGTTGGCCACTAACTCGAATCTGAATGACAGTTTGCGAATGTGCCCGTCCCTAGCTCTAATCCTGAATTCAGTTAAAATGGCCTGCGTTGGTAGATAGGGGAAGTTTTTATTTGCTTTTTAATTCGTGCACGAAGGGGATTTAATACATTGTGTGGGGTAGTTTTAGAATTAAATGTTTTTTAGTGGTTATATTTAAATTGGTCGCGATTGTAGTCGCCAATGACTTTTGTCAACTTTTTGGTTTATGACTTTTGCGACTTGTCACAATTCTGCCAGTCTACACTGTTTTTTCTACATTCTGAAAAATAAAATCGCAAACACCTAGTAAGTCTGTATAAAGTATACAGCATCTCTTGTACCTATAGCTCGTAAACGACTCTAACTGTGTCAACTCCGCAATATAACTTGAAATACGGAAAATTACAACTTAATAGTATTGACATAAGGTCAAGTCTTGCATAACAGAATGTTGGTACAAAGTTGCAGTACTGTTTGCATGTCAAATGACAAACTGAATTAACTCGACCGGTAGGTACTTACATTGCTAGTTCCTCGTATCATTGTTATCTAAACATAGTTAGGGTACTGTGAACAAGATGTCACCGATTACTAATTATACTCATTATACATTTATAGAGTGAACTTCGAAAACTTCGAGGGTATTTTAAAAGAACTTTTTTTTCTTTAAAATCAGCACTATAGATACTTGGGTGCGTTGCGTGTACAGTGAAAATTAGCACCTGAACCGTGCGATTTCATGTTGCGGTCATAAGACCGTCGGAATAAGATTCGAAACCGCATGCGCTTCATCGTGGCGCTTGCGACAGCCGTGACATAAAAAATGCGTGAATTAGAGCAGTTTTTTTATAATATCTTGTAAACCAAAGGTAATTTTGAAAAAAACAGATTAGGACATCACTCAAGAAATTGTTGGTACATGTATTTATCTAATTTTCAGCCCAATAATTAGTGCTGTCCTCGAAATCTAGATACAATTTTGAAAATTAGAGGTAACATTGACATATTTTTATTTCTAGAGAATATTTTTCTATCGAGCAGAGGTCGGACATATAACGAATTTTCTGTACCTATTTTTACTTTTGATTTAATACTTGTACTTAAGGATTACCAGCGAAAAGCAACTTGCGAAAATCTATACATCGAATTCGATTTTACTTAAAATCTAAATAAATCAAAATAATTCATGTGTAACGTTTATCTGTTAAACTGTTACAGTGAAACAAAATAATTGCCAATATCGGCTTGCTACCACGTGACCACGAATATTTTTCAGCCAACTAGCATTGTGTAAACATTTCGCGCGCCAACGGCTCCCAGTTTTTGCATACAAACTCGTACAACAACATTCCGAGATTGCGTCATGTTTCGGCCGTTACAGACGATAATCGCTTGGCAACCGTTTTGCCGTAAGTAACAAAGTAGCTGCAACCCAGAGGTTCACATTAGACGGTTATCAAACGACTTGATATATGCTAGAGGTAACTGGAAGTACGTACAATGTACATTGCGCGGCAACGCGGCAGCGCTCTGTTGCTGTGTTGTGGTTGATGCGCAGTGTAAGCACAGTATATCTATATGTACTGTATAGGTACACTTCCTACACTTTCAGTGTACACATGAAAGTAATTGGGTTAGTCTCAAAATTTCCTTTGAATTTTCCAAATAGCCAAAGTCATAAAATCACTCACATTCAGAATCGTCTTATATCAAAGGGATGTTTTAAGATATAGAAGTCCAATCAAGAAAGTCCTAGCGGAAACATTCAGGAACTACAATAACTTACCGTTTTTTGAGCGGATTCTTTGAAGGTCGATTTACATCAAACGAGCGAATGCTCATTCTATCCCCACTACAGCAAATTCTTCTAGTGTAAACAGGCGTAGAGCATTCCTTCGTTGTTCTTAGTGCGTTCGCAAAGATTCTATAGAATATTCTAAGAATGCTCGCTCGCTTGATGTAAACGGCGCAAGAGCGCGCGAACAGTTGCTTAGAGCGTTCTAGCGTGTTCGGACGTGCTCCGCCACTGAGCGGTCTCATCAAAGCGTTCTTGTATTCTAGCTCTTGTTCTAGCTCTAGCTCTATGTTCGTTTGATGTAAATCGATACCTCTAGCTTTCGTTTACACTAAAAGATTACGAAAGAATGCTCTTGTTCTAGCTCTAGCTCTTTGTTCTTTTAGTGTAAATCCACCTTGAGAAGCTTGACATTACACCGAGCTCGTACTCACATGTCAGACGTTTTACACCGGCTTTATCCACCAAAACTCGTACTAGTCCCTCTGAAGCAACTAACATGACTTCGTCTCAATTGGCGCTGCTAATCCCGTTCGTTCATATTATCCTGTAGGTCATGTTAATTATTCGGGATAAAAAGTAGCCTATATATTAATCCAGGTTATGAACTAATATTCCAAGTTCAAGTTGGTTCAGTAGTTTCGACGTGATTGAAACACAAACATTCAAACATCTAAACTTTCGGGTATAATATTAGGATTAAAATAACAAGAAACATTAATTTGGAATCGTCGTTTATGGTGATTCTTGGTGGCAGTACCTCGCGATTTAGAGCCTAGAATAACGAGCAAGAAACTAATCGTTTTAAAACGACTCGTAAACACAATCCTAGTCAGCTCAGGAATTTCATTCATGATAACGTCCATGACTCACACTCTATTTGTAGACACTGCATCATAGCGTCTACTACGTGATAAACAAAGATTTCTGTGACATTTGAATCACACTGCGTGGCCGCATCTCGCGTTGTACCATCGCGACCGCGTCGCTGAGTAATGTAACTCAAAACGCTGAAACGAACCTTGAGTTGTCCGTTGCGTAGTAGACACATTGATTTGTAGTACGCGGGTTTAAACGTACTAACAATAATATTATGGTACAGTTAGCAACAAAAGCAACGCAAAGCAGTTAGCAACTTTTCTTGTACTTTCTTTTGATGTAACGGCATGTTTGTAAAGGGTACCTACTGGAGTTTAAATGAAAAGGTCAAAGCACCCTTTGAAGCCCGAAATAATAAAAACTCTACTACAGTACAGGCTCTGATCCAAAACTCAACTGCGTATGTATTTGTATTTTATGCAAGGATCTAATACTGTAGAGACGGTCTGAAACTACAGAAAACTGTTTTGAGCATATTTCATAGTTGTTAACTGGATGCATTGACTTTTACAGTCATATATTTACAGTTGATAATATACAATTGTCCAACAGCTTATAAACTGGAACATTTTTTATATGAAGTATTCTTGCCTTATAGAGCTTTTAACCTTGCCTTGCCTTAGAGCACTGGCATTGCGCACATTTCTGGAAGAATAAGCCATTGAAAGAAGAAAAAAAGAAAATACTTTTATTTTGGACACACTTACAACAATACGCTAAAAACTAATAATAAACAAAAAAAAACAAAAGGTACAATTCAGGCGGTAATGGGTACCTAGTAGGTAAGGTACCCATTACCGCTTAAATTGCACCTTTTGTTACCTACGCACTTGATTAGGTAACCACTGCCAACCGAGTGGGTACGTTACAAAAACAAAAGGTACAATTTAGGCGGTAATGGTAATGGGTACCTAGTAGGTACCCATTACCGTCTAAATTGTACCTTTTGTTACCTACGCACTTGACGAGGTAACCACTGCCAACCGAGTGGGTACGTTACAAAAACAAAAGGTACAATTTAGGCGGTAATGGTAATGGGTACCTAGTAGGTACCCATTACCGTCTAAATTGTACCTTTTGTTACCTACGCACTTGACGAGGTAACCACTGCCAACCGAGTGGGTACGTTACAAAAACAAAAGGTACAATTTAGGTGTCGTCGTCGTCGTCCCGGTGTAACAAGTTACATACATCTTAGCTTCATCCCACTTCACAACGTGAAGAGACGCTAGTTTTCAGATGTAACCCAGAGTGTTTCCACGGACGATGAGCAAGAGCAACCATCTGGTTACCAATGGTTACCATTTGTGCATGATCAAATTTGAACCCACGACTAGAGCGGAAGGCTGAGTTGCTAAAACTAGACCACCAGTGCTCCAGTATCATGTAATAATTGAAATAATTCTAAAAGGTAAAGTTTTGCTAACATGCCTCGGAGCGGAACGAATTTTAGGTATCATTTACGAGAATTCACGCCATGCCAGTATGCATGATTGTGATAGTAAATAAAGCACCCACATTTGGCTGACGGTTACACCGAACTGTAACCACCGGACAAATGATCTGTAATGCGCTGTTCACATTATTCAGTAGTATTCCAATCCAGCGATCGAATCCAGCGCTGGAATGCCAGTGGAATAATGTAAACTGGCACTGAAATGTGATCAAATCCAGTCCAGTATTTTCTTGATCAGTTTTTGAAAAACTGGTATGATGTAAACGAATAAAATGGAAATTACTATACATTTTGAAAAGTTTGTTACCAAAAAGGCCGCAATAGTGTTATGGTTATATTTATTCGTGCGTCGTCCTGAATAATTACGGTGTTTTGTCTCTTTCGATCGAATTTGAAATAACTTGTCAACGCAAGAGACAAAACACCGTAACTTTAAAGAATTTAGTGATAACAGGATATTTTATACGGGGTGAAGGGTATTTACAGGGTTTGCATGTGCATTCACATTATACAGACTTAAAACACAACAAATCTATTTAAGTAGGTATGTTAAAATTTTAAAAAATTAATAAATATAGTATTATCCTTAATTTTATTCCGATGACAATAAGTAGTTATATATTGTTACCTACAATACAACAAAGGCATGAGGAAAAATCTGTTTAAGCGCTATCAGTATTTTAAGTGTTTTCCGCGGATTGAATACCATTATTATTACAAAGTCTACAAACTTATTTAATCCATTAATTTAAATGACGGCAAGAACTAAATTGTACAAAACCATCAACATTTTGGGTATAATTCATTAAAAAGAGCTACCAAAATAAGTACCTACATATAATTTGGGAACTTTTTTACAACTGATCGGTGTGATAGTATGCCCATTTTTGACCGAGCGAGCGAGCGTAACCATGCAATAACCGACACTTTCCCCTGGCTAGGTAAATCGAATTTCAGGTGTTCGAATTTCAGGTGTTCGAATTTTCCAATATGCTTACCTATGTATATAGACTTTTGAGCAAAATAGGAGTGAAAGTTTAAGCGTTTACTCGCGTTCCTATAGTCCTAGGAGGTCGAATCTGATGTCTACGGGTTTGGCTCATGAAGGCGGAGAAGATTGCGTAGTCTGATTGATATAGGGTAGATATAAATTTTCCGAAAAAAATTGAAATCCGTCGATAAATAACGCTACTGCAAACTTCCCCCCTGTTTTCCTCACAATAAAAAATCACGATCGACAAAAATTTTTAAGTAAATCAAGAAATTTGTTTGCCAATTTTCGTCAAAATCGGTCAAAATATGCGACCTGTAGGCGAGAACTGACCGACGGACAAAAATATTTTTGTCCAATCTTGAAACTGAGATGCTTCGCTCGCTCGGTCAATTAGACTCAAAAACGTTCTGGAAATCTATAAATAAATAAATATTTCAGGATATTCATGCAATACCTTTAATCCCAAACTAAGCAAAGCACGAGTTCGAGTCCCGCTCGATTCATAACTTTTAGGACGTTGTAAAAATCTTTGTGATTTTTCTTAGTACAGGCTGCTTAGTACTTTAATCCTATCCTATCCTACTATCCTATCCTATCCTACTATCCTATCCTATCCTACTATCCTATCCTATCCTATCCTACTAATATAATAAATGTGAAAGTTTAGATGTTTGGATGTTTAGATGTTTGGATGTTTGTGTTTCAATCACGTCTAAACTACTGAACCAACTTGGATGAATCTTGGCATATAATATAATTCGTAACCTGGATTGACACATAGGCTACATTTTATCCCGAATAATTAACAGGATCTACAGGATAAAATGAACGAAAAGGATTAGCAGCGCCAATTGGCAAGAGGATTTCATTGTCATGTCATGTCACGTCAGTTTGACAGTACGTAGTACTATCTCTTTGGTCTAACGACTAGCGTTTGACATTCCAGTACGAGTTCGGTGTAATGAGGTGTAATGTCAAGTTTCTCAAAGAAGTATCCGCTCGGTACACGCACAGATAATATAATGTACACGGAAACAGTACTCGCGTACGAAGTCGCGGGTAACTGCTAGTAAAAATAAAGTAAGCAAAGCTAGTACATTTTTTTATTAAATTTTTAATTGACCGAGCGAGCGAAGCGAGCGAAGCGTCTCAGTTTCCACATTGGCCAAAAATGCGTTTGTCCGGATGTCTGTTCTCCTCTACAGGTCGCATTTTTCAACCGATCTGGACGAAACTTGGTACACAGGTTATATGAATTATTAGATTTTTTTTGTCGTCGGGGATTTTTGATTGGGGGGAAAATAAGGGAGAAAAGAGGGAAAGTTTGCTGTAGCGTTATTTATCGACGGATTTCAATCAAATTTGAGAAGCACACGAAAGACTTCATTCTACACAAGATGGTGTAAAAATATTTCCAAAAAGAGGGAGTGGAAAGGGGAAAAAAGGGAAAATTATTTTTTCCCGATTATTGACTTCTACCAATGTCAATTATTATTAGACTACACAGTCCTCTTCGCCTTTACGAGACAAATCTGTAGACACCAGATTCGACCTCCTAGGCTAGGACCAAGGGAACGCGAGTAATCGCTAAAACTAATTTTGCTCAAAAGTCTAAATTCAAGCACCTGAAAATCGATTTAGCCAGGGGAAAAGGGAAAGTGTCGGTTATTGCATGGTTATAAAGGCTTGCGAGGTCTATGTTCTCACAGGACAACTAGTAGTACTATAGTTTATAATATCTGTGGTATTATGAAATCACACAAATATATCTGCTTTTTTTTTACTTCTTCAGGCTGGTAACAATGGTAATGGTATGGTATCACACTGGGCATTTTAATCATGTTAACGTTCCTGTAGTTATGAACAAAGGCTTCCGCAATCCCCGTAATTACAACCCTGATGTTAGTAGTCTGAGTCGACACGGGCTGTGCTAGATTGATTCAAGCTGAAATTGAAATCCAGGGATGGAGTTAGGAGTTATGTCTTGGGGACGGTAGACCATTATTTTGTCTCCAAGAAATGAAGCTCGAACTGTTGTGTTTAAAGGGAATGAGTGCTGGTGCGATTGCACGCATGGGATACCTCATGTGGACGCTGTGTTGGAGCACGACCTCAATGGACGTGTAATTTTACATGTGAGGTCAAATTATATTATTTAGCAGAAACTTATAAGTGCATCTGGTATATATCGGTAGAGCTCTAGCTAAATCTGTATATTTTATTCCAAATTGTTGTGGTTGTATATCATGTAATGTACACACGGCCACAGGTCAGATTATACACCCGATACAACCATAACTACGCTACATACAATGCAGATAATCGTTGGAAAGGGAGCGCAATAGGCGTAGGCGCGCGCTGCGCTCGCAGCACAAACACACTGTCATCCCTCGCACGATTCGCAACGTTCAAATTCTAAGGGCGGCTTGCACCAGAATCACTAAACGTATTTAACAGCTAAATCGTTTTAAATCTGACGTATTTGTATGACTTGACAACTCGCTAAATACTATTTAAGAGTTAAACGCGTTTAGCGATTCTGGTGCAAGACGCCCTAATAGTTCAAAATCCAAACAGTATAGGTGGACGTGTCTTCGACTGTACAGTAAAGTTTTTTCATTCATTTATTTGCCGAAAGATTAGATACGTACCTCGGTCATGGCTCCCTGAATAAGTATCCTAAAGTATCTTGAGTAGACTCTGAGAGATACTGTGGCTAAAATTAGCAGCTGCATTTTTACCACAGCACAACCATCTTAGACTAGTAAAATGTTCAACGTTACTATTATATTCTTACTAACCTAAATCTACACAATATAAATCATTTTATTGTCTGTGAATCCGGGTGGTACAGTCGGCTACACATCAACCTATCAACGGTTCGAAATTTAAACTATTATAATTTGAATGTTGCGAATCATGCGAGAGGGACAATATGTTTTTATGTGAGATTCGCTGCTTGCGCGCCACGCGCTTACACCTAAGTGCGGTCCCTGATTCGCAACATTCAAATTATAATAGTTCAAAGCTCAATCAGTGGATAGGTTGATGTGTAGCCGACTGTACAGTATTAGGGTGGTTATTAAGTTAGTTGAGTCTCTAGATCTTGCTCCTTAGCATACAAACAAATGAGAACGAATGAAATGATATAAAATTTTATGAACACGACTGTATGATAAAACAGATCGAGTTGTAATTAAATATCTGCCTATAACAAAGAATTGCCTTTCTGAGCATGTCTACTGTGGACGTGCCCTGTCTCTCTCTTTCTCTTTCTCTCTCTTTTCTTTCTCTCTTTCAAAAAGAGCCCTGCACTTATGTTTAGGGTAAGCTCAGTCTCATACGAACGAACGAAGCTCAGTAGACGTCCTAAGGCAATGATAGTTCTGGTTTATCCCTTAATTCGTCCCATTCCGTCTATTGTTTGAAAATCCGCTGCGCATAATTTGAAATAAAGTGTTTGCAAGTGTACTCTAGTACAATTCTCATTAACTTGCTTGTTTATGTTCAATTTTAGCGTCGCAATTAGATGATTTGATGATGCTAGAATATTTACAGTCAAAATTTCTAGGAAATCGGGGATCGGATCCTATTTGATACTATTTTGTATTTCATTTACATACTAGTAGTTACCCGCGACCTCGTACGCGTCTACAGTTTCCGTGTACATTATATTATCTGTGCGTGTACCGAGCGGATACTTTGAGAAACTTGACATTACACCTCATTACACCAAACTCGTACCTACTGGAATGTCAAACGCTAGTCGTTAGACCAAAGAGGTAGTACTACGTCCTGTCAAACTGACGTGACATGACATGACAATGAAATCCTCTTGCCAATTGGCGCTGCTAATCCTTTTCGTTCATTTTATCCTGTAGATAATGTTAATTATTCGAGATAAAAAGTAGCCTATGTGTCAATCCAGGTTACGAACTATATATATGCCAAGTTTCATCCAAGTTGGTTCAGTAGTTTAGACGTGATTGAAACACAAACATCCAAATATCTAAACATCTAAACTTTCGCATTTATAATATTAGTAGGATAGGATAGGATAGGATGAGATAATCATCGCCATAACAGCTTGTAGAAGTCCACTACGAACATAGGTACATTATTATTGTCATCGTAAAAATATGAAACTATTACCGTGTCTGTTGCAAATATGAAAGTAGAAGCTACACTGGGGAAATCAAGGCTTCAGTTTTAGATCTGCGATAGCGCGACTCTCCTTGCAGTTATTTCCGGAAACGAAATCCGGTGGTTGTGTTATGTCCAGTCCACTTATTAGTTCAATTTGAAATCTTATAGGTAGATAGATAGATAAACACAATGTGTTTATCTATCTATCTACCTATAAGACCTACCTATAAGAGAGACCCTAATAATGTCATTATTGTACACAAAGAAGAAACAGGACATAAGGGAGAACGCAAACCAAAGACAAAAAGTCTTGTCGAACAGTTAGTGATGTGAAACTTCTCAGTAAAACTTTTTTAGTTACGATATGCTTCTTTTTATTTGCTGTTTTCGTTACTTGCTTATTTAATGAGAATCATCCTAAGTACTTAATAATATTATTAAGTACACTACATAATTACTCTATATTCTTATTTATTAAAAAACACAGTTCATTCTCTAGGTATGTGCGTTTAAAGCAATGTTTAATAGGTAGGTACTAAACAATGCTATAATAGATAGGTAAACATAATTTTATGCATGCGTCGTGTCAATTGATGTGAATTTCGTTACAACGAAAACAGCATATGACGAGGAAGCATTCATCATATGCTGTTTTCGTTATAACAGAAAATTTATTTTCACGTCACTAAGTACGCGACAAAACAGTTTTGTCGATAGATGTGCGTTTGCCCTAAGAGAAACAATTAAAGCTAATGTACAATGGCAATGGTAATCTTATTTATAACACCTGCCTGTAAAAAGAAGAGGTGTTAAAAGTTTTAAAGCGTAGTGTGTCTGTTTGTCTGTACCCTTGTAGCTTCAAAAGTAGGGCTTCTATGTAAAAGCGGTTATTTAAGTTGGTTAATCTGGAGGATTCTTAGCTAAGTTTGGTGAAAATTGGCGCAGCTGTTTTTAAGTACTAAGGATATTTTCTCAGCTCTGAAAACCAGGTTCGTAAAACTCAACGTATCTGAGTTACACTGGACGTGAACGGCTGTTCGACTGCAAAACGCTGTAGCTTCACAGATCAAGGCTTTATTACACTACACGTTATTTAGTCAGTCTAAATAACAGTGATGTGACGTGACCAGTTTTTTTCAAACTCAAGTTATTTGAATCATAGTCGTAATTTCAATAAAATCACAAGGATCATTTAGAATCGTCTTATATAACTAGGTTATTCTGGGTGCCAGTTCCACGTTGAGTTGAGTCGCATCGAGTACTCGCATGTTTATAAACTCATACACGTTAAAAACTAACACCAATTTCTGTAACCTTTTATGTCCCACACGGACCGAGTTGAGTCAACCCAATTTGCGACTCGAGTCAGTAGACAGTTTAACTCAAATAAGTCTAGTTTGAAATAACTCAACTCGTCACAGCATACACTATCAGTTAGGCTGAATAAATAACGAGAACTTTTGAGTAGTGTAATAGCATTTTTAATGAAATTCTTTTTTTTTTTTCACGCTCTGGTCTGTACCGTACAGCGAGTGTTAAAAATAGGGCAATGGAGCCCACTCAGTCAGTCGGCGACACACGTGGGTGACCTCACCAGGTCACTGCTCATTCCGGCTAATTCATCAAATTGTTGAGAGCCTGACGTGTCGTACCGTATCGCTGAATTGTGTGGAAAAGGCTTTTGTAAAATCATTTAAATAGTTTTCACTTTTACCCTCCACTGATATAAAAGTTCTCCGACGTCATATATTTAGTTCTGTTTGCATTATATAAAAAGTGATGAGTTTTTTTATGAGAATAGGGGATGGATCAGTTTGATCGCCTACCTGATCTACTATGTTCCGAATCTGAACATCTAAACTTTGACTTTTTTTATAATAGTAGTGGGATTACCTAGGTACCTACATACTGTTTACATTTTATGGATTTGGTTGAATGAGGAATATGTTTTGGGTTGACAGGAGATAAATACCTACTGGGTTCAAAGTCTTGGGTTGAAACAGGAAGCACTCGTTAAGATACCTTTGCATCATTGTAGGCATAAATAATTTGGTTATGCAAAAAAGATCCAACCTTTTTTCAAATTGTAGAAGATACTCCACTCTCGGCACCCCTGAAAACCAGCGCTAAAGGAGCCACCGTGTACCCTTAGCATTTACTGAGTGGGTTCCTTTTTACGCATGTTATCGTTTTATTATTAACTAAATAAGTATGTACCTTATTGTATGTTGCGTAAAATAAATAATTTCTATTCTATTCTATTCTAAATCACTCATGTTCATGTCGAATAGAACCCTTTATCCAAGTGGAATCGAGCGGAAGCAATAGAAAACTTTGGCGATTGAGCGAACGAAGTGCCTTTTTAGAATCTCTCTAGTACCTATCGGTTTGTCAATGGACAAACTTGTCAATCGCGTTGATTCGCGCTGCACGCAAACACAGATAGAAGTATCAGACTAGACGGAGCAACGTTATGCAGCACAATTACGAGCCGGAGGAAATGTCGTGGGCTCGAATCCCACTCGACTGGAATATTATGAACATACAGATTACATTAAACTCCACGCATTTCAATTGTTATGATCTAGTGATCTTGAATAAAACCTTTCCGACCAAACTTTAAAACAGTAAATAAATATCATCTGTGGAATACCTACTATCTCATACGGATTACTCCGACGAATGCGATGTTTTTATAAATCCTACTCCTACTAATATTATAAATGTGGAAGATTAGATGTTTGGATGTTTGTGTTTCAATCACGTCTAAACTATTGAACCAACTTGGATGAAACTTGGCATATACATAGTTCGTAACCTGGATTGACACATAGGCTACTTTTTATTCCGAATAATTAACAGGATCTACAGGATAAAATGAACGAAAAGGATTAGCAGCGCCAATTGGCAAGAGGATTTCATTGTCATGTCATGTCACGTCAGTTTGACAGGGCGTAGTACTACCTCTTTGGTCTAACGACTAGCGTTTGACATTCCAGTACCAGTTCGGTGTAATGAGGTGTAATGTCAAGTTTCTCAAAGAAGTATCCGCTCGGTACACGCACAGATAATATAATGTACACGGAAACGGTACTCGCGTACGAAGTCGCGGGTAACTGCTAGTTACATATAAAAATTTACTTACGTTGACTCCCAACCAATGCGGTGATCAATGGATAATGTCGAGCAGTGGCAGAACAATTATAGGTTCACAAGTAGGGTTACTAATAAATAAAATTTTGTTTAAAATTGTTTATTGGTAGAGCAGTGTATTCTTGTAGGTACGGCATTGTTGAATATATTTGTTACCAGCAATCATAAAATGATTTATTGTTACAAGTACAACGCTAATGGGTTGAAATATGCTCTGCGAATATTCAGCGAAGCTGCGGGTAAAATTGGCATAACAAGCGAAATTCCTGGCCTTTTGTGGTGTGCCGAAACATTGCAATATTTTAACAGGTTGTAGTTTATAAAGACAATTTAACTCCGGAAATGTGAAAGTTTTATTAGTTATACGGCCATAGTGCTTTTTTTAGATCATTAGTTTTCAACCTGTGGGCTATGACCCCCTGGGGGGTCGCGGCTCAGACACAAGGGGGTCACGACTCACGAAACATCAAGTTTTAAATTAAATTGAAAAGTATAGCTCTAAACTGCTTCCTAAAATTAACAGATTAGGAATATAAGTCATAACCTCATACTCCCTTGTGGTGAGGGGTCTTAGTACGTGGGTATATCGAAGTTAATCATACGTGTGATGACGTCATACCGCACGATGCAGCCTGAATGCTCGTACAAAGTGGCTAATTGCTAGGGCTGTGCCAAAAGCTATCGCGTATGGCATACCACCTCTGCTAAATGTTCGTGCTGAAAATATTTGAACATACCTCAATAATTCAAAATACAAATATATTTATTTAGAAACTTACATTGTGATAACAGAAAAACAATTAGGAATGTATGTTGCACCAATAATTATAAATGCTCAATGATTTTTACCAGGACCACCGCCTTAGGAATGCGGCGAATTCGTCATGACAATTTACCTAGACGTATTTATTTTAATCTACCCGCAACGGAATCAAAATGATATTTTTTGCTGAACTGTTGCATTTTTATTGTTATTCTCTAGAGCTTGAAGGATTGCGATTTTTCAAAATAACATTCAGTGATTTTATATGTTCAAAAAAGTTGAAATGTGCAAGCGTGAAATTGTTTGACGGTTCTCAGCGTCGTATGAAAGTTGAATTAAAATGAAATTGCGCCCTCTGTCGGTAACTAAACAAAAACACACTGAAAATAGTAGTTTACAATTTTTGGGTACTTAACCTAGTGCTCGCCTCTAAAACAGTTACCATAGACTAGACGGCGATTTCACGAGATGGCGCTGTTCGCTAAATTTGTTGTGATATGTCAGCACTTTTGGATGTCGCTGTGTATTTCGTTTTGAAATAATTTAGTAGATCTCAGCGTTATAAAAACAGTCCCAAACTAAACGGAGCTTTTACTATAGGAACTAGATAGAATTCTTAAACATTTATTACTTAGCTAAAAACTAGATGGCAGTCATCACGAGATGGCGTTGTTCGCTAAATATAACTTGATGTGTCAGCACTTTTGGAGATGTCGTTATATAATGGGCTCTGAAAGAATATAGGTAGGTACCTCAGCCTGATAAAACAATCTCAAACTAAGTGAAACTTGTACTTTAGAAACTTCATAAATATAAGTAAACATTTTTAGCCAAAAATGTGATGATCATGTTACTTATTTCTATACAAATATCGATTTTGAAACATCCGAGTGTGCAAAGAAAACGCAATGTACCTCTATTTTATCACCAATTGCGACATAATTAAATGCAGAGAACGAATCTACTCGTAAACCCGGATATGTAGTACAGCTATTTAAAAACGCCAAAATATAACCGACCCTGCTAGGATTCGAACCTTCGAATCGAACCTAAAATCTTTTGATCCGTAGTCAGACGCGTTATCCATTGCGCCACAGGGCTTTATAGCACTTCGTTTGAAATTGTGAAACAGTATGGAATGTTTTCAGTGTATCAAGAGCGGTGATCTATTTACGGGGTTTATAAGTTCAATTAAACGATATACTTAAATAAAGATACAGGCACGTATACGTACTCGTACAAAAGAGAATTTCCAGTAAAAATTTAAGATTTTTATTTTTTAGCAATGATCGAAAAAGCCCTTGATCCACCTGATGTTAAGTGGTAACCACAGCTGCCTATAATAATGCGTTTCTCACCGAGCACGTCCATTGAGAGCGTGCCCTGTGATGCATTGCACTGCGCTCATCACTCTGAGACATCTTGAATTTATTGAAATAATAATATGCCTCGTAAGTACACTTGTAAAATTGATAACCTATTGAAATTAGCTAGTTTAAGTGCTATAAGCTAATTTATCTCACCAACAATAAACTCCAAACGAAGAGCTTGACAAAGCCAAGCGTTGATAAAATATAGTAAGCAGTAAAACTTAAACGATTGATCTATTTGCACCAGAAAGATCCGCACTTTTCCTCCAGTAGTGTGGTACCGCAGAGCACAGTATCTCATAGGTTTTTTCACGTAGTAGAAAAGTGCGAGAAACTGAGAAAGGCGGTGAAAGCCAGACTAGTGGCAGCCACAGATTGCTTCATAGTTTATACTGCAGCACTGCGCAGTAGGGTGACCATATTCCTGACTATAGAGTCCACAATCACGTAATTATATTTTTGTAGTAGTAGGGGCTCTTTGTGTGCGATAGATTTTTTTTTAAGTAAATACATACGAGTATCATACATAGTAACACCCAGACATAGAGGAAACATCTATAATTGCCACACATAAATGTTTGTGCTTGGTGGGGATCGAACTTATGACCCACAGCATGGAAAGCAGAGCTATTCCCGACTGAGCTGTGATGTGACGCCTGTCAAATAAATGGAAAGTCTTTAAATACTTATTAAAACTCTTTGATAATCACCAGTTTTTGTGAAGAGAACAGTTAGTTTTAAGGCATGTAGATCTAAAAAAGCGTTTAGATTTAGTATCGTTTGCGATTTTTGTTTTGTCTGTGTTTTCTTAAAAGCTGCTTTTTATAAATTCTAATGTATTTACTGCCATGCCTATGCGATTTTTATATAAAACTATTTTATGAAAAGCCATTTTATAAAAAAATTAATATTAAACATGCTGTGCACGCCACCTAGTGTAGAATGATGGGACTTAATATGCTTATGATATTTAAATAGCAAATTATTTAGTGTGATTTCATTTAACTAAAAATCCTGCGGGTTTTTAAAAGTGTGGACTCACTACATCTCAACGATCGCATCGAGCGGACGCGCGTGTTCTAAACCTAGAACCCTAGGGAGTAGTATATTAAAAAGTTTTTATTTAAAAATGTTTAAAAAACAAGCTATTATATTTGCGTCATCTAAAACCGAAGTCCTAGACAAATCAAACGAGCCCAAACTCGATGGGGTTGCGTCGTGAGTTCCTATAGCCACCTTCCGGCTCCATCATCACACGAACTCGCTGTCACCATATTATTGCATCGTCACCAAAGATTAATAAGTATGCCTAATTTCAACTAAATCAGACATCGGGAAGTGGGTCAAATTTGACTTACAAGATTTGACCTAAAAAACCCACATACCCACAAACATACATTGCAAGTTAAATAAAAACTTGTAAAAATATACTACTATAGTCTGTTACCTTAGCAGCCAGTAACCTAGTTCTTCAAAACTATGTTTTCACAGCGAGCTTTGCGCAATTGTATTATTTTTACTGCGAATGTGTGTCTGTTGTATGTCATTCACGTTATTTTGATAAGTAGTACAGAAATAGCTCGGAGGGGACATTGGGCACTTTTTATTCAAACATATTTTACTCCTAAAGAAAAACGGTTTTTAAAAAGTTTGACAGTTTTTGTTTTCGTGTTTCCATAGTCTATCACTGAAATTAAAACCAAAATATAAATAATTACGGCTTATTCCTGACAGATAACCAAGACTAGATAACTGGTTATATCAGAGGATTTTTTTCCTCTCAGATAACCAGTTATCTCAGAGGTACAACCGTTAGAATTTGATAAATTATCTTTATCTCTGTGTTCAATTAGGTAAAGTCGCTATTGTAGCGTCACCCTATAAAAGTGTATAGGCTGCTCCTAATCTGATATTCACCTGTAAAAGTCGTAAAGTATATAGTAAAACTTTATGTTGTATGAATAAACTTTAATATCAAGGACAAAATCTTTATTCTTACTCAGACTACACATACGAATACACCACTAGGTACTTACGCACGTGCCGCTTAAACAGGCTATGGGCCCTGCATACCAAATATTGTTTCATGAGCTGAGGAATTCGATTGTGAATCCATTTGCGATGCAGTATAATATAAATCGTTAAGAAAAATTATAAAACTTTTTCTGTCACATTGTTAGGCACCTAGAATCACCTAGTTATATAAGACGATTCTAAATGATCCTTGTGATTTTATTGAATAAAGAAATTTTGACTTTGACTTTGACTTTGAGGTAGGTATGACTAGTGTGATGAGAATAACACAGGATCTTGCGTGATGGATGCCACATGCCAAAGGAGTTATGGTATAGACGGGAGGGCTGTAAATGATGTATAAGCGGTTCTGGGTGTTACTATGTATATAAGTAGATATGTATTTACAAAAAAAAAGTATATAAGTATTCTATAAGCCATCTAGTTCCCATATCACAAGCTTTGCTTAGTTTGGGACTAGAGGGCGTTGTGTGTAAAGTCCATGAATATTTGTATTTATTTATATATATTTCTTTTGTATAAGAATAAGTGTATTTTGTATAAAGCTGTGTGGTGCCGGCGGCGAATAGTACCAACCCATTTCATCCCGTGGGTGTCGTAAAAGGCGACTAAGGGAATAAAGGAACACAGAAGACGGGCAGCAGCGTCTCTGAACCGTTTGACATCTTACTGCGATCGCCAACCCGCCTGCCAAGCGTGGCGATTATGGCAATTCCTCCCAAATGTTTGCGAGAGGCCCTTGCCCAGCAGTGGGATCCCTAAGGGCTACTAAAAAAAAAAAAAGAATAAGTGATGGAATAAGCATATTGCCCAACTAATGTTATGTAGCATTGTCTCACTGATCACATCCACGGAGACGTGTCCTGTCTGTAAGCATTTAGTGGTCTATATAATTATAAGAAAAGGTATAGTATATTCAAAAGTTTGTGAAGTACAAACCGATTCCCCTAAAGTACGTGTGTGGGAATTTGTGGGTAATCCCATCTCATCTCACTATCCCACTAATATTAAAAATGTCAAAGTTGAGATGTTTGTATGTTTGGATGTTTGTGTTTCAATCACGTCGAAACTACTGAACCAACTAGGATGAAATTTGGAACACATAGTTCGTAACCTGGATTAACACAGCGAAAATCAACAGGATTAAACGGGACGCGAACGAAGACGCGAGCGGAAGCTAATAATAAATAGTTTTATAATATGTCTGAATTGGCGGACTATGATATCATTTCATATCACGAGCACAAACGCAACCTTGGTACGACTTTCGCGATGTTTTTGCTAGTTTTTTGTACTCGAAAATATTTCAAGGGTTTCGTCATCAGTTTTTGTAAATTTAACGGTTATTTTTACTGGAAATTGGTTCTTACAAGGTTAGTAACTGCCGACATTATTATCATGTCGACTGGGATGATATTTTGGACGCCACAGACGAAGGGGTAAAAGTGGCGAAGTTCTATTCGAACTTCGTCTAGTGTTTGTTGTCACCATTGACACGTAAGAAGAATAAATAAATAAATAAATATTCATGGACTTTACACACAACGCCCTCTAGTCCCAAACTAAGCAATGCTTGTAATATGGAAACTAGATGGCTGATAGAATACTTAAATACTTTTTTATTGTAAATACATGCTTATAATACATAGTAACACCCAGACATAGAACAAACATCTATGTTTGCTACACACAAATGTTTGTTCTCAGTGGGGATCGAACCCACGACCCACAGCACGGAAGGCAGAGCTAATACCGACTGAGCTGTGAAGCCTGTCAAAAAAGAAAAAGTAAAAACAAAAAAAAGTAAAAAAAGAAAGTAAAGTAAAAAAGTAAAAGTAAGTTAAGTAAAATAAAAGTAAGAAGAAGAAGAAGAAGTAACTGCCGGCTTTTTTAACGTAAGATATTCACTCACACACTTGACCTCTTTGCCAGTACAGCTCAAGTGGCAGTTGCGTTGAGTCATTCCCGTAATCTCCACTAAGAAATCCCTACTAGCGGGTCTAGATTGTTGTTGGTTGTGTGTTTGATTCCCACCTAAAATCCATATTCGTGTAATAAAAATTGTTATTATCCATTATTTATACAGCTCAGTCGGTAGAAGCTCTGCCCCCGTATGCCAATCTTTTGCTGTCAAGTTGTTTTTCACTGCCCAGTGCAATTTCTTCAGGTCACGTGGTACAAAATTGTACCACGTGATCATTCTTTTTAGACACTTGTCAGCAAAATATGCGCGAAAACACATCAAATGACGTCATAATGTCACTATTTAGTCACAGAATAACTATGAGTTAGTATGAACTGACCATGATTTAAAACTTTGCAGATCAAGTTTGATTGGCATACCCCTGCTGGTAGTAATTAGACCTCTTTCCGCTCGCGATATGTAGGTACTGACTCTATTGTGTGACAATATTATGATGTAGGTCAAAAAATCAAGAAAAACGGTTCCATGATCTTTGACTTTAAGCTTGCAAACAAATAACTTAAAAAAGGCATTTATAAAAGTCTACCTCTGAGATCAGACCATGCCTTATATGGGGATCGTTTAAAACATGACTCGATACTGCATTCTCGTTTTGTAGGTAGATGTATTTTGAAAACAACTTTTTTTATTTTGCATACAGAAACCTTGTAGGTAGGTGTCGGTAATCCCACCCCACTATCCTACTAATATTATAAATGCAAAAGTTTAGATGTTTGTGTTTCAATCACGTCGAAACTACCGATTCAACTTGGATGAATCTTGGCATATATATAGTTAGTAACCTGGATTGACACATAGGCTACTTTTTATCCCGAATAATTAAAAGGATCTACAGGTTTAAATGAACAAACGGGATTAGCAGCGCCAATTAGCAAGAGAATGATGACATGTCATGTCACGTCAGTTTGACATTCGAGTACGGGTTCGGTGTAATGTCAAGTTTCTCAAAGTTCGGCATACGCACAGATAATATATTACACAGGTAATAATGTACACGGAAACAGTACTCGCGTATGAAGTCACGGGTAACTGCTAGTTCTGTATATATAGGAGGGGAGCTAGGAGGATCAAGCTTTCTCAAAAGCATCTAGTTCTATATAGAATCACCTAGTTATATAAGACGATTCTAAATGATCCTTGTGATTTTTATGAATAAAGATATTATGACTATGACTAACCAGGGGTGTACCAGGATTTCTCAGGACAAGCCCTAATAGCTAAGGGCCTCCTAAATAGAATTTCTGGATTCGTCACTGTATCTGCACTGTTCTATAGTAAAAGCTTTGCTTAGTTTGGAACTAGAGGGCGTTGTGTGAAATGTCCATGAATATTGATTTATTTATTATCTGTGTAGGTACATGAATTACGGATTTAGTCAGTAACATATCTGTCGTGTACAGTTGGGTATATTGGGTAATTCCCAATAAGCCTAGGTATACGCCTTTCAACTTTCAATAGGGTGAATAAGAGGGTTGTTTCATTTTAACCCCTGACGCAAAAACGACGAGGTGTTATAAGTTTAACGTGTGTGTGTGTGTGTGTGTGTGTGTGTGTGTGTGTGTGTGTGTGTGTGTGTAAGTTTGTGTGCATGCTGAGGCAACGTAGCTCCTGAACGGATGAACCGATTTTGATTTTGTTTGTATTGTTTGAAAGGTGAATTAGTCGGGAGTGTTCTTAGCTGTGTTTGATGAAAATCGGTCCAAGATTCGGGAGTTTTTTTAAATGTTTAATATACTTGTTATTTATGGCCTCTATCCGTCAGTCGATGGACAATTTGGCCAGTGTCAAGTGAATTATTTGAAATAGTATCTAGTCAAGTCAATCTATACGTTTTGGTGGAATTTTTGTTGACGTGCTCAGTCACGAAATGCATCGTTATAGGCACTGCCTACGTTATAACTTTTACCACTTCCCATCAGGTGAGCCATGGGCTTGTTCTGTTACTTAGTTTTATAAAAAAAGAACTTTAAACAACCACAGATACTAATAGTAAAACTAAGTACCATAGTACAAGCTGAAACTACTATGTATTCTATGGCTTTCCCGGTCCCCTTACTCATACATTCCTGCACTTGATTAGCATCTTTATTTTAAATGTAATAAAGTTCATAATGCTGGTTTTATAAATTACCGTTAGCTTAACCGAGAACCTTTGTGCCCTGTACTTCGGTAACCTTGAATTAGTACGATGAACTCAATGTTTGGATTATCGAAAGCTAGTTGAGTCTGTGTTCTTTCATGGCGGTCTAACCGCCAAGTTAAAATGGAGCTCAAAAAAATTTATTACAATTCTTTATAATTGTGAAATCTACAATCTATCTACATTTTCAGTTTTTTTATTTGGTATTGCTAATATTGCAAAAAATATAATTGTTTGAGATTTAGGAATATAAGCCAAGCTTATTACAAAAAGCGCCTCAGCGATAACTAAGCGCGAATGGATAAAATAAATAGGTAAGTACTAGTACCTACTAATTGCTATGCGTGCGTACGTAGACCGGTATAATATAAATGTACATTTCTATTGAAAAAATGCGAAATGTGCTATCAAGATACGCATGTTGAGTATAACTCAATTGCAGTTATAAGATCAATTAGTTGCATTTGTTATTATTTTCTAAATTTATTATTTCTTGTGCATTTATACGTATTTAGAAAATTTTATTATTGTGTTTTATATCAGGTAAATACATTTTTTTTAGTAAAATACTATAACTTATAAATATTACTAAATATTTAATATTTATTTTAATAATTTATTTTATATTAATTATATTATATTAATTTTATATTTATATTAATTTATTTATTTTAATAATTAATATTAATAAATATTTAAATACTACTTCTTTGAATTCTGCTGCTGCAACATATTTACTACATATTTACTTATTTAAAAGTTTTTTTTTGAGCTGTTTTGCTGTGTAACATCATTGCCTTAATGTTACCTATTACTTGGTTATAATTATGAAGCTCATACAGCATTACTTACGCATTTACAGCTAAATTATAAGTACCTATTTATATAACTCAGTCTACAGTGAGGCAATGTATTGTTATAGGCAATGGTTACCATATAACATCAGGTGGGCCATAATTAAAGTTGCAAAAAAAACAACACTATCATTGTCAGCCAGCATCGTCATCATCCACGATATAATTAAGCCAATAGAGCAACTAGATTCTGCTTTCTTGCTACAGCGTGAACTTGCAGGTTGTGGGTTCAATCCCCATCGAAAAAACCTTTGTGTGTAATAAATCCAAACTTTTGTCTTGTGTTTTGTAAAAGCTTTACTTTGTTTGCGACTAGATGACTAATCCGTCAATGGACTTAGATTTTCTCACAATGATTTTAGTAATAAGTAATTAATTAATTTCGATTCAAATAGCTAGACTTCTTCAGCGTCCTCATAGACCTCGTCTTAGGGCGGCTTGCACCAGAATCGCTAATCGCGTTTAACTCTTAAATAGTATTTAGCAAGTGGTCAAGTCATACAAATACGTCAGATTTAAATCGATTTAGCTGTTAAATACGTTTAGTGATTCTGGTGTAAGACGCCCTTACAGTCAACTTACTAAATAAATTGTTTTTGAATTGTCTGTCAAAATGACAGGCAGAGGCCATAAAGAAGAAAAAGAATTATAAAACACTCTGTGTAAGCTCAGAATAATTGGCACTGTGGCCGTATCCATCAGCTTCCTGGGTACATATCTGGATAGACTCAGACCCTTGTTGCGAAATTCAACCCACCACCAAGATAAGTTTTATAGCCGTAGTTTTAACGGTATATAATACCTATTCCAGACATGCTACGAGATGGACCGCTTCCTCCGCGAGGAGCCTCGCATCAAGACTGAGGTGGAGGAGAGTTGGGACAAGTCTTCCGTACCGTCGTCTCCAGAGACCACTTCAACGGAGTCGTCGCTGTCGCCGCCGCCGGTATCGCCGATCTTGCAGCCCATGCCACGTCTGTATGCTGTGGCGGTGAAGTGCGAACCATTGAGCGAGGATGATATGCCTGGTAGGTAATCAGAAATACTGTATACTTTTAGTTGTAGGGCTCTTTGTGAAAGAGCTCGTCCGGGGAAGTACCTACTAGCACAAAGTACTAGCACCGAACCTATTTCTGCCTCTACTCGTAAGTAGTGATGCTCGCATTGCTCTGTTCCGGTTTGAAGGGTATGGATGCCGGCGCTATTACAGGCACATGGGACTTAAAACCTTTGTCTCAGAGTGATGGGCGCAGTGCAATGCATCAAGGGCATGTCCTCAGTGGACGTGCTCGGTGAGGCAATGCATTGTTATAGGCAGAGGTAACCACTTTACATCAGGGGGCCATCGGCTTGTTCCGTCACTGATTCTCATAAAGATAATACAACTTCAGCACATGTAGCATTTTTTTTATAAAAACCTGTACAGTTTCAGCGGATATGAGGAACTGTCTGAAGCTGCCAGCACCGCCAGTACCGCCGCACCAGCGCATCTACGCCGTGGCCGTCAAGTGCGAGCCGATCAGCGATTCTGAGGAAATGATCAATTTTAAAGGTAAGTCTCTTCGTCACTGTACTCTTCATTACTACTGATTCTATAGGAACAGTTGTTTATGTTGATGGGTACTCTTAGCCCATCGTTTCAGCAGTGGTTTTATAACGCACTGTACAGTGAAAGTCTATGTCCAGCAGTGGTACGCAGGCTTATTATGATGGTATTCATGAGTGGGGGTTTTCGTGAAAGAACAATCCGGGAAGAACTGAAACCATCCTTCAGAAAAGAAAGACACCAGACGCCAACACCGCCTGACATATCTTCATCGCCTTGTTACACTGGTTAAGATCCTCGCACCTCAGTAAGCAAGCGGTCTCTAACCGTGGGCCGTCACCAGTCCGAAAGGGCGTGGGTTCGAATCCCACGCTATCACCATGTTGTCATTGAAACACCTCGAATGCTAAGCAACTATTAGATTTCGTGTTACCCGCATGATCATAACAAATACCCACAACAGTAGTTAGAAGAAGAAGAGAAGGTAAAAGTGGTAAATATAACAAACTCGTAATAATCAAAAGTTTCTTGGTAAAGCAAAATGCAGTAAAGATATGAATAGATCCACTGAGAGCATAAAGGAAAATAATTGTATCTTCACTAAGTGGTCACTGAACAATGCAGTTCTCAAGGAACACTAATGATTCAAAAACATCGTATAGTACAGTCGTTGAATATTGGCAATCGTAGTAACCTGTGTGTGATGCGCGAACACAACATAGTTTGAAAAAGCTCCATAAACAGCTTCACGGTGGCCTGATCGACTCACCTTGACCAGAAAGTACTGTATATTTTACTTGTATTTATTTACTAAACAAAACGCTACTTACTATACCATAAACAACGTATAAAAACACTAGAAAATTTTCAATATGCACTGTACTGCAAGTTATAATTTTAAAAAGTTAAATAATACTTTAACTTTAGTACAATACAATACTCTCTACAATAGTAGACGCCACGTCTCATTTTCGATAGGGGTCACGCATCATGCCTCTCCCAGTAATACGAGATGTAAATGTGATCCACGCCGTTTCCCATGATACGGTGCGTCATACTGCCCGGTGGAATTTTATGCAGTTGTATTGGTACTCTGAAGATGCGGTAGAACTATATAGTACAACTAGCAGTTACCCGCGACTTCGTACGCGTCTACAGTTTCCGTGTACATTATATTATCTGTGCGTGTACCGAGCGGATACTTCTTTGAGAAACTTGACATTACACCGAACTCGTACCTACTGGAATGTCAAACGCTAGTCGTTAGACCAAAGAGGTAGTACTACGCCCTGTCGAGACATGACATGACAATGAAATCCTCTTGCCAATTGGCGCTGCTAATCTTTTTCGTTCATTTTATCCTGTAGATCCTGTTAATTATTCGGGATAAAAAGTAGCCTATATGTCAATCCAGGTTACGAACTATATATATGCCAAGTTTCATCCAAGTTGGTTCATTAGTTTTGACGTGATTGAAACACAAACATCCAAACATCTAAACTTTCGCATTTATAATATTAGTAGGATTAGTAGGATAGGATAGGATAGGATAGGATATAGTAGTCTGTCTGAGAAAGGTGTGTGAAAACTGTCTTTACACAAGAATAATATTTTTTTATTATGACCTCGGCGTCATTGTTCGCTTGCTTGATGTTGACAGAAGTGAACTTTACGCGAAACGGATCTAGTTATCTCTCTGAAGTTAGGTGCATTAAACGATTACTGAAAAATTACTGTTGTGCGAAAAAATTCGCTTTCCGCCAATTACCAAAAAATCGGTTCTGCGCTGATACGACAGAGGGACAAAGATCTTTACTATACAAGCGTAGCGAGGTATTATAACGTCATCATTCTTATTTGGGTCTCCAGCCGGGCTAATTAAAGTGGCATTCTTTTTATTGCGTTCTGATGCGGTACCATAACCCTGGTGAACGAAAACTACAGATTTCATGTATCAAGATATTTTCAAAAAAGTTGTAGTCAGTCACTATGCAAATCCTACTAATATTATTAATGCGAAAGTTTAGATGTTTGGATGTTTAGATGTTTGGATGTTTGGATGTTTGTGTTTCAATCACGTCTAAACTACTGAACCAACTTGGATGAAACTTGGCATATATATAGTTCGTAACCTGGATTGACACATAGGCTACTTTTTATCCCGAATAATTAACAGGATCTACAGGATAAAATGAACGAAAAGGATTAGCAGCGCTAATTGCCAAGAGGATTTCATTGTCATGTCATGTCACGTCAGTTTGACAGGACGTAGTACTACCTCTTTGGTCTAACAACTAACGTTTGACATTCCAGTACGGGTTCGGTGTAATGTCAAGTTTCTTAAAGTATCCGCTCGGTACACGCACAGATAATGTACGCGGAAACCTGTAGACGCGTACGAAGTCGCGGGTAACTGCTAGTCCATCATAAATTGCATAGTTCTTTTAAGTCTTATGAAAGGTGGTCAGATGCTGAATTGGTTTGTACGTTTCAGAAGAGACACGTGCAGTGGAGCCGCGTGTGGTGGCCACGCCGTCGTCGTACCGCCGTCCGCCGCCGCGTCTGCCGCCACTGCCGGCGTCAGACCCGCGCCGTCGCGTCCATCGCTGCGAGTTCCCGGCGTGCGACAAGGTGTACACCAAGAGCTCACATTTGAAGGCACACAAGCGCACTCACACTGGTAAGTCCCAGAAAAACATGGATTATCCTGCTTAGGTCAGGAGTTCGTCTTTGAAGGCTCACAAGCATGTCCACATATGCAAGCCTCATAGCAGAGAAGCATGTTTAGTAGTCACAACAGATCTTTATACATCTGAAGTATTTGCGCAGAACCCATTGGGTAATTTTGACAGGCGTCACAGCTCAGTCGGTAATAGCTCTGCCTGCCGTGCTGTGGGTCGTGGGTTCGATCCCCACTAAGAACAAACATTTGTGTGTGTGCCATACAGAGATGTTTGTTCTATGTCTGGGTGTTACTATGTTTTATAAGTATGTATTTACAAAAAAAAGTATATAAGTATTCTATGAGCATCTAGTTACCATATTACAAGCTTTGCTTAGTTTGGGACTAGAGAGCGTCGTGTGAAATGTCCATGAATATTTATTTATTTATTAATTGGGTGTGAGTTTTTTCGCACAACAGTACATGCGCAATCGTTTGTTGCACGTAACTGCACAGGGATAAAGATCCGTTGTGCGTACTGTATGTACCAAGACTCGCATCACACTGGTAGTCTTGGAAAGATAAACTGTATTTCAAGTGAGGTCAAAAAACTAGCATCAAATAAATAAATATTGATGGACTTTACACACAACGCCCTCTAGTCCCAAACTAAGCAAAGCTTGTAATATGGGAACTAGATGGCTGATAGAATACTTAAATACTTTTTTTTTGTAAATACATAGTAACACACAGACATAGAACAAACATCTATGTTTTCCACGCACAAATGTTTGTTCTCAGTGGGGATCGAACCCACGACCCACAGCACGGAAGGCAGAGCCGTTACCGACTGAGCTGTGACGCCTGTCATACCTTTATTCTTCCGATTTCTAGGTGAAAAGCCATACAAGTGCTCGTGGGAAGGCTGCGAATGGCGTTTTGCTCGTTCTGACGAGCTGACACGGCATTACCGTAAGCACACCGGCGCCAAGCCATTCCGGTAAGCTATGACGATAAACCTTTACACGCATACGGCCCTTAATTATCTTTGAGATTTTACAGAATACAAGTAATTAAATTAAAAATTAAAAAAACCCCCGAATCTTATACCGATTTTCATCAAACATGGCTAAGAACACTCCCGACTTATTCACCTTTCAAACAATACAAACAAAATCAAAATCGGTTCATCCGTGCAGGAGCTACATTGCCTCAGACAGACACACACTCACACACACACAGAGAGAGAAAGAGAGAGAGAGAAACGTCAAACTTAAACACCCCGTCGTTTTTGCGCTGACTTTGACTTATCATTCGCATGTTGCAGTAATAACTTATTTTAATTAAATAGTGAAATGTATGGTACATTGTCAGATGCCGCCACTGCGACCGCTGCTTCTCCCGGTCGGACCACCTGGCATTGCACGCGAAGCGGCACGCGTAGCCCGAATACCGGCCTCCGCCCCGCAAGAGTCGCAGCAAGAAGTGAACTAGCTGCGCTGTGCGTCTGAGCCGCTGAACGATGGACAATGCTAGCCGATGTGCTAAAAGCTATGGGTCTCGCATTTTTTATGAGTGATTTTTTTTTGCACAGTTGATCTCAATACTCCTTATGGCTATTCCCAACATCTATCATTGGTTTTGTTTTACTAAAGATATATTTCAATAGCTTATTTTTCGAAAATACAACGTGTTACATAATGTCCCTATATGAGTCATATAGAAGCAAAGGTAGCAACATCCCATTTTTTTTTCATCCAAATTGTATTTCCTATTTTTGGAAAATAGAAAGTTTATTCAGTAATTCTGGTGATGGTATATCTGATAATAACATCATTGGTTATTATTATTGTAACTCATAATTACTATTCTGCTACTACACGCAAAGAAAACAAAAAAAAATGCCTACCGTCATTTTAGTAGACATGGATGTTGCTACCTTTGCTTCTACATGATTCATAGATTAGATGCATATCGCTATCTAAGCTTTACCCTGGAGTATTGGGTTCGGCTGATAGTGTTTTGTTTCACTTTTCGTTGCGGTATGTTCGTAGTTGGTACTGAACAGCTCAACACTCATAACTCTGTTTTTCTAGTGTTTTTCTGTGATGTTGACGCAGAAGTTTTTCGGTAACCAAGTATTATAATACAATTACCCATTACTGAATAGGTAATTGCTTGCTTTTTTGATTGATTGAGTTGTTTCCGAGAGAAATACTAAGAAATATATTTACAGTTAGCAGTGTACTGAGACCCTTAGCCATTACCACAGTCGCATTAGACAGCGGTTCTGTATATCAATGACGTGTGCGGGACCGGATGCCCTTTAGCAAGCCAAAGAAAGCTGCTACTCTGTAGCCAAGTCAACGTTACGCTATGCTTTAATTCGTATTAATTTGTTTATCAAAAGCGTTTAAAATATCCATAGTTTGGCTTTTTGGGGACATGAAAGGTGCTAGCGATGGCGGCGCGAAACGAAAACATTGCCAGAGGGGTAATTACGAACAAGTCTGGCAGTCGTAAACCTGACATTCGAATTTTATTGCGCGCTCGAGTGCCAAACATTGTGTCGTCGCCGCGCAGTGTATCTCTTACGCTAGCGTGATCATAAAGTTTACGATTGTCACATTTATTCTTGATCAAGGCACAGTGAGCTAAGCCCACAGTTCTTACCCTCACTTTGAGGTAAGGGCCTCTAGCTAACGCGACTTACCCTGACGTTTGCGGGCCCTGTCACTTCTACCATTCGTCCCTACCGTTACGGTTCTTTGTTGCTGAGAGTTCTTATATTTGGCGTTGTTTAATTGTAATTGTTTAGGCTTACAGTTGATGCGGTCGCATAGCGGCCTGCGTGTATTGTGCCATCAGACGGGACGTGACTGTAGTGGGCACACTGTAGCTATGGCGTGCGAGCTACATTTAATATTACATTGACTTTTGTATAGATGGTTACTGTATTATAATTTTGTTGTAAAACATGTTTAATTCACGGTTTTAGCATGACCAAACCGCTGTAGTGTGCAAAATGGTATCCAAGTGAAGTCACGTCCCGCCGACCTGCATTTCAAATCGCGTGACAAATGTTTTAGGTTCGCGGAATGTTCGGCAGAATCCCACCGAACGCCAGCACAGAGCTTAGTGCGTAGCGTTACCTGATTATGACGTCGACGTCATGAATGTGGTCACTGAGATAGGTACACTGGGCTGTTCTAACATGAATAAAAATGTTGAGCAGCGGAGCAGAAGCATTGGTGCTCAACATTTTTTGAAAATGTTTTTTAGGTTGGTGTCGCCTTTCATTCTACTCTGAAGTGATTAATTCGCGATGTCGGCGTGGATATGTATGTTTATTATATAAAAAAGTTAAGATTTGCATACATTTATTTAGTGTTCTGTGCCTTGTTTTGGCAGAACATTATTTTAATTTAAGCTATTCTCTTACTCTCTCATTCCGTTTTTTACATTGTGCAATGTATAGTTCTTTTTCTAGTTTAAAGTATGCTTCATATTTTGTAATGCACGTGGCTTAGATTTAAGGGCTTTTTCACCATTTAGCGTTCTTTTTGAGCGCTAATGTAAAACAGTAATATTAGTTGGTTTTGAGAGTGACGACTAAAACTGCTACTTTGTTAAAATCGATCTCAAAACTAACATGGGAGTTTGAAAAGAAATCCTGTCAAATTCAGCCAAAACGTAGTAAGCACTTATGTATGTCAGCCGCATTGGTTGCACTAATTAAAAAATATTGGTATTTTTGGTATATTGTAATCATGTTGCCAATAAACCCGACATGTACTAGAAATAGTAACACCGTGTTTTATTTATTTTGGTCGAATTTGAAACTGATTATTTAAAAACCAAAACACAGTGCTAATAAATATTTCGAGCTTTTGTCGGGTTTATGGTAGATATGTATTTTGCATTCAATTGTTTGGAAATGCCATAAGCTGCAGTTTTTTTTTTATATTTCTACGAATATGTGTGACTGTGTTTTTTAAAATTGGTCTCTTGAAAAAGATATTGTACTGAGCTGTCATATCTTAAAGAGCCAATTTGTACAACGTTTTTTCATAAAATTATTGTGATAAGCTCAACGTTTTTAAAGTAGCAGCGATATTTAATTTTCTAGATTTTAAGAAATTCTAAAAGTAAAAGCTACCACGATAGGCCAAGAAAGAACAAAGTACTGCCATTTTGTAATAATCTGTTGGTTCCGTATATACAGTTTTATTTGGGTGATTGCGTGAAAGTAAATGCAAAAGAGTCAAATCTCTTTCGGAGGGCCAATATTTGTCTTCCCAGTCTCCTTAATCCAATCTCCTTATTAGAGTTCTTAGCAGAACTCTAATAAGGAGATTCAGAAAAAAACAATTGTTTAGGTGAATTTACAGATATTTATTAGAACACCCAATATTCAATGTCAAGAATACATTTTACAGACTTTATTAATAATAACTGTAAATGAATAGTGGTCGCTATTATACTCGTCGAATAAAACAATAATAATTCACTGCCCTTAAAATAAAAGAAAATTAGTAAAATACATTTAAAAACACAATAAAATATACACAAAGCACAAAAATCATGAGAAATTGACACTTCAATCGAATTTAGAATAAGGTTATATAATTTAAAATTAAATCAAATTTTATTCCGGTTAAGTATTATTCGAAGCATTTAAAAATATACAATGAGTTTTATTTATTATAAAGTTATTTAAGTATCTATAATAATAAAAAACGATATATTTATTAGAGCTATTGTTTAATAATTTTATTTATTGTTATATTTGGAACAGTATAGTGTGTGTAACTTGATGTGGTATAAATTCGTAATAAGTAAATTTATATTCGATAGAGTTTAATGTGATTCATCTTATAAAAGATTTTAGAAAATTCATATGGCGGAAAATTCTTTATAAATTAATAGTATAGTTACGTATATATGCACATTTATTCCATATAAAAATAGTAGTTAGGTAAATATGTGCAAAACTTGTAGGAAAAACACAAACACTACAGAAACAGGAAAAGATAGGGTCAACCAACCATAATTTGATTACAAACACCAACTATATAGATAAATCAACCTTTGTTTTGAACTAAAACGCTGGTCGTGTATTTTTACAGCGCTATCAAACAAAACTTGAACTCCTATATTCACATTAACATTAGGAATTTCTCTCAGAAGTAAGAATTTTCTTATTCTTTCCTCATTAGAAGTGCCACAGTTTTCTCTTTCTCAAAATTCCCGACAGCTTATTCGCTATTGGTTGGCTCGAGCAAACCTTCAGATTTTTTGACTCTCCCATTGAAACTCAAGTAGTACGGGGTAACGTGACTCGTTAGCTAGGTAATATTTTAGGCAGTTAGTGAACAGTTTGTAGACGAAACATAGGAAGATTACCACCACGCGGAGGCTATATCTACTGGAAATATATGACAGAAAAGAAACACGCAAAATTTCAAAATTTGGATGGTTATGCGACCAAATTGAAAAGTCTTGAACTGCAAGAAAAAAGTGACTATTTCATCGCTATTGCTGTCAAAGATTGACTAATCTTCTTATTTCTAGACTCAAGTCTTTGATGACGAGTGATAATCTTCCTTGCATAAATTCATGTATTTTGGATGTATCTGTGTATGTATGTAAGTTATAAATATTGCGGCTGTGTGTTTATGAATCAATGTTTATCTATAGCAGTGTCAGAGTGTTAGTGTTAGTATATTTAAGATGTTTTGAGTTAATATGTAACGATAAGCACAAATGTATTTGATAGGTGGTAAGGTTGTAAACACTTTTCAAGCAAACGTATCGCTTCTCTAATGTCTCTAAGAGGTTTTTTATCAAAAGATGACTCATATTTTGATGCAGGTAAAGACCATTTTCAATATGCAATCTCTAGTTTCATCTTACTAAATGTGTACAGGATGGGTATGCATAGACGACTTTAAATAAAAATCACATATTCGTTGATAAATTCTAAATTCGATTTTCAAACCTATATCGTACATATTTCCCTATCAATCAATGTTTAATTGAAATAATTAACAGAAAAATTAGTTTTTTTTTTGGGGAATTGAATCTGCACATACAATGGGGAATATAGGGGGTAGCTTAAATCACCTCACTTATCATAAGTACTTGTCTATCTGCAGCTCGTCAGTGAAATTAGACAAAAAATATAAACAAAATATTTTTTTTTGGAATTTGACAATCTTGCGCGATTAGTAATGCTCGTCTCTGTCCATGTTTTTTATTTAATGTCGTGCATACGTCTCCATTATGTATTACGATAGCAACAGCTTAATTTGTCAAAAACTGGCTTTGACGCAGATCCCAAAGGTTGAATATTGAGTTTGGCTGTAACAGGCAAATCTACGTACCATATTTTATGCCGTTGATCATTTTGGTTCTTTTTCACTTGTACCTACTATAAAACTTTAGTTAAAAAAGCAGCCGAATTTTGAACCGGTAAAAAAGTAAGTGGTTTTTTTTTAATAAAAACATACTTGGAACCAACTTTAATTCTAATATAGCATGTTAGAAAGCAAATTGCGTTGTAAAAGTCAGGATTTTTTAACATTTTCTTGTAATTCTATATACATGGTCACAAATTCACAATTCATAGATATGGCAGCAAACATTAACTATTAGCAAGGGTAGGTATTGTTTTATAAAACCTCATAAAAATCTTTTGATAAGCCTCTGAGTTTCAAAGCACTACGTTGCAGTTTTGTACAATGAAGTAGGTAGGTTTTAAAATACCTTTACGTACCTACATTAAGTTAATTTGCATTTATTTCACATCGTCAATATCGACTCTCGGCTTTTCGTGTGTGCCATTCATTACTGTTTATTTGGCAAATAAAGTTTGTGATTCCTGACTTCGTCATTCAGTCGCATTATTTTTTTTCACTATGACATTCCAGCGTGTTTTTAATTTGGTTGGCTATAGTGCTTGTGTATAGGTGGTATGTGACTGGTCATAAATCTTTGTCATATTCATATTTTATGTTTGAGTGACGTCAGGCGGCGTCACGGCTCAGTTAGTAGCTCTACCTTGTAGGGTTGTGGGTTCGATCCCCACTGAGAATAAACATTTATATTATTTTAAGACTGACGTGTCGCATACCATTCTACAATGTAAAAAAACCTACCTAAACATTTTTTTGTCTGTATTTGCGTAGGTACCTACCTACCGTATTTAGAGTAGGTATCTTACATTTTTTATAAACTATCTTATAGTATAGTAAATGATCGTGTAATTTTCTCTTATAGCTATATTCTCATGTATGTTCGTATGTGCAATAGTTTTAAGCATCACTTTCATTTTTTTTTATATTACTTACATCATTGATATTAATTAAGGTAGATAATTAAGAATCTAGAACCTATCTGTCTTAAAAAAAGATATTTTTTCCTTATGCTTGCAATCAGCTTTACTATGTTTAGCATTAATTCCATAACAGAATTCGTTTATTCAACATTGCAACGGGAAGTACCCCAGAAGGGCACCCCATGTACCTATGGCCCGTGATTGTTGGTAGTAAAGAATATAGTTTTGAGGTATGACTATAAGGACACTGTATCAGGTTAAAACTTTTTTTATTTTTTTATGTTGGTATTTAAATGGTTCACCCGTTCGTTGCACGCTGATTGTGATTAAAAAATTGTTTAATTATGTGTTATTTTATTCATATTCTTACTAAGAATAAATGTGAAACTATGAATTGAATAGGTAATACATTCTTGCACTGGAAGTTAGAAAATACTACTTCAAATCTAATTTTCTATATATTTACAGAAATATAGCACTGAACAGTTTTTTGTATTCATCTCTATTTGTCGAATTAGATTTAATAGGGGGTAGAGTTCCAGCCCTATCCGCATTTCTTTAGAATCTACTAATATTTTTGTTCTGAATATGGATGTACCATCGTATTTGTCTCCGATTTTGGTACCATTGTATTTTATAATAATACATTTTTCTTATATGTGGAGTATTGCATTTTTATTTATGCCCTTCGCACCCCTTAAAACTAAAGTCTTCGACAAGAACCCATATAATCAAATATTAGTGGATATTTTACACAGTGCCATCTATCCTCGATCTAAGCGAAGCTTCAATCTACTTGGAACAACTTGGGATCAGCTAAGTAGGTAAATAGAATCACTTAGAAACAAAAGCTGAGTTTCAAAGCAGAGTCAATGTCTATGCTGTTCATTTACTTAGGTAGATAGTTCATAAGTAGGAAACTAGGAATACCGACCCGACTTCTTTGACTATCCAGCTTCATCATCAGATGATGATGATGTTAATTCATTGGGAATGTTCTAGTGACCGTAAACCACTAAAAAGTAACAGGAAAGCAAAATACGCAATGTCATGTATGTGGATGGCAATTTTTTTCCAGTTACTTATATTTATAAATAAGCCAAACTACTGAACCAACTTTGATGAAACGGGACCAATCTGGAAGTACATACTTGCAGATAATTGCATTTTTTCAAAGTGGTTTATCAATGACGGAGTTCTGAAGTAACAAACACTAAAAAAATACAACAGAATTGAGTTTTGAAGAACCTAGGTTAATAAACTGTTGTCGCATTAAAAATGCTTATATGCAGATAAAAAAACCATTCATGATTCTGGTACCTGAGCATATTTATAACCACTAAGTAGTTAGGGTGTCTGAAAACAGCAGACAATCTACAAAATCCAAAATCCACGCCATCTTGCGGGTGGAAGAAGAAGCTTTATGTAGTAAGTATTGATGTTAGTATTATGCTCAAATTCTAGATGACGCTACCTATTGCTACAGTCAACAATAATAATTACCTAGCTGTAGGTAGGAACAGACATCGATACAGCTAAGTAAATAACTACCTATTTGATCTAATCTATTTTATGACATCCGAATTCCTAAATCGTATTTGTAAACTTTTACTAGGTATATTTTAGCAAAATAATTAACCTACTTACATATTTTTACTGAAGTAGGTCTTCTTGAAATGTGCATACCTACCTATTGGGGACGCTATAACTTAACGAGAATCAAACTTAAATTAAATTGTTATTAAGTATTTGTTATTTCATATTGAATGAACGAAAAAACATCAGCAGGTAGTAAGATCAAGCCTGATCATCAATCAGACTGAGATTAAAATTATTTGATTGATGATTATTTCCGATTCTACTAATGGATTCTGTTGACAACCCTGCATGTATTATGTTACTCTGTAATAAAAACAAACGTATAGAGGTACCAGCAATCTAGTTCCCATAAAGGGCTTATTAGATTGTGCAATCTCAAGTCAGACTTACTGATAGAGATGTAACGTGATGAGTTGAATGATTTCGAACTCGAATTATTTGAGTTAAACTGAACCTTGACTCAAGCCGCCAATTGGGTTGACTCAACTAGGTCCGTATGCAACGTAAGTGGTTAGAGAAATTGGTGCTAGATTTTCACTTGTATGACTTTATATGCATACAAGTCCTCGATGCGAGTCAATTCAAGTAACTTGAGTTCGAAATAACTCAACTCATCACGTTACATCTCTATCAGTAAGTCTGACTTGAGATTGCACAGTCTAATAAGCCCAGCTTTGCTTAGATTTGGACTACCTAGCCTAGATGATGTTCTGTGAAATTTCCATAAATATATATTAATTTATTTACTAGCTTCCGCCCGCGACTTCGTCCGCATCCCGTTTGATGTTAATTTTCCGGGATAAAAAGTAGCCTATTTGTTAATTCAAGCTACGAACTATATGAATCTTGGAATATAAGTTTCATTCAAATCGGACCAGTAGTTTTTGCGTGAAAGATAACCTCCATCAATCCAATACTTACAAACTTTCGCGTTTATGATATAGTTAGATGTAATTATGTATGTTCAGTTTAAACTACAATACAGGGTATCTTTGGACGAGCCCCTGCTACATGCCCCATACCCTGCTGTTTGTTACCAGTTTACCACCGTGTTAAAATGGCGACTACTGAAGATAGACAACTTGCAGGAGTGACTTAATTGGAGGTGCTTCACGGGGTAACTTGCTGTGCTTCTAAATACGCCCTCTTCGTATAATGATTCATTTGGAGGTATCTATGACAATGCCGCATCCAGCCTGTTTTGCTTCTAAATGCGCCCTCTGATAGGGACGGAGCGGCGGGGTTGATTAATGCCTTTCCGTGACAGCTAGATAACCTTGTTTTTGTTTTCAAAGAAAAAGGTATTTCCTTTCGAAAAAGGCCATATTTCATCTCTGTTATGAGATAATTCTCTTAATAAAAACTGATAAAATGGCACTATACTTACTCTATTGTGTGGTTGCATTTTTAAAACTAACCTAATTTGATTGCACTGAAATAGCTGTCTATTTCGTATCAGTTTATGAGAGATTTATGACAAGATTAGAGTTCTGTGTACTAAATACTTGGACGAATAAGCACACACTTAAATAATTATTACCTATGTATTTACCCAGAACAGGCCACGACAATGGTATTTTCCGTGCCGTCACAAAGATCTTTTCGGGTGCAGCTGGTGGTGCATAAATTACATAGGTAAAATAATCTGTGTTGATATCTTTTTTACCCCCATTGTGTGTTGCTTTTCTGATAGAAAAGTAGCTAAACTTTTCTGCCTTACGTTAAGTTTGTTTTTCATTAAAGCTACTAGATGTTTATCTATCCCAATCAACCCCACCGTAATTTACCCCTAGTACCCAAGGGGTGGTTTTTCGACCCCTAAAGTTTTAAGCGAAAAACCTTAATTTCATTTCCCTAATACTTTAACGGCGCAAGTTTGCTTGCTTTCAATGTTTCTTTTGTCTCTGGGGAACGTTTCGAAAACGTAATAGATATTAAGCTGATAAGTATAATTGAAGTAAAATACTCTTAGGGCGGCTTGCACCAGATTTGCTAAACGCATTTAACTATTAAATAGTATTTAGCGAATAGTCAAGTCATATAAATACGTCAGATTTAAATCTATTTACTTAGCTGTTAAACACGTTTAGCGATTCTGATGCAACCCGCCCTTAGTAGACTCCACAAATTGAGACATTTGTATCCAAAATTAGATTCAATCTTATAATACCTCTTCCGTTTTATGGTCGGGGTTAAAAATCATAAAATGAACCATTTATTTTCCACGTCTGCCAACGACGTCCAACCCGTTCAATCGTCCAAGTTTTGAAATTGAAATGAAAGTGTCTGGCGCGCTAATGGTTCAATTTGTGAACGCAAATCTACAAATCCAGTGGAGGAAATAAGTAATCTAGGTTGTGATGTTACGCTGATTCACATGACTGTAATCCCAGGCATATTTTTATATGACGGTTAAGGTTATCATGAGACGATGAAATAGGCGCTAGATCATCCAAACAAAAATATGAAACCTCTAAACCTAGACTAAATCGCTGAACGCATCCCCCATTACTGCCAAGTTCGGTTGCCAAGAGTTCCTTCACAGTCTATTGACTCACATCAGCGGTCCGAAACCTAGCCAAGCGTGAGTCAAACATATGCTTTAAAAAACTCTTACAATCGTAAAATGTAAACACTTAAGTAAGTATATTCATTGTAAAATCATACAAAAAACGCTAGGAACTTGACCGTAGTTTATTGCCCGTTCTTGTAGGCTCTGTTCACGTGAAACTGGCACCTAGAATCACCTTGTTATTTATGACGACTCTAAATGATCCTTGTGATTTATTGAATAAAGATTAATCACTATGACTAAATATAGAAATCTTTCGAGGTCCAAAATCTTTATCCCGAATCTTTCCTAATAGTTTACAATATTGAACGTCCTATTCAATTCCAACTATAGTTCGAGTGATTTTCAACGTTGCTGAAACTATACTGCCGGGGTATGCCAATCAAAGTTGAACTGCAAAGTTGAACTGCAAAGTTTTAAATCATGGTCAGTTCATACTAACTCATAGTTATTCTGTGACTAAATAGTGACATTATGACGTCATTTGATGTGTTTTCGCGCATATTTTGCTGTCAAGTGTCTAAAAAAAATGATCACGTGGTACAAAATTGTACCACATGACCTGAAGAAATTACACTGGCCAGTGAAATATAACTTGACAGCAAAAGATTGGCATACGGGGCCTGTTCAGCTGGATCGTTGTTTACTAGTCCAGTAGTAGTAGACAGAGCTCGTCCGGGGAAGTACTAGCACCGTACCTATTTCTGCCGCCAAGCAATTATGCTCACATTGCTGTGTTCCGGTTTGAAGGGTATGGGTGCCGGTGCTATTACAGGCACATGAGATGCTCGTCCTCAGTGGACATGCTCAGTGATAAAGACATAATACATTGTCATAGACAGAGGTAACCGCTTATCATCAGGTGGGCCATCAGCATGTTCCATCATTTAGTTGTATAAAAACAATACGAAATAGTCTAAAAACAAATTAAAAGATACTATTGGACAGGCGTCACAGCTCAGTCGGTAATAGCTCTGCCTTCCGTGCTGTGGGTCGTGGGTTCGATCCCCACCAAGAACAAACATTTGTGTGTGGAAAACATAGATGTTTGTTCTATGTCTGGGTGTTACTATGTATTATAAGTATGTATTTACAAAAAAAAAGTATATAAGTATTCTATCAGCATCTAGTTCCCATATTACAAGCTTTGCTTAGTTTGGGACTAGAGGGCGTTGTGTGAAATGTCCATGAATATTTATATTTATTTACTATTCAGCTGCATTTTATAGCAGAATTGAACTGATAGGCGTATTTACATCGACAACGACATGATATCCTACCTGCCTACCTACCTACCTAGGTACTAGGTACTCGTAATTGTGTAATTGTGTAGGTACTTATTGTTTTTATGCTTGTTCTGTGCTGTACTTGTGTTGTGATTGTGTGTCGAATAAATGAATATCTAACTATCTATATCGTGCAGCCCCCGTATTCCAATCTTTTGCTGTCAAGTTATATTTCACTGCCCAGTGTAATTTCTTCAGGTCACGTAGTACAATTATGTATTTCTTTTTAGACACTTGACAGCAAAATATGCGCGAAAACAAATTAAATGTCATTATAATGTCACTATTTAGTCACAGAATAACTATGAGTTAGTATGAACTGACCAAATTTGCAGTTCAACTGAGATTGGAATACCCCTGCAGTAATTCTTCGGATGAACCCTTCTGCAAAACGTTACTTTTATTTACAATAGAGAACTCTAAAAATCGGGTAAATCGTGGCACGTGACATACATAATGATCGATGGATGGAGCGACAGTCGCGTTCTGTGATGCCGACTACGACGAAAATAAATTATGAAATCATTCTATTTACTCGGTTATCTTCTCAAACGGTGAAGGATAACATTGTGTGGAACCACGTGGCTTAGTTAGCTCCGCACGTATTGACCTTGGACTGTGACTTGGACTTAGGGTGTAAGGATGAAGTGCCGGGCAAGCCTACTCCATCTAAATCATGTCCCAGGCACTCAAGCGATCTATTCATAAGGGCGTGGATAAAAAGTGGCCTCTGACGCTGTATAAATCATCTAAATGAGATGCATAGGCCTGATTATTATAAAACTTCATTCTGTAAGTCAAAAAAATTGTCTCTCTGGGTACGTCCTCAGTGAACTTTCAATGTGCGGTAATGAATATAGATAGACGTAACCGCTTAACATCAAATGAGCCATCTACTCCTCCCGTGGCTTTCTCATATAACAGCTCCTATTTCAAAAGGTTACGCCGTTTTCCTGAAAATGAAATTCATAAGTCTTCACTACTTTGCTCGGAAAATCCCTTTATTTATGAGTCAACAGGTCTCGCGTCCAAGCAGCCACAGAAACTTATTATATATAGTACTAGCACTAGTTTCTAACGAGACCGACGCTCTCACAAGCTTGTAACTTACTAAGAAAAATATGAAAACCGTTGTTAGCTTGGTTAGCACTCGTTTTCAATCATCCCGATAAAATAAAAATATCACTGTCTTTCCATTGTAGATATTTTTATAAAAGTATATATCTAAATACTAGCTTCCGCCCTACGACTTCGTGTGCGTCTCGTTTGAACCTGTTGATTTTCCGGGATAAAAAGTAGTTTATGTGTTAATTTAGGCTACGTATGATATGAATTTCAAGTTGCATCCAAATCAGACAGAAGTTTTTGCGTGAAAGAGTAACAAACATCCATCCAACCACAGTAACTGTACCTATCTACCGTTATAAAACTTCAAAGACCATGTTATTTATTGTCGTTAAACTTATAAAAGCTTATGAAAAGTTAAATATACACCTCTGAAAAATAAGGGTAGCTTACGCTAACAAAAAATTTCATCAGCCCTCCCCTGGCCGTCTGAGGAGAGGTTTATACATTATTCAGTTAAAAAAACTACCATACCTTTAGAAAGCCATTAGTCAATAGTCAAAGTCATAATTTCTTTATTCAATAAAATCACGCTGATCATTTAGATAACTAGGTCATTCTAGGTGCCAGTTCCACGCGACCAGAGCCTATCATTAGAAGAACGGGCAAAAATGTATGGCCTGGTTCCTAGCGTTTTTTTGTATGATCCTTTTACAAAAAAATATACTTAAATCGAAAAGAATATCTGTAAAAGTCGTCAAGGAACGAAACCTTAAACCACACGCACTTGACGAGTTTTTCAACGTTGCTCACAGCACGCACCTAGATACAAACGACCAGTGATTGCTGAGCTGTAGGTTTACTACAGAACTCCCCGCTCTCTCCGATATTGCGTAGCAGCCGAAAGGGGAGGAAGGTCTAGTTACTTTTGAAGGGCTTCTGTTTAAGGCCTGTGCGTAACCTGCGCACAAGTTGGCGAATCAATCAACGTAAGACTGGTGCCCGGCAATTGAAGGGCTCTCGTACGCATGCGTTAGCCGACCGAAGGGATGTCGATGTTTTTAAGGGCTCACTGGCTCTAAGTACCAACGGGCCAAGGGCGCGTGAAATTCGCTCAGAAATTCTGATAACTTTTTTTCTTTTTTACAGGCATTTTTGAAATGACGATGCGTTTTCGGTGTAATTTGGGGCTCGGAGGTTGTTGTAATGACACACAAAGGCATTGTCATCGGAGAATAGAACTGGCGAATCATCGTAATTTTCACATTCTCACGGTCTAATTAGTGATGTCCATCGATATAGAGTTATCGATAGTTCAAGCGTGTCAGCTGTTGTATCGATAAGGGGCCTGACAGGGTCCCCGGGGCACCCGCTTGCCTGAATGCTACTTCAAAGTCAGTATTCCCGCGCAAACCGTGAGCATCAGACGTATCGATGCCCACCGCGTCTGCTACATCTTCGACCGAAAAAGGTACGTCTATAAAACTTATTATAATTTAATTATATTATTATAGTGTTTTTGTCACAATGCATTAAAAGCTGTAACTAAAAAATGCGACACAATTTTACTGTGAATGAATATTCATTGGTTGTTTTTATTTTATTTGTGAAAAAGCTGTATATTATTTTTAAAATTCAGAATAATTTTAGTGCAAGTAGATACTTACGTATTAATTATAGTACTGTTTAGTAGTCTATTTGATCTATGTACATACAATTATTATCATTTTGCCGAATATTATTATATAGCGGTTAAATTAAATATCAAAACTATTACGTCATAAAGATCAATATCTAAGGTCAAATTGACTAACAAAGTGAGTTTTGAGATAACATTTCGTGCATGCAAAGTGCCCTCGTACATTAAAAGCACTTTATGTTCAAAATAAACAGGCCTTTTTGTTTTGAATAAAGTCAAAAAGACAAACTCACCATAATTTATTTCGAAAGTGGTCGTATTCAATAGGTTGCTGATGGCTCATTTAGCTAAAATAGCCGATCTATTGCTATTTATTCTGGTGTTCTTTTAGGGGTTCTGTTTTTACCAAAAAAAAATGGTTCCCAGATAAAAAGATTTAAAATTTATGCTTAGACGGCGTTTATTGAAATATTTGTTTATTTTCTTCACTTTCTTAATGCCAACTGCCACGGAGTGGAACTCACTACCGTCGTCAGTATTTCCGGATCGCTACAATGTAAGAATTTTAAGACAAGAGTGAACAGGTGGATTACTTATAGCTAAGCGTGTTTCATCGTAGGCTGCAGTTACACTTTCCATCAGGTGAACAGGCAACCAAATGCTTAGCTTTTTAAAAAAAAAAAATCTATTATACGTTTTAGTTTTTATAAAAAAAATATAGTCGACGTTAGAATGTCCTATATTATTGGTTATTCATATTGGTCGCTTGGGGTTGTAGCTAAAGTGATCTTTAGCCATCTTTTTTCGCTGTTATTCAAGTGACAAATAGCAAAGCATTTTTAAGCCACTTTATTGACAGGGCCTTTTATGCTAAAACTATGTGCGACATGTTTATTTAGTAATTCTTAAATATCTTGTTTCTAAGATCATTTGAGTGTGTTCGTAGAGAGAATTTGAATTATTCGCATCCTAAGAGACTCGCAAGAGGTCAACATTATTAGAATATTATACCTTAAATTAAACGGTTGAAATTTCAGACAATAATAGAATATTATGCCCGGAGCTGACGGGCTGTCAGGCTGTCGCCTCACCGCAATAGTGCACGTTAGATGTTTAAAAAATATATCAGAGAAAAAAAAACGAGCCACTTTTGCATTTTGGTGACGATGAACTCTTTGCATAGAAACTTTTTAATAGAATGTCAGTATGTTATTTCAAACAACCCTTATTGACTGGTCGTTGTTTTTCAGTCTATCTCTGATTACATAGCTAATTAATATATTCATTAACTATGTAATATATGTATAAACATTACTATAGAAGTTCGCTTTTTAGATTCGAAATTATCCTTGTGATTTTATTGAAATAAAGTTTTTTGACTTTGTCCCGGCCCAGTTTTGGAAAAACGGAACACCTATGATCTCACTCCAGTCTGTCTCCAGTCTGTCTGTCCGTCTGTCTGTTACCTCCACCAAAGCTGAATCATACAAACTATAAAATTGAAGAAAAGTAAGTTACAACCCAAGACTGTTTGTCGATATTTGAAAAAAAAAATGTTCTGAAAATTATAGGGGTGAAATGGGAAATTAAAAATAATTAACCTATCAAGTAAGGTAGGTATGTAATGAAAGCTATAAACTGAACTAAGATAACCTATGAGGTTATCTTTTGGAAGACTAAAATAATGAGACATTGTGATTCGCGTCTCAACTTTTCATTCGAATAAAAAAAGAGCTGTTAATTTTCCTGCAAATTCCTCTATCAACCCTTCTGACCCTTTGAAGTTGCAAAAGCAAAAAGGGTTAAATTACCATAGCTAGTCGTTACTTATAACCTTCCTGAAATGTTGCTTTGCAACTCTTTAAAATTCCTTCAGTGCCTGAATAAATGGATCTTTTATAACGTGTATTATAATAAAATATATTCACCGCCGCCATCTAATTATGTTTTACAGTGGTTTTTAGACGTACCATAAATAGAATAATAAAATTTTCTAAGTAAATACGTACCTACCTTATCTGCCACACTCAGAAACATCACTACTACCTCAGATTATAGAAAATACTTAAATGTGGTAATTCTGTTCGTCATTACTAAATCGGTAAAAGATAATAAAATAAAGCATTAATATTTGATATACGTCTTTCAGTGCGGTTGGTGTTCCAAGCTGTCACTGTATTAAATCCAACTATCCTATCCTATTCTACTAATATTATAAATGCGAAAGTTTAGATGTTTGGATGTTTAGAGGTTTGTGTTTCAATCACGTCTAAACTACTGAACCAACTTGGATGAAACTTGGCATATATATAGTTCGTAACCTGGATTGATATATAGGCTACTTTTTATCCCGAATAATTGAGTTCGGTGTAATGAGGTGTAACGTAAAGTTTCTCAAAGAAGTATCCGCTCGGTACACGCACAGATAATCTGTACAGATCTGCACAGATAAACTGTAGACGCGTACGAAGTCGCGGGTAACTGCTAGTACTTTATAGCAATAACGAAAACGGCTGCTAGAGGTAAGTACTTTTGATAAATAGGCTTTCTTGTAGTCCTAAAAACACCTGAATGTTGCCGAAATAGATTCTACGCGCGGTGTGACTCTATATACGAGGATATAAAGTTCATTATTCAATGACAGCAAGCGCGTAAAAGCCTTCGTCACCGGAATACATAAGCTCGAGGTGCTATAACATCGACTTATCACCTACTGAACTGACAGGTGTCAATCAATGGAGCTTACTGACTATTTTCATCTTTTAAATATTTTCGTGAAATGTGTTCGGAACCACCGATTTAGAATAATTCTTTTAGAGGGTGAGGTATGGCAGTGGGCATAGATTATAACATCTTGGCTAGTCCGTTTTCGGACGAAGCCAAGATGCAACACGTATGGTTCCATTAGCTACCTACTAAATCTACTCGAACGAAGAATACCTATCTATACTTACCTAATTTTATACCTATAAGATCTTTGCTCATGTAACTGGCATATTAAGTATATATTAGTCAATTTAATAGTAAGCCAACTTATATTGTAATTATTTAGTGATACGAAATAAACTTTTTCTTTCTTTCTTCTATTAGGATAGATGGTTCATTGCTGTCGATTCTGTTGTTGCATTTTTCTAAACTAACCTAATTTGACAGCACTAAAAATATTGCCGTCCCTTTCTTGTGAACTGAAACGACAAAGACCGCTATAATTTTAGTGCTGTCAAATTAGGTTAGTTTAGAAAAAGGCAAGAATTTAATCGATAGCATTGTTAAGTTTATTTAGCTCCCTAAAGTTTTTAGAAGTAATTTTATAACACCCTGCACTTATACTGGTAACTAGTGTACAGGGGTTATGTCGCCTACCCTCATTTTTCCGCCCTATGGTCAAACGCCTTTCACCAGCGATTTTACACCTGGTTAGCCAAACTATTCATAACATTATGAACATTGTGACACATAAAAGAACTGAGTAAGCATATTCATATAAGCCAGCGTCGACCACGACAGAGGGGTAGTTTTTTTAATAAAATTTAATTAAAATATCTTCTTTTTGAATCACACTAAGTATTGTACAGAAATGAGTTATGTTGTAAAAATTAAAACATAATTATTAATAAGGAAAATTACGACTAATACAGTATTTACAATAATAAATAATAAAAATATTATCTTGATGACATCCAAAATTCCTGTGATATTTTTACTAGAGAATTACTCCCCAGAGCCTCGGTTAATATTTTACCCAAAGACTATTCAAAGGTTAGCTGGGTAGATAATGCTATTTTAGCATTAAGCTCACCGTTAAACTATACTAAAGAATTTTTTTTATACAACTTAATGATGGAACAAGCCAGTGCTCTACTTGATGTTAGCGGTTACCTCTGATGCATTGCTTTACTGAGCATGTTTACTGAGGACGTGTCTTGTGATGTTTTGCACTGCGCCCATCACTTTAAGACATAAAGTGTTACGTCTCATGTGCTTCCCCGGGCGAGCTCTATCACAAAGAGCCCTACTACTACTTTATCTATCTACTAGCAGTTACCCGCAACTTCGTACGCGTCTACAGACGTCTATAGACTTCGTACGTGAATGTCAAACGCTAGTCGTTAGACCAAAGAGGTAGTACTACGCCCTGTCAAACTGACGTGAAATGACATGACAATGAAATCCTCTTGCCAATTGGCGCTGCTTATCCTTTTCGTTCATTTTATCCTGTAGATCCTGTTAATTATTCGGGATAAAAAGTAGCCTATGTGTCAATCCAGTTTACGAACTATATACAGCGTGTAGCTACAATGGCGACATTAAATGAACACACGGGTAGAGCTACTTATAAGTATTCATAAAAAAAATAAAAAAATAATTAAAGTCCATAATAGAAATTTCGAATTTTTCAAACAAACTTAATAATAAAATACGCAACAAAAATTAATCATCCTGTGAGTGTGCAAACCGCGCCGCTCCCGCGCCCGAGCCTGCCTGCCCGGGCGGCTCGGTGGCGGCGGCGGGGCGCGGTGGAGCGCGGGGCGGGGAAATCAAGCGACACCAAGGAAATCAAATAATTTCACTTCACCTTGTTCACTTTACTATTAATTTTATTGTTGTGACCTATGCACCTCGCGCCTTACACTTATTAAATCTTCAAGTTCTCAATGTAGCCGCGCCGCGCCGCCGCCACCACGTCGGACACAAAGATGTACCTACCTAACCGGCGCTGAATATTCGCCCTGGCCTTTTGCATTTTTGCATAAACGTCGTCTTTCACAAAGCCCCATAAAAAATCGAGGGGCTTGAGGTCAGGTGACATTGGGCCACCTAAGAGGTCCGTGTCGTGTCGTCCTATCCAGTATCCACTGAGCACCAAACATTTCATTTAGCCGCTCCCTAGTCGCAAAGGTAGACAGATAAACAAATAATAAATCAAAGCGTCTTTATCGCTGTACCTACGTAGACCTGATTGGGTACTTAGAATAGAAAAGCTAAACTAACAAAACCAAGCGTCTTTTTCGCAAAACATTCAGAATAGGTAGATAATTAGCAAAATTATTAAAATAAAGTGTGTCAAGGACACCGGCCCGCGTATCACTGGCTAGGCAGGCAGGACGAGTCGGTCGAGCGGGCGGCGGCGCGGGCGGCGCGCGGCGGCGCTCCCAATCAAAGGGCGAGGCGAGCGGAGTTAGCTATCCCTTTCATGCACAAGCACAACGTCGCAATTTCGGGTGTCTTATCTTATTCTAACAATACTTTCTTGCTCTTCATGAACCCGACAGATGACCTCTGCTCTTACGTACAGGTTGCTCCGAGGCGTTATTTAAGAAAATTGATTTATTTCGATAAATCTTATGTTTAATGAAATAAAAAATATGTCTATATTCTGAAAACGCGAAACCGGATACGCTGGTTAATTTAATGTCGCCATTGTAGCTACACGCTGTATATGCCAAGTTTCATCCAAGTTGGTTCTGTAGTTTAGACGTGATTGAAACACAAACATTCAAACATCCAAACTTTCGCATTTATAATATTAGTAGGATAGGATTACTTAATAATGATGACGATTACCGTTTGTTCACGGTCTCGCACCATAAGCTAGGACCACCAAAGTCCACCTGTACTTACTCGTACAGTTCATGAAATATTCACAATACGTGAATAAGAATTGTCGTTCACGAGGCGCGCGAATTGAAAGCAAAACGTAATATCGTTCAGTGAATGGTTTAGTTGATATCTCTAGATGTATTATTTGAATACCTCCTCTGTAGCTGTTTTTATAAGCACTAACACGACGCCTATACGACGTGACGAGCTCATTTTATATACATTTAGCTCCACATTTCACACCTTTTAGTTCGAGTCGGTATCGAATAGTTTTCGTGCCTATGTGCAAGCGCCCTTTGGCTACTTTTACACTGTCAACGATATTATACCTACACGATATTGTGAGAAAATAATTTCATACATTTAGTACAAAGTCAAAGTCAAAATTTCTTTATTCAATAAAATCACAGGGATCATTTAGAATCGTCTTATATAACTAGGTGATTCTAGGTGCCAGTTCCACGCGACCAGAGACAACAAGAACGGGCAAGAAACTACGGCCTGGTTCCTAGCGTTTTTTTGTATGATCCCTTTTACAGAGAAGTATACATAGAACACGAGAATAGTACCTATTAGAGGCTTCATATTATGGCCAGCAACAACCTGGATGATGGCAAAAAAAAATTCAACTGATATCTGATCTCGGGATGCCAGAAATAGATGTTTTGTTGTTATATTTAGGAATCGGATCCTGGGATCTGATTACAAAACAATTCAGCAGGGGTATGCCAATCAAAGTTGAACTGCAAAGTTGAAGTGCAAAGTTTTAAATCATGGTCAGTTCATACTAAATCATACTTATTCTGTGACTAAATAGTGACATTATGACGTCATTTGATGTGTTTTCGCGCATATTTTGCTGTCAAGTGTCTAAAAAGAATGATCACGTGGTACAAAATTGTACCACGTGACCTGAAGAAATTACACTGGGCAGTGAAATATAACTTGACAGCAAAAGATTGGCATACGGGGGCAGGATCGGTTCTACTTCATTCTGATATTGGGATCAAATGCCGTAGACCCTTTCACAGCACCGTGTCGGTCTCTTCAACGACATTTTTGTTCAAGCGGCTGTCATGACGGTATCATGCAAACGGAGCACACAGAAGTGTTGGCCAAAATGTTTGATTTGTTTAAAACCACGAAGCAAGTGACGTCGCATCTCTTGTTGGTTTTATAACAAACTTTTGAATACCATCCATCTTCTTCAAGTCAGTTTAAGTGTAAACTAAAGTTTGTCGCATGCCGGGAGATAGCAAACTTCACTCTACGGCTTTGTTTTATGATTACGCATATAAAAATATAGGTCTTCTTTTATTTTATAATGGTATTTTCCACTTTATTATGCTAGTGGTTACAGGACGTTGCATGTCCTACAAAATATGTATGTAAATCATGTACAGTACTACTACTGTTAGTACATAAACACCGTCCTGTTCACACGGGTTTAGGTAAAAAGTTGCTCCTGACGCTGTATAAATCATCTGAGATGCAAACGCCGCACTCAACACAATCGGGTGATTGGAAAAAATCTTAGCTTTGATAAAACATTACCTAAGTACATTGAGAGTTAGGAAATAATGATCTAAACTAAACTACTTAAGCCTCTTACTCTAAGGTAACACCAAGTCTACTGTGCAAAATCATAAACAAAGTCTTTATTTTATTTACAACGCAGCAAAGTTGTGCACAGTAAAAGGATCCACGTAAACACAAATGACACGTCATGCAGAGGTCACATGGACACATCTAACGTCACAGCGTTAGATAAGACTAACGTATTCGAGTCATATTGCGCGTCAACCCCAGCTCGGCTGCCGAATGTTGTACCGTCACCGCGCAGTGTATTTCGGATACGTTACCGCTACTATACCTTTACGATTGTCGCGTTCATGCCTTTGGTAAAACCGTCCTTCTCGCGACAGTCGTAAAGGAAAGCATAAACATTGCGGTTCGTCGCGTGTTGTGCAAACACGCGTTTGTTTATGAGGATTAATAACCAAACAGTAATGGATCTACACCTGCGTCACCACTTACAAGTCGCTGGGATAGCGGCAGGCGTTGGTTTACAGCTATGATTTGGCGGTACCGTCTTTTAAACAGGGTCGTGATTACAGGGTGTAAAAAGAGCACTCTCAAAACTTGAGGGGGTAAAAGTACATGTCAATATATACCACTTTTTCCATGATACCAAAAAAAAAACAGATCTTCTGGTTCTTCCCTGTTCCCATTATTTGGGGTCGGGCCTCCTCACTTTAGTTCGCCAAGACAATCTGTCTTGGGTTGTCGGCTCAGGCAATTGGGCTTTTATGAGGTCTCTCTTGATGTTGGTCCACCAAGTGGAAGGCGGGCGGCCTCTGCCTCTCTTTTCTTCTGGTATTTTCAACGCTATTTGCACCACGTGGTCTTCGGCACGTCGCTTTACATGTCCGTACCATCTGAGGCGCGATTCAGTTAGCTTGTCTATAATTGGGGCAATCTTAAAGTTCCTCGTAATTCATTACGAATTTTGTCAAGTCTTGTTACCCCTCCCGCCCACCTCAACATTTTCATTTCCACCAAAAAAAACAGATGCTTATACAAAAACAAATATCTACTTGTACAAAAAATAGAAACAGTTGTTTTTCAAAACTTCATGTTTGACAAAACGATTCCATTGTAAGCGCATTTCAATTCAATGAAACGGTACTACCAACGTTAGTTCCATAGCACGTGTAACAAAGTGACACGTTAGATATTGAATCGTTTGCGATATTATAATACATATCATAATATCGCTTTTTGTGGAAAAAAGTTTATACTTAGCTCTTAAAAAGTTTTCAAACCCATTTGTTTATAGACAGTTTTATGCATAGTTAAAGTCATAATTTTTAAAATAAATATACAAGGTCATCCCCCGTATTTCAATCTTTTGCTGTCAAGTTATATTTCACTGCCCAGTGTAATTTCTTTAGGTCATTCTTTTTAGACACTTGACAGCAAAATATGCGCGAAAACAAATTAAATGACATCATAATGTCACTATTTTGTCACAGAATAACTATGAGTTAGTATGAACTGACCATGATTTAAAACTTTGCAGTTCAACTTTGAGATTGGAATCGCCCCCCATATACAGCGTGTAGCTACAATGGCGACATTAAATTAACCAGCGTATCCGGTTTCGCGTTTTCAGAATATAGACATATTTTTTATTTCATTAAACATAAGATTTATCGAAATAAATCAATTTTCTTAAATAACGCCTCGGAGCAACCTGTACGTAAGAGCAGAGGTCATCTGTCGGGTTCACGGGTCATAACCGCGTGTAACCGCGTATGAAGAGCAAGAAAGTATTGTTAGAATAGGACACCCGAAATTGCGACGTTGTGCATGAAAGGGATAGCTAACTATTGAAGAGCGCCGCCCGCGCCGCCCGCTCGACCGACTCGTCCTGCCTAGCCAGTAGCCAGTGATACGCGGGCCGGTGTCCTTGACACACTTTATTTTAATAATTTTGCTAATTATCTACCTATTCTCAATGTTTCGCGAAAAAGACGCTTGGTTTTGTTAGTTTAGCTTTTCTATTCTAAGTACCCAATCAGGTCTACGTAGGTACAGCGATAAAGACGCTTTGATTTATTATTTGTTTATCTGTCTAGCTTTGCGACTAGGGAGCGGGTAAATTAAATGTTTGGTGCTCAGTGGATACTGGATAGGACGACACGACACGGAGCTCTTAGGTGGCCCAATGTCACCTGACCTCAAGCCCCTCGATTTTTTTATGGGGCTTTGTGAAAGACGACGTTCATGCTAAACTAAAATAAAATGTATTATCAAAAGTGAGGGCAAATATTCAGCGCCGCCGGTTACATCTTTGTGTCCGACGTGGTGGCGGCGGCGGCGCGGCGGCTACATTGAGAACTTGAAGATTTAATAAGTGTAAGGCGCTAGGTGCATAGGTCACAATAAAATTAATAGTAAAGTGAACAAGGTGAAGTGAAATTATTTGATTTCTTTGAATTCCTTGTGTCGCTTGATTTCCCCGCCCCGCGCCCCGCCGCCGCCACCGAGCCGCCCGGGCAGGCAGGCGCGGGCGCGGGCGCGGTAACACGTAGGTAAAGACACTCATAGGGTGATTAATTTTTGTTGCGTATTTTATTATTAAATTTGTTTGAAAAATTCGAAATTTCTATTTTGGACTATAATATTTTTTTTTTTTTTATGAATACTTATAAGTAGCTCTACCCGTGTGTTCATTTAATGTCGCCATTGTAGCTACACGCTGTATAACTAGGTGTTTCTAGGTGTCAATTCCACGCGACCAGAAACCTCTATAAGATACCAATAGATTTTTAGATTTAAGATTTATTTACAAAGTATATAAGTACTGCATCAGTCATCTAGCTCCCATTTACAAGCTTTGCTTAGTTTGGGACTAGAGGGCGTCGTGTGAAATGTCCATGAATATTTATATTTATTTAATTAAAACGGTGAAGCTCAAAGTGAAGACAAGACTATCCTCCATATGCCTCCGCAAAGTCCTAGCATTCTTTGGCCACATAGCCAGGAAAGATGGTAGTAACCTCGAACAACTGTTGGTTACCGGAAAGGTCGATGGTAAACGCCCCAGAGGACGCAGCCCATTGAGATGGTCCGATCAAATTCGCACGACCATGGACGCGAAATTTCATGATGTACTCCACGCCGCCAAAGACAGGAGAGGCTGGCGAGACATCGTCCGGAAGAAAATCATCTTTCTACGGGGAAATCACGACCCTCAGCCATGAGGAGTACGACGCGAGGAGGAGGAGGAAGAAGAATTAAAACGGTAGAAAGATAGCAAAATATAAAGATACCATCTTTGGCTCGACCAAAATATCATTGTCTACGCCAACACGGTTTGAATGCGTCTTACAATATTTTTTATACAAATAAATGATGGAAGAAACCGATGGCTCATCTGATGTTAAGCAGTTATCTTTGCTTATAACAATGCGTTGCCTCACTGAGCACGTCCACTGAGGACGTGCTTTGTGATGCATTGCACTGCGCCCATCACTGAGACATAAACTGAGACGTATTATGAGATTATCTCTCCACCTTCTCTCTATTTTTTTTTATATATCCTGACGTATGAAAAATTGAAAATAGCCCGTATAAGCCCCAGATCCACGTTCAAAAACTAAGAAATTTATCTTAACGAGATTACGTAATCCACACGGACGGAGTCACGAACAACAGCTAGTAATAATTTATTTAATATAATTAAACGACGCTAATTACTGTTATCTCGAGAATCGTCTCTGAGACGTCTTTGTACGAGCTCTAATTAAGCTTTTAAATGAATAGACGTCTTGGATTTAAGAGCCGGTCGTGCAATTTTGTATGCCAAAGTATAGCTACTTATTGTCTTACTAGCAGTTACCCGCGACTTCGTACGCGTCTACAGTTTCCGTGTACATTATATTATCTGTGCGTGTACCGAGCGGATACTTCTTTGAGGAACTTGACATTACACCTCATTACACCGAACTCGTACTGAAATGTCAAACGCTAGTCGTTAGACCAAAGAGGTAGTACTACGCCCTGTCAAACTGACGTGACATGACATGACAATGAAATCCTCTTGCCAATTGGCGCTGCTAATCCTTTTCGTTCATTTTATCTTGTAGATCCTGTTAATTATTCGGGATAAAAAGTAGCCTATGTGTCAATCCAGGTTACGAACTACATATATGACAACTTTCATCCAAGTTGGTTCAGTAGTTTCGACGTGATTGAAACACAAACATCCAAACATCTAAACATCTAATTATTCGCATTTATAATATTAGTAGAAAGGATAGGATAGGATAGGATATGTATAAATAGGTGTTCTAAAGCTAGGTACTTAATTATACAGGCAATCTTTTGTTTTCTCTCCTCACAGCAAAAGAACAAAACAAGTCTAAATATTGTAATGCTACATAGGTTTAGGTAAATTAATTTTTTCTTACTAACATGTACAATATAAAATTAATCGCTATACTTATAATCGCTGCATAACTTGCATCAGTTGCCTAATTCATAAAACAATGACAGCTATTTTTGACGTATTTTTGACTTGTTTAGCGTTTATAAGTAGGTATAGTCTGCATGCATAGCTCGAAGAAGTATACACGCGTAGTACGACGTAAATCACGTGATGCTACGCGCGTAGCACTTCTACCACGTAGTCTCACGTACAGAGCAACAAAAATGGACTTTGGAGATTCTTTGGTGGTGCAAGTCTTCCAAAGTTCTATCCAGAAATGTATGGGATAATTTATCGTTTGTACATAATGTAAATACACTGAAAATGAAATTATGAAATAATCTCATATATTTTGTACTAATCGTACATTTAGTACGATTTCACACCGTGTCGTCACCGACAACGATATTTTTCGTTTCAAAAACTGACATGTCGTATCGTGTCTGTGTTGGTATCTGCCATTGTGCAATCACCCAATATCGAAAACCATCTGTTAGTCCGTAAAACAAGAACCAATGGTCACTCGGTGGAAGTTCTTCCCTTTTCGTAAGAGAGCACAAATTCCAACCATGTTCTATACATATAAAAAGTGTTAACATGTCAACATGAAACTTAAATGTAAAGTCGGATCCGAGGAGAGATCAGCGCGAAAAAAATGTGACAGTCGTTTACGTATCGTAACGGCGTATGCGAGATACACTGCGTGGTGACACTACAACGTCCAGCAGTCGAGCTGGCGTTGACGCGCAATATGACTCGAATACGTTTGGTTCATATAACTCGGTGACTGTTAGCTTCACTCGTGCTTACTCCTAGCCACATGTGTGACGTCACACAACTTAGTTGTTGCAAAATAGTAAAAACATTTTCGAAGTTTGTCTAGTGCCCTCTGCGACGATATATTTTATTTAGAGTAAACGAGCCAGCTCGCTCGTAAACCCAACTTGTTTATCAAATAGAACCTCAGGCTTCGGGTACAGTCATGAGCGGAGCGATCGGGCGTTTGCACTCATCTATACGATGCCGATATGTTAGCGACTCGAACGAAAAAAATCGGTGTCAGCGGGCACGGTTTCAAAGCATCTAAAGTATAGTATTAAAGGTAGTTCTCCGGTCTCCGCTGATCTTGTATAGGTAGTCCAGTCACTTTAGCATTGCCCTGTGCCTTTGCTCGCGTGATAACAGTAAAAAAGCTAGCAACAGTAAAGTTATATTCCCACAAAACATGTATAAACCTTTGTCTCGCCATGGTTTTACTAATGATGTAAAAGTCTTTAATAATGTATAGTTTTTACCTCATATCAGGACAGCACAAGTATCTCTGAGGTATGACAAAACTGCAGCAAAAAAAATATTTATGACATCCCAATAAAACCGTACTATTTTTACTAAATTTCATCAAGAGAATTCCCCCTCGATTCCGGTCACAGCAAGCAATCAATTTGGGGAAATCACCTCTCGAACGAAGTTTGATTAAATATGCCAACTCGTTTCACTGAACATCAATGGCTTAGCAGTAGTAAATCCACCTTCTGATCTTGAGATCTTGGTTCGAAACTCAAGCAGGTGCATGAAACAAATAATTGGTACTGGACGGGCGTCGTCGCTACGAAAATTGGGCTAGATTAGATTATTTTATGATAAGAAAGCTGGTTGTTTTGAAATTGTTCTTATTCTTAGCTATGTTTGGTTTAAATCTGTGCAGTGATTATTCATCAGATCCAACGCAGTATACCGAGGTTTTGAAGGGATCTGTGGAAGTGAACTGTACCGAGTCCATCATGAGTCTAGTTTCATGTGCTTGTAATTGCACCGGAACTCTTCAAACCGGAACACAGCAATGCGAGCATCACTGTGTAGCGGAAAAAAATAGGTCACCGTACATTATTAGGTATTCTGTGATAATTCCCCGGATTATTCACAAAGAGATCTTCTACTGAAACTTGTAAATATTGTATAAAGAATACAGCCGATGCGTACCTGTATAATGAATATTCAATCCGCTAACCACTAATTAGATTAGCATAAATTATATTAGTTATTTTGGTTGCTAATTTCAGCTGTGATCGAACCAGGGGATTAATTCCACTAACGAACTTGTCAGCTGAAACGCAGCTGAACCATATTTTTTAATCTGTTTTAGGTTATTTCGTATTCTACTATACCATTTTGACAGTTGAAGCGCAACTGAGCCGTAGTTGACTGTGCAGTTCAATCAGAATGAAACATGAAAATGTTTCATGTTCTGAATTCTAATCCAGCTGCACAGTGACGTTTCAGCAGGTTGGCGCTACAATGGCGACATTTGATGAAGTTTGAAGTGACACGACAGTGTAGCTTGACAAATGATACGTACTAAATAACAAAGGCAGAACAATATTTAAATGGGATTACGAGAAAACACATCAGCATTTCATTACGAAATGTCAAGTTTTGACGCTCGTTAGTCGTGTGTTTGTTGTACATTGCAGATTGGCACTCAAGCTCTTCTAAGTATTCGCTAATCAAGCCGTTAATGTATCACTTAAAAATGTGTTCACGGGTTCGTCTGAGCACAATTGTATCGTTCTATTTTTAGAGCGCCAATGCAAAAATAGGACTTTTGTAGCCCTCTTTGACAACAGCTCATGTTTCAACGAAAACCTTCAAACTAAGTTACCTATGTTAGCTATAGTTTTAAGCGCGGAAAACCAACCTTAATACCCACGTTATTTCTATTCCAAAAGTAGCCTTAGTTGTATGGGAATAAGGTGTAAATTTCGTTGAGTTTATTACGTTCTACAGGTAGCCATTTTATCCGCTCTCGAGTGCTTTGTATTGAATTTCGCAATTGTTTCAAATGTAAGTTTCCATATGCTTTAAAATTGAATTTGTTGTATGTAAGTTCGTTTACGACTAAAAGATGACGCTAAAAGTACCAAAGCACTGGAACACTTGGCGCTTGATACCTAACAACTTTATACCTTTTGACAAAGTAGGTACCTGCATTATACCTGGGTAGGTATCTACTTAGGTATAGTGCAGTATTATGCTGAGACGGGGACCATTTTGCCCCCTTACAACCACAAAGTATTTATGTTTATAACTGTAACTTACTGTGTTTATACTGGGGACAAATAAAAATTTATCTTATCTTATCTTACCTAATTAACAACTGAGGTAGTATGCTGGATGAGTGGCCGACTTATTAAACGAAGGGTGTTGGTTCGATTTCTAGTTTTGTACTCCCCTTTGGAGTAATCCCCTTTGGTACAACGGATACACAAAATAATATCTAAAACCAGTTACGAATGTAAGTCACGTAGAAGACATGTCTAAGAGGTACCTAGTCAGTGACATGTCCTGCCTGCTATTTTTAATAAGTATTTTGTTTTAAAGCTTCAGATGTAAAGGTTATCTATGAAAATGTATGAATTTAGCATTTTATTTAAAGGGATTTGAGGAATTGAAACCGTTTAAAATTTCTTTAGAAAAAAGTACACACCGTTTGAAGCACAATTTCGCGCAAAGCAAACCTTATCTTTTCTTGCATTTTAATAAGGAAATGCTGATGTGTTTTCTCGTAATCCCATTTAAATATTATTCTGCCTTTGTTATTTATTTAGTACGTATCTTTTGTCAAGCTTCACTGTCGTGTCACTTCACTTCAAACTTCATCATTATGTCGCCATTGTAGCGCCACATAAGTCACCTTAGGGCCAACGCACATCTGTCGACAAAACTGTTTTGTCGCGTACTTAGTGACGTGAAAATAAATTTTCTGTTATAACGAAAACAGCATATGCTGAATGCTTCCTCGTCATATGCTGTTTTCGTTGTAACGAAATTCACATCAATTGACACGACGCATGCATAAAATTATGTTTACCTATCTATTATAGGATTGTTTAGTACCTACTTATTAAACATTGCTTTATACGCACATACCTAGAGAATGAACTGTGCTTTTTTAATAAATAAGAATATAAAGTAATTATGTAGTGTACTTAATAATATTATTAAGTACTTAGGATGATTCTCATTAAATAAGCAAGTAACGAAAACAGCAAATAAAAAGAAGCATATCGTAACTAAAAAAGTTTTACTGAGAAGTTTCACATCACTAACTGTTCGACAAGACGTTTTGTCTTTGGTTTGCGTTCTCCCTAACGCACATCTATCGACAAAACTGTTTTGTCGCGTACTTAGTGACGTGAAAATAAATTTTCTGTTATAACGAAAACAGCATAAGATGAATGCTTCCTCGTCATATGCTGTTTTCGTTGTAACGAAATTCACATCAATTGACACGACGCATGCATAAAATTATGTTTACCTATCTATTATAGCATTGTTTAGTACCTACCTATTAAACATTGCTTTATACGCACATACCTAGAGAATGAACTGTGCTTTTTTAATAAATAAGAATATAGTGTAATTATGTAGTGTACTTAATAATATTATTAAGTACTTAGGATGATTCTCATTAAATAAGCAAGTAACGAAAACAGCAAATAAAAAGAAGCATATCGTAACTAAAAAAGTTTTACCGAGAAGTTTCACATCACTAACTGTTCGACAAGACGTTTTGTCTTTGGTTTGCGTTCTCCCTTAGGGCCAACGCACATCTATCGACAAAACTGTTTTGTCGCGTACTTAGTGACGTGAAAATAAATTTTCTGTTATAACGAAAACAGCATATGATGAATGCTTCCTCGTCATATGCTGTTTTCGTTGTAACGAAACTCACATCAATTGACACGACAGTCTTTTCTTACGTTTTTTTATTAATAGGTTCGCAAACCAGCCGTTAAAACAATTTAATTAATTAATTAAATTGGCCGAGCGGCCTTCAAAAGCAAACATGCATACATAAAATTATGTTTACCTATCTATTATAGCATTGTTTAATACCTACCTATTAAACATTGCTTTATACGCATATACCTAGAGAATGAACTGTGCTTTTTTAATAAATAAGAATATAAAGTAATTATGTAGTGTACTTAATAATATTATTAAGTACTTAGGATGATTCTCATTAAATAAGCAAGTAACGAAAACAGCAAATAAAAAGAAGCATATCGTAACTAAAAAAGTTTTACTGAGAAGTTTCACATCACTAACTGTTCGACAAGACGTTTTGTCTTTGGTTTGCGTTCTCCCTTATGCGAGCTTTCCGCTGAAAATCGAAACAAATCTCCCTGTGAAACTGATTGCAGGTCATTGTGCAGTGGGAACTACAACATCGTCATTAGGCTAGTTTGATTAGCGCCAGTGCCAAATAGAAACTCGACGGATATCCACTACGGAAATCTATACACAGCGGCGCAATTGTAACATTAGATATACACTGCGCGGTTGATAGGACAATTTTACTTTGCCGCGATACGGCGCATTGTAACGCAAATGTCTATCGATTCTTCGTTGCTGAGTAGACCTCCAGTTACACAAGATAGGATTGTGTTGTGACTTGGCGGATTGCGAACACAATTTCGTAATCTATTTTTTTTTTTGATGGATAATAGTGTATTGAGCACATTCTATAATTTAAGGTCAGTTTTACTAATGCGAATCTATTAAAAATACATTAAAAAGAAATGAAAATATTCAGCCATTACAAATAAAAACTTTCATAAGAAAAAGTGCAAAACAGTATGCCAGGTGTGGGGTTCGAACCCACGCTCCCTCTCGGGAACCAGAGCTTAAATCTGGCGCCTTAGACCACTCGGCCAACCTGGCTGTACGGAGAGGGATGAAAAATCTCAACGCTAGGGAACACCGATCGATAACTTGAAAGAGGTTTTATAAGCGCGAGCATAGAGTATCCAGTATCACGTTCATATGCAAAATATATGTGTTAGGTCTTATATAAATATGTACCTATTATTTTTTTACTATTAAAAACAATTTATTCACAAAGAAAATTATGACTAATACAGTATTTACAATATTTATAATATGTACAAAATACACATGAAGCAATTGAGCTATCTACACACCGTTGCAAACGATTTATAGATAGCTCAACTGATCCAAATCAGTACCAATCGGAAGCGTGTTGTATATATATATATATATTATATGTACCTATTATTTTATATATTATGCTTCGCTTTTTATGTCGATATTATTTGAAACACCCATCTAAGTATGAACTGAAATAGATTCAGGTAACAAATGTTATTTCTAAGCACAGTCGACAATGCAACTTTTCAGTATATTACAATAAACTTATTTAACATCATATAACCCGAAACTTCGTACGCGAGTACCGTTTCCGTGTACATTAATTATATTATCTGTGCGTGTATCGAGCGGATACTTTGAGAAACTTGACATTACACCGAACCCGTACTCGAATGTCAAACGTACTACGCCCTGTCAAACTGACGTGACATGACATGACATCATCGTAGCTATCCCATCTAATTTAAATGAAGAATCTAAACGAGTATGGAACGCGTTTTGGGAGGCAAATAGTCAACCGCGAACTATTTAGCTAATAGCTGCAGTTAAATTGGTTCGAGCTTCCACCTGCATCGCTCTACTTAGTAAAGAGAATTAATCTATGTTCACGCTTAAATCAGATATAAAAAAGGGTTTTAACTTTTCAATGTTATATTCGTAACACGTATTCTAATAGTTTTCTAACAGTACTAATAAATAATAAATAAATAAATATTCACGGACGTTTCACACGACGCCTCTAGTCCCAAACTAAGCAAAGCTTGTAATATGGTAACTAGATGCTGATAGAATACTTATATACTTTTTTTTTGTAAATACATACTTATAAAACATAGTAACACCCAGACATAGAACAAACATCTATGTATGGCACACACAAATGTTTGTTCTTAGTGGGGATCGAACCCACGACCCACAGCACGGCAGGCAGAGCTATTACCGACTGAGCTGTGACGCCTGTCTACAGTACTGTAGTTGCTATAGCAACAGTTACAAACAAACATCGTAGAACGTTTTCACACTAACACGACACGACACTAGACGATATCGGCCGTATCGGCGACGACAGTAATATTTTTGTTCGACTCTATAATCTAAATCTATCGGTATTGTGTCGGGGTGAGTATGTAGTGTGCAAACGCCATTAGGCTCAGTAGTAATAGGTTGTGTATACGAAACCTTAAAAACGAGGAATCTCAACCCAAGTCATACCATTTTCTTTCTTTTTACTAAGAAATAGGGCTTATTTTCATATGAAAGCTTTTGTAAGCTTTTGTCTTCGATAACGGTGACACGGAAAATTAATGATTTGAGGTTGTGTTGCGTTCTCTTGAGTAATTGCGAACAAAACAACAAATCAGGGTTAAACTACTTACAGATAAATTACGTTTCAGCAGGGGTATGCCAATCTCAGTTGAACTGCAAAGTTTTAAATCATGGTCAGTTCATACTAACTCATAGTTATTCTGTGACTAAATAGTGACATTATGACGTCATTTGATGTGTTTTCGCGCATTTTGCTGTCAAGTGTCTAAAAAGAATGATCACGTGGTACAAAATTGTACCACGTGACCTGAAGAAATTACACTGGGCAGTGAAATATAACTTGACAGCAAAAGATTGGCATACGGGGGCAGACAAACTTAGCGATAGGTAGCTTGGTTTCATGGACATTTCCCACAACGCTCTCTAGGCAATCCCTTAAAAAATAGATTTTGCATTGGCGCTCTAAAAGAAGAACTGTACAATTGTGCTCGGATGAGGGCGTGAGCACATTTTTTGCTATACAGTAACTGGATTATCGAACACATTGAAGGGCTCAATTAGTGTCAAAATGCAGCACACGACAAACATAGCTACTACTGACAAGCAAAAAACATTATACCGTTTTTTTAACAAACGATTGCTCCCTTGTGTTTGCAGCTCTATGGTATTCAATTTGATACGAAGCCTCTATGAAGCTTGCAAATTATTTGCGTCGAATCATAACTCTATTTGAGGCAATGTTCATAATTGACGAAGTTCACGTTTCGTAACTTCGGTGGTTTAAGTTACACTTGGCGGGATTGTCGCATCTCAAATGTTAAGGCTCCGCTGGGAAATGTTTTTCATCAAATAGTAGTGGATTTCTTCGTTGCAAAGATAGGAACTCTCCACTGTTGATGCACTGGATATGCTTACACTTACTGCATAGTTGTCAGTATGCTTACCTATTGATAAGTCCATTGTAATGTGTCGTGTGTGTGTATGATTTTGATTTGTAATTTAATTATTTTAGTTCTGTCTCTACTTTACACTTGTCAAAAACATAATTTATAAGTTAAAAAACTGGAAAAACCGACTTCAATTCGACTACCAGCTTCATCATCAGATGATGATGATGATGACAGTTCATTGGGAATGTTCTAGTCACTATAAACACCACATAAAAGTCACAGGAAAGCAAAATACGCAATTTCGTGCACGTGGTTGGTTTGATTCTTTAGAGGAACTATTGGTGGGTTTTTGCTTTTCTCCAATTAAATGCGATTTGAATGTACAAACTGGGTTCATTGACAAATTTAGAAAAATGTAAAAATTTTGGTGTGCACTGTGCACCACAATCGTTGCTAGCAGTAAAATGGTAGGCGCTACGCCGCAACTTGGCATATTGCATCGTTGCTAGCAGTAAAATGGTAGTAGGCATATTTTCAGTTATTTCTATTTATAATCCAAACTACTGAACCGATTTTGATGAAAATAAAATGGGACCAATCTGGAAGTATATCCTTTCAGATATAAAAAGATATTTTGAAATCAGTTCATAAATGACGGAGTTCTGAGGTAACAAACATAAAAAAAAAAAAAAAAAAAAAAAACATACAACCGAATTGAGAACCTCCTCCTTTTTTGAAGTCGGTTAAAAAGTAGACATATATTTTTATTTGATTGGTGTTACGGGTGAAACCCTAATTTCTACATAATCTGCCCTAATTATGTAGAAACAGGTGAGATAGGTACAATAAGCTGTACCCACCAACTTTTTGAATAAAACAACCGCTGACGGTGTAAATGAATTCAAATGAGTTAAAACAAGGGTCTTAAAACACCTGAATCCTATTAACAATATTTATAATAGCCCAAAGTTGGCCGGTTTATATTGTTGTCCGCTATTGTATAATACTGTGGGGTTGAAAAATGTTAATTGAATAAAAAGGCACGTATAATCTCTATCTAGGATACCTTTTTGGATTATAGTGGGGTATTCAGATGCACGTCCTAATTATTGTACTTAACCAACTGTTAATAGAATTATAATTTAGTGATTTAGTCTAATAAATTAATTTATTTATAATTAATAAATAATGTAATAAGCTTATAGGTACTTATATCCCAAAATAGAACTCATTCAATCACGTTGCTTAATATCGGAAATATCACAGGGATAAGATTTAAACAACTTCTCGCTCACACATTTCAACATTTTTGAAGATATAAAATCACTAAATGTACTTATGCAAAATCGCAAAGCATCATGATTTAGACTTTAAAAATGCAAAGCTTCAGCAAAAACATAGTTTTGAACCAAACTTTCCGACCAAAATGTGTTTTTTTAATAACATTTTACTTAGTGTCCAAGTTTTGGTCGGAAAAAATCTATCATGATGATTTTATTGGCATGTCGTAAAAGTTACAAAGTCAGCCGTTTTGTCATCCCAACAAAAACCAACCATATTTTTTGTTATGTTTTATTAAGAGAATTGTCCGTCTGATATTAAAAGCAAAACCGCGGATAGTAAAATTATTCAAAGCATCTATCTGTGTTCTAAATGATTTGTGATTAAACTCTGAACAATTAGTACTGTAATAGGTGTAATTAAGCTTACAACAACGGTTTAGGTAACGCATTAGGCAATCAGCCCAAGACCCATAGTAGTGGCCCGAAGCGATCTTAGTCGCGATCTTATTTTGTTTTCATAAAATAAATAATGAAACACTTATACTTATAAACAACTTTTTCTGTGGAATCAAAGTGTGAAAGTTGTTAGCGCGAACAAATACAGGTCTGTCATACAAATTGCAATAGGAACCTACCTAGCAAAATATATTAAATGAACGTCGCAATGAAGCTTGATTAATACCAACCACATCGTGTGTCGTTTAGCGAGTCTTCAGACTAGTTTGAACTCTACTTGTAAGACTATAAAGCTGAATATTGACATTCCAAAAAAATAATCAAAATCGCGTTTGATTTATCACAAATTTCAGCTGTATTGTCCTACAAATATAGTTCAAACCAGGCTGGCACGGTGTAGCAAGAAAAAAGCGCGCTGGTCGCATGTTTAGTCGCCGAGTGCGTATATAGACTGTTAATTTGCAAAACTGATTGCTGGTAATCAATGGATACTTGATTACCTGCCCGCTGGGAGGCTTACGTTTGTTAGCATAAATTCGTTTGAATTTGTAGCGAAATTCGTTGGTCTACGGCTTAGACCATCGAATTTCGGTTAGACTGTAAGCCGTTTAAGCTCACCGTTATAGCTTAACGGCTATAGCCGGGGGCAACAACATTTAATAGTGACCAATTTTCATAGACATAGACATTTATTTATTTACTACATAGCACACAAAAAAGTACAAAACAGGGACACTACTTAGTGAAGAATAATATAGGTAGATATAATTAGGTACATAAAATAAACAGAGCTGGTACAGTGTCGGTTTTGTGTGCTACAGCAGCAAAACGGCCTCAACTTAGCACAGTCTTGGCCACTGGAAGGTAGCTGCAGGGGTATGCCAATCAAAGTTGAACTGCAAAGTTGAACTGCAAAGTTTTAAATCATGGTCAGTTCATACTAACTCATAGTTATTCTGTGACTAAATAGTGACATTATGACGTCATTTGATGTGTTTTCGCGCATATTTTGCTGTCGAGTGTCTAAAAAGAATGATCACGTGGTACAAAATTGTACCACGTGACCTGAAGAAATTACACTGGACAGTGAAATATAACTTGACAACAAAAGATTGGCATACGGGGGCTGGAGTGGAAGGTACTGGAATTAGGTTCATGGTGGGGATTGCTGTAAAAATAATTCCAGATAACCCTACGTCACTATGTTACAACGTAGAAAAAGATTGAAATCCCCACCAGTAGGAAGTTGTTGCTGCTTTGCCTCTACATTTATCATGAGGAACGCCAAGGAGTGGAACTCTTTGCCGGCATCTGTGTACCCAAACACTTACAATTTACATGTTTTCAAGAGGATAGTGAATAGGTATCTTCTAGGCAAATGTGCTACATCGTCAGCATCCTCACTCTATCAGATGAGATTGTTATCAAACGTTCGCCTATAATGTATAAAAAAACAAATCTCAGGTTAATTTGTAGTTTGAACATTTCGTTTATCTCAGAGTATTGAAATCCTGGAGTCCATACTCCAATGTCTGATGATGAACAGTAATTATGAAGAGAATCTAACAAGATTTTCAAGGAGGTTTTAAATTTTTGTAAAATTAACTTGTTTTTATTTCAGGTAAGCAGCTGGGTGTCATGGAGTCGTTACCGTCAGCTGACCGTCCGTCGCAAGGTATTGCCGTCTTCTCACTCTTTAGAGCTGCTCCTATCTCTGTCCCCCTTCTCTCTGAATCTTCCGACACGATCCTAAGCTTCTTTGCCCAAGCTATCTCATTCTTTTTTTACACATTTAGAACTCAGAGGGGTAAGCATGAACAAATCTGACAGTCGAAGTGTTACGTTAAACTTGATTTATATTCGAGTAATATTGCGCGTCGATCCCAGCTCGACTGGTGAACGTTGTAGCGTCACCGCGCAGTGTATCTCGGATACGTTACCGTTAGGATACGTTATCGATTGTCATATTTATTCGTGCTAAGACTCTAAGTTGTCATAGGTGTAAAGTTTGCAACGTTCAGTGGGGTTTTCTTTACAATATTTATAATATGTACAAAATACACATGAAGCAGTTGAGCTATCTACACACCGTTGCAAACGATTTATAGATAGCTCAACTGATCCAAATCAGTACCAATCGGAAGCGTGCCCAAGACACTGGCTGCATTGCCGCGCTGAATAGCAATGCTGATTCGCTGGCCCAGATAATCACCAGCCCTCGGGTCACGCGTCGCTGCGACTAGACGCCCTGCAATAATTTTGAAGACCCGGAGGGCCTCGGTACCCCACGGACCCAGAGTCTCGACCCCAAGAGGTACAAATGTGTAGGCCCTGTCGAGACCCGCATACTTGCGCCTCTTGAGATCCTCGGCCGAATCTGCTGCCGCACCGGCCCTAGCGGATGTCCTAGACAGATGTGATTTTTTTTTAGATGGACTGACCCCTAATTTATAAACAATATAGAGGCTCCTCTAGAGGTGAATTTAGGTGAATGCTGGTTGAAACAGTTTTGCGAACAGTTCAGCCTCTGTTTATAAAATCGGGGGTTTAGTCTTAAAAGCTGGGTTTAGTACTTTAGGGCCTAAAGACCCTTAAATCTAAGTGATGAATTCACCGCTGTCACTCATCTACTTAATAAAATACTTAGCTTATTATTTAAAAGAAAAAAAATTGTAAGCGTTGATGCCTACTTTACACTGCTTTACCAAGTTGGTTTGAAGGTTAGTAAGTTAATCTCCGAACGTTCACACTAGTATTAAGGATAGGAAAATGTGTTCCTTACCTTTACACTGTATGATGGCTGTCTGTTTTCTAAATGTGCCACTCAAAAAAAACTGTTCCTTCTTCAGTGATACCCCTTTCGATGCTTTATGTAGATTGTTGTTTATATCTATATTTTACTAGATGAAACCTAAGATGTTTTTACAGTGTTTTGTTGGCGCGATCAATGAAAAGTAGAGTTAATTATTCGGGATAAACACAGAACCTGGATTGACACTTAAGCTACTTGCCTATGTGTCAATCCAGGTTACGAACTATATATATGCCAAGTTTCATCCAAGTTGGTTTCGTAGTTTCGACGTGATTGAAACACAAACATCTAAACTTTCGCATTTATATTATTAGTGCGATTTACCCTTTTATAAAACTTTAGAGATTCTCAAATAAGATTATTTTACCCTCAAAGAATATTTTTTGCAGAAATTCTCTTTCTTAAAGTCGTATTCTTTTAAACTTGTGAAGCACAGCTGGTAAATATCCAACTGAGAGTCTGAGACGTAAGCTTAAGTTATACTTAAGTAGCAAAGTAAGTACATATATTTAAGTTCACGTAAAATACACTCGCCAAGGAATATACAAAGTACTTAGAATAAGTAAACAGTCTTCTTTCACTTGCAAATGTTGCAATGGGTATAATTATAATACTTTAATTTTATTTATTTATTTTAAAATTTCACACAAATAGGTAGTGCTAGGAGGACTTAAAGCTAAGAGCATTGTCTACCAGTCTTCCTGGGCGTGCAAAAAGATGACATGGCATGTTTTTAAAGGTACTAAAAATTTATTTATTTTATTTGTTTCAAAACAATAACTATATACAAATACTTAAAAAAAAAGAGCATTTTTAACAAAAAAAAAATTATTAAAATGAACTCTGAATTCTAAATGCTAGAGATAGAAAACAGAGTTCAAATCACCGACTGCAGGCAGGGTGCCCAAAAGGCTGGCAACGTTACCTCTTTGTATGGCAATACTAATTCTCTGTCCAAGGTAAGTGCCAGCCCTTTGGTCATTTGTCACGTCCACCAACCTTTTGGATAACTCTTTGAATAGAAGCCACGCCTAAAAATTAAAAATTTAAATTAATACATAACTATACATAAAAAAAGAAAAAGAACACAAAAGATAAGTATATCAACATGTACACAACATTTATGTTGTAATTTCAGGTACAGTTGATCTATTTTTTATCCTACTAATATTATAAACGCGAAAGTTTGTAAGTATGGATGTATGGATGTTTGTTACTCTTTTAAAAAGCAAAAACCAATGGTCCGATTTGGACAAAACTTGGATTATATATAGTTCGTAACCTGGATTAACACATTGGCTACTTTTTATCCCGGAAAATCAACAGGATAAAACGGGACGTGGACGAAGACGCGGGTGGAAGCTAGTCATTTCATAAAGGCCTTGTATCTTTTAAATATCCCACGAAAGTACCACCATATTCTTCACACTACACAAAGGTTAGGTTAAATAATAAATAATAAAATAAATAAAATTCGTTTATTTCAGGCACGGTTACAAAACAATGCAATGCAGACCCATATCACAAAACATTAACATTAACTAAAATAGAATAAAAATAAAATAAACAATAGAATAGAATTAGAGGTAGAAATCTATATACCCAAGTCATTTTTTATTCTGGTCCATGTGGACAGAAATCCAGTGCCTGAATATGGGATTGGCCAGATAGTCAGACACAGCCCCCAGGATAGTGTTGTTGGAGCGACTCAACCGATTCCAGAATGCCGCTATACGAGTTCTTATTATAGCAAAGAAATCAGGTACTCCCGCCTCAGAGAACATGCTTGACGCGCTGCAGTATCTTGGCAATCTCATAAGAGCCCGGTAGGCATTATTGTACTGGACCCTTATGGTACTGAAGGATTTTCGCGTGTACTTAGACCATAGTTGACAGGTGTACATACCCATACAGTAAGCCTTAAACAAAGTATTCTTTACTTCCGCACTGCAGTTAGCGAAGCGGCGAGCAAGCATGTTAGCCCTGACCGCGAGAGCTCTCCTCTCTCTCTCTCTATGTCATCATCATCTTTTAATGATTCCGTCAGCAAGTGTCCTAAGTACTTGAATTGCTTGACCATTTTAATGATCGTGCCTCCCAACCGCACCTCTGGCACTTTCTCCGGACCACGTCCTGACCTGAATATCATCATTTCGGTTTTTATGACGTTAAGTCGGAAAGGATAAGAGAGGAATTCTGTTGGTAAATAAAAAAGGCGACAAACGCTGTGTGACTTAAATTGTACTTTATTGCGTCGGCGCAAGAGTAGACATTTAATTGAGCATTTTCACAGAGTCAGCTTGTACTAATAATTTTGTGCTAGTCACCACGCTACAAAGTTTGCTAAAGTCCTTAATTTGTATCCTTTTCTCCTACTAACGAGCACGGTTATTACATCATCGTCTCACCGTAGAATCTACGCCTCGCTCAAGTACGTTTAGGTACCGTAACCGTAGCCCCCGAGCCTGAAATTGTTAAATTAATGATGAGAACAAACGTTCAGTTCATATTAACTCATAGTTATTCTGTGACTAAATAGTGACATTATGACGTCATTTGATATGTTTTCGCGCATATTTTGCTGTCACGTGTCTAAAAAGAATGATCACGTGGTACAAAATTGTACCACGTGACCTGAAGAAATTACACTGGGCAGTGAAATATAACTTGACAGCAAAAGACTGGCATACGGGAGCTGAAGCAACTGACGTGACGTTGTCCTCGTGTCATGTTTCATTGGCGCTGCTGTGGGCGCTGCTAATCCCATTATGTTGATTTTATTCGGGATAATAAGTAGCCACTACTGAGATAGAGCTATCCAAATTTGTGGAAAAACGCTTGTGACTTTCGTAAATTCTATTTCATTTATACAGAGGCCTTTTACCCTAGGGTGAACTACTAAGCGGATGTTTTTCATAATACCCAACAAAAAAGAACATTACATTGTTCAGTGAGCTGCATTATTTAAATCGTAAAACTCATACATTGTATTCATAAGCCAACGAACAAAGATTGAAAATATTGACTCAACCAAGAAACACAAAGAAATGTTTGGATAATACTGTTCTTGGGGAAAGAAAAAACTTCAGTTAGAATTTTTCTTCAATGAAGATTTGAATAGAATATTTTTAAGTTTTTGGAGTCTTGAGGGATAATTCGCATAATCAAATCTGACAAATGTAAAGTCACTACCTAATTAGGCTTCTATTTTATGACACGGCAAAAAAATCGCAATGATATTTTATAATGTAATAATAATATAATGTAATTTTATACTTCATCGCTTGGTTCCTTCATCCCAGTTCTACCATCGGACCACCAGATGAACGGAAATGAGACACCCGTTCATGGTTGACATACCACCTATCCGCACTAAGCGTTTCGCTTCTACTTTTATAATGCGGACAGCCAAGGATTGGAACTCGTTGCCGGCGTCTGTGTTTCCACCTTCATATAGATTGGATGTTTTCAAGAGACGAGTGAATAGGTATCTTCTAGGTAAGCGTGCTACATCGTCGACCGCATCGTCACTTCACATCAGGTGAGATTGCGGTCAAACGCTTGCTTATAAATTTATAAAAAAATAAAAAAAATGTAAGTAAGTACCGTGTTTCAATCAAAAAAGCAATCGTTAAAACATGACGGGGGCCTTAAGGCGGCCTAAAAACTTCATCAGCAGAGTTGGCCTCATACGAACAAACTAAAGTATATTGCCCCTATGTACGACTCGATGGAAAACATTTACTGCGGCATGAGTATCCACGCCGCGACAGACAGATTAAAAAAAATAATCTAAGTATTTTGTTTCAATAATTTGACTGTAAAATACTATGAATTTCACTACGGCTACGTGTACCTATTAATTTAACAAAATAAAATATTAGCAGCAATGGAACTCAAAAATTATAGAGTTAAAACTATTTTACTACGTGCACTAGAATACAACTATGCATTTTAAATTTAACTGCAAATTCAGTTTTATACCGGCGGAATAAAAGTATTCTACCTTTGTTCATATTTAACCAACTTCACGGTTTATTTGTTGAACATTTTATTAAGTCAAAGTTTCTTTATTCAATAAAATCACAAGGATCATTTAGAATCGCTTTAAATAACTAGGTGATTCTAGGTGCCAGTTCCACGCGACCAGAAGAAGATACGTTTATACAATGGTTGAGAAATGGACAATATTACTGAATGATTTGCACAATGTTCTTTCAAATGGTTAGCTAAGGGCGTTTTCACACTGCCACCGACACGATACCTTAACGATAACGGTTGAGAGCCAACCACCGACAAACAAAGAGGATTCCCCAATAGACCCTCCACAGAGCCTGTGAGTTTGAATCAATAGGGAGCGAGACAAAGACCTGCCAGCTGAAAGGACATATCGCTAGATAGCTTTGGCAGCCGCTGGATTCATTAATAAGCTACCCTCATCGTAGAGATAGCTCACAGTCTCTGAGGCAAATCGATTAATCAAAGCCTCGAAAAATTCACTTGTCACTGGACAGGCCCTAAAATTCAGGCGCTCTATTTTACTAACTTACAGATTATAAGCGTCACAGCTCAGTCGGTAGTTAGCTCTGCCTCCCGCGCTGAAGGTTGTGGGTTCGAAGAAAAAATATTTGTGTCATAGTAAATATAGATATTTTGTTCTGTGTCCTGGTATGTAAGTACCATGTATTATAAGTTAAACCAAAACCAATGATATTTCACAGTAACAGTTGCCACCTCTTTACTAAAATCGTAACTCGTTACAATTTATTTCAAGCATCAAGCTACCAGCCTCGTACAGCTGAATCGACAAAATAATATACCGAAATATGAACCGTATCACAACGGAATAAAAGTCATCGCATCTGACAAACGAAAACGATTTGGGTCTTCAATTGAATCGCAATAAATAATGTATCAGATTGAAGAATAAAACGTGACGGTTGGCCTATACGGTAAAAGTGAAGTTCGCATGTATACGCGAAATAATATTAAAGATTCAGATAGGTATGCCGTCTTATACTAAGTCAAAGCGCTTAATTATCCCGATAAGTGACTATTGTAATTTAGTAGGGTTATGGTCTTCCGACTACATACAAAATTATCAATAAATATGTAAATAAAATATTTTTCGGAGCTGATAATAAGACGCACGTGTTTTCACGATGTTTTCCTTTGCCGTTTTAGAGCACTCGCAATGCGCAATTTTTTCGAAGAGGATTTATAAGTGTCCGAGTAGATTTGAACCCACGACCTTAGAATCGAAAGGCAGGGTTGCTACCACTTGACCATCGGTGCTCTATCCAGCGTACGGCCATTTAAAACTATGCTAACTAGTCAGAGCTACAAGAAATCCAATCAAGTCATTGTTAGAGATTCTTAACAAAGCCAGTGCAACGTCTGGCCAAGTTAAATTACCAAACTTCTAGTGAAGTCTGATTTAGGGAGAACGCAAACCAAAGACAAAACGTCTTGTCGAACAGTTAGTGATGTGAAACTTCTCAGTAAAACTTTTTTAGTTACGATATGCTTCTTTTTATTTGCTGTTTTCGTTACTTGCTTATTTAATGAGAATCATCCTAAGTACTTAATAATATTATTAAGTACACTACATAATTACTTTATATTCTTATTTATTAAAAAAGCTCAGTTCATTCTCTAGGTATATGCGTATAAAGCAATGTTTAATAGGTAGGTACTAAACAATGCTATAATAGATAGGTAAACATAATTTTATGCATGCGTGTTCGCTTTTAGAAGCCCGCTCGGCCAATTTAATTAATTAATTAAATTGTTTTAACGGCTGGTTTGCGAATCTATTAATAAAAAACGTAAGAAAAGACTGTCGTGTCAATTGATGTGAGTTTCGTTACAACGAAAACAGCATATGACGAGGAAGTATTCAGCATATGCTGTTTTCGTTATAACAGAAAATTTATTTTCACGTCTCTAAGTACGCGACAAAACAGTTTTGTCGATAGATGTGCGTTGGCCCTAAAGCTATCGAAGTCTGTACGCTAACTTGAAAAAGTTTACAATAGTCTGGAATTACACTGAACCACTGAAAGACGTTTCCACACTGACATTACCTACCTTGTTGAATGTTGAATCTATTAAATATCTACCAAACTACGACGTCATTACTTTTTAAATATTGAAACCTCGGTCTGCCTACTTTCCTGTTGCAATACCCTTGAACAGGGTTCATATGTGAATACCTACAATAGAACAACTAAATTACCATGTGAAATCAATAAATGTATTGAGTATTGACTTGACAGCGACTGGCGACACGACACGATATCATCGGAGAGAAACGTCATACTAGATATTTTTAAAACGTGTCGACGACGATACTTTTGTTCGAGCAAATGACATGTCGATATCGTGTAGGTGACAGCTTGCAAATACTTGATAATGGTAGTCTCGATAGTTCTATCCATTCTAATACTCTCTAAACCTTTGTTCAACGTGAAATGTATGCATATCTGTAACTTATTGCGGCAGCTCATGCCAAATGATACCACCATTATGGATCTCGACCCGACTTAAGGTGCGTTTCCATTAGAAAAGTTAAAATATAGAAAAATGGCGGACAGACAAACACCGGCGTACAGTACGCACAACGGATTTTTATCCCTCTGAAGTTAGGCACAACAAACGATTGCGCATTGTACTGTTGTGTGGGAAAACTCGCTTACTTCCAATTACCCAAAAATAGGTTCTACGCAGATACTTCAGAGGGGCAAAGATCCGTTGTGATTTCTTTATGATGGTACTTATACAAAAGAAAAAAAGACATTTATTTTAGGACACATACGCAACAGCACAATACATATACAGGGCGTCCCACGGATATGCCACATGAAGGGAAAGTACCTTGAATATTGTAGATAGAACATTTTACTGAATTCACATCTGGGCCAGCGAATCAGCATTGCTATTCAGCGCGGCAATGCAGCCAGTGTCTTGGGCACGCTTCCGATTGGTACTGATTTGGATCAGTTGAGCTATCTATAAATCGTTTGCAACGGTGTGTAGATAGCTCAACTGCTTCATGTGTATTTTGTACATATTATAAATATTGTAAATACTTTTTATTATATTGAATAAACTTTTACTGAAAGAAGTCATTATTTGAATTTAAAAAAACAATTTAAACTGCATTCATAGATATTTAAATAATTACATGTTTGAACCGGAAATCGAACCCGTTACACGAGAAAAATAATCACCCTGTTGTTATAACATACCGATCGAAAGGCTTCATCATAAGGATTATTTTTTGCTAAATAACATAGTGTCGCAAATAAAAGGAATACCATTATCTTTCCTGTAATGAGGTAAGCTTCGTTAAGGTTTCTCTTGAACAATTCCTGGTGAGATAGCAGCTTTATTTACAAAAAAAATATGCAGTGGCCTGCCAAATAGGGCGAGGGGTCGGCAGGGCATAGCCAAACTATCTGGCACTATGTGTTAGAATCACGCACTAAGCGACCATGGTCGCGGAGACCAGCCCCCGTATGCCAATCTTTTGCTGTCAAGTTATATTTCACTGCCCAGTGTAATTTCTTCAGGTCACGTGGTAAAATTTTGTACCACGTGATCATTCTTTTTAGACACTTGACAGCAAAATATGCGCGAAAACACATCGTCATAATGTCACTATTTAGTCACAGAATAACTATGAGTTAGTATGAACTGACCATGATTTAAAACTTTGCAGTTCAACTTTGATTGGCATACCCCTGCAGAGCCTGTAGTATAAACTTCGTTTTGTTGATTTGCAAAAAGTGATTCGCAAATGTATAAAGAAGTTATCGATTCACCAAACGATTTTATCCCTATAAAAATATCGACTTACTTTTCGCAAATCCAGCAAAATAAAATTACCGGCTCAGCCTAGGCCTGCATTATCCTTTCTTATCATTACCCCCTCCCTACTCCTCTCCTAAGCTTAAACTAAGAACCGTTATTCGATCTCCTTCCTGGCAACACTTTCAGCTGAGATCCGTTAATTATGTGGTGCATTTGCTGCCGAAAAACATATTTAAGTAGAGCACCTTCTATGTTCGCTAATTAGACACGTCTGCATAATTTGAACACTTGAACCTTCAGGTCAAACTATCGGCTTCTACGACTTCGGTCCCTAGGCTTATTCCAGAGATCCCCTGCCTGTTCCCCGTGCGATTTCTGAACTTTTTGTCCAGAAATCCCCTTAACCTTAACCTTATTAGTTGTTATTTTAAATTCTGAATTTTAATCATAATTATGTACCTACCTAATGTTTATATGCCTGATCGGCTGGACTAGAGAAACGTGTAAACCTACTTACATCCTTGTAACCTAGCTTCCATAAACAATAAATATCTTTATCTTTATCTTTAACGTGCTCTTGGTCGCTTGGGCCACATGCCTAAGTAATTTTTTCTCGTGCTAATTTACGTTTTATCGATATTTAATAGTACTGTTGACATTTCTATTGATGTACATTTTTATGTTGATATTTCGATAGCTTTTACAACCATTTACCAAAACACGTTTGGGTTTAATACGCCTTTAGTTTCACCTACGTAATTAGATAAAAATATGACTATGAGAACTAGATTGCTAATAGAATACTTATACTTTTTTTGTAAATATATACATTTTATACATAGTAATAATCAAATGTTTGTTCTTGGTGTACTTAATTATCTATTGCGGCACTGAAGGATCATACAAAAAACCGTTGAAAACCAGGCCGTAAGTTTCATATGATTTTATAGAAATATTACTTGAATTCGATAGTTACACAACTCTCAAACTTCGACAAAATACAAATCTAGTCTAACTCGAAATTATCTCGACGTAAGCTCAAATCCGGTTTTCGTGAACGGATATCGGGAAACTATTATCGCGTAGTCGGTTTACACACTATAGTGAATTTCTGCCTGTGCTGGTATTCTTTACCATGGAAATAATCCTTTTCTCTCGTCCAACACACGCGAACGTTGAGGGAATCTATAAATGCGAAAGTTTAGATGTTTGGATGTTTGTGTTTCAATCACGTCTAAACTACTGAACCAACTTGGATGAAAGTTGGCATATATATAGTTCGTAACCTGGATTGACATATAGGCTACTTTTTATCCCGAATAATTTACAGGATCTACAGGATAAATGAACGAAAAGGATTAGCAGCGCCAATTGGCAAGAGGATTTCATTGTCATGTCATGTCACGTCAGTTTGACAGGGCGTAGTACTACCTCTTTGGTCTAACGACTAGCGTTTGACATTTCAGTACGAGTTCGGTGTAATGAGGTGTAATGTCAAGTTTCTCAAAAAAGTATCCGCTCGGTACACGCACAGATAATATAATGTACACGGAAACTGCAGACGCGTACGAAGATGCGGGTAACTGCTAGTTTTCAACAACTGGCTATAACGAGGCAGCAAAGCATGTGTGTTTCTTTTTCATTTGAAAAAGCCGAGTGTTTCAATTCGCAAAAGGAAGTTGAAAACAAAACGAGTGTAAAACTGTGTCACGCGGCTTAGGTATATACTCATAGGTAACTGAATATAACGTCTTGATAAAGGGAAAGTGTAGCTTTTTATTCAGACAGGTACCTACAAGTCTTTTGTAATGTCTACTGACGTCATAGCATTTATTTTATTCTCAGGTGTCTAAGGGCGGCTTGCACCAGAATCGCTAAACGCGTTTAACTATTAAATAGTATTTAGCGAGTTGTCAAGTCATACAAATACGTCAGATTTAAATCGATTTAGCTGTTAAATACGTTTAGTGATTCTGGTGCAAGACGCCCTAAGTAGAGGTGGAGATTTTAATTTTATGAAACCACACAAAAGCATTTTGACATTTTGAAGAAAACCAAAAATACAGTATGCCAGGTGTGGGGTTCGAACCCACGCTCCCTCTCGGGAACCAGAGCTTAAATCTGGCGCCTTAGACCACTCGGCCAACCTGGCTGTACGGAGAGGGATGAAAGCTCGCAACGCTAGGGAACACCGATCGATAACTCTAACCTAATGTCGAGCGTGGGGTTTCTACGTTGCAGTGTAATTATTTTGTTCACTTTGATGAGGTTAATTTCATATTTTTGTTTATTTATTTGAGTCACCAACATTATATACACTAAAACACAGAATAGAATAAAATTACAAGGAAGGAATCATACCAAGTGCTACAATAGTTACAGAAGATAGACACAAGTTATTAAGATTAGAGCGAGAGCGAGCTGATATAATAGAAAAGGGTACACATTAAAAAGCTAAAACATAATATAATTTGTTATAATTTGTTTTGTAATTTGTTATTGTAAATATTGGCACAGTAGCTATGATAATAGTAGGTAAACCATTCCGTTTTGATATTATATACAAACATGAAGATTTCATTCTAGAAAATAAAATGTTCATTTCATTCGTCTCTCTGCAAGTTCTCAAAGAAACTCTCTAAGCGTCAGTAAGTAGGTTAAATCCCGGAGACCTCAACTGGACAATCACCTGTCACATACAGACAAGAAATACTTGGATAAAGAAATACGGGGAAATAAAATGTTGAAGGATTTCAGTAGCCTCGATTTGAGAGACGTTTTAATAAAGTACTCTTTACCGATGACCATTTATTGTGTTCCGATCCAGTTTTGGAAAAACGGAACACTTACTCACTCCGGTGTCCGTCTGTCTGTCTGTCCGTCTGTCTGTCACACGCCACCAGAGCTGAACCGTAGAAGCTAGAGAGTTGAAATTTGGAATAGTAATAGTTTATCACAACCCGATATGAGGGTTTGCATGCGGAAAAAATATTCTGAAAATTAGAGACTATTAAGGGGGGTCAAACGGGATATGAAAATAAAAATATTTTTTTACCCCATTGAGTGGGGTATTGAATGAAAGCTTAGAATTTAACTAAAAGAACCTCATATTTACATTTTTTATTAAAAAAACTTGGTTGAAGAAAAAAAATTATTTAGTGCGAAATATTTCATTCCAGACGGGTTTCTCGTAAAGTACCCGGCAAAAATGGATGATTTTTTCAGAAAACCTGTACCATAATGGTCTCATGAAAAGAAAACTATAGGCAACTTCTGAAAATTAACTGAATTCGAAAAATTCAATAAAAACCATAATTATTACTTGCCCAGCTTATCCTGAACTGTATCGTAGTTAAAAATCCTACAAATGGGAGCTCTTGTTACATTGGTTTGTTTTGGTATTACATTACATTGGTAAAGTGGAGAGCTGGTTATAAAGCCAATCTTTCGGAACATTAGCTAGCATGCGCAAATAAAACTTGCGCCTGGTCCAGTTTATTTTTCAGTGGTCTTGATGGGGTCATTCTTCCGAGGCAAACCAGTCTAGCCAAGCTGGCCTAATTTGGCCAATCTTTCAGATGAATCGCTGTTTTGACGAAAGCCCTAACTTAACTGTGCAACTTGAAAGAACGTTGAAAGAAAACTCGGATCATCCTTAGAACTTTTCAAAATAATTGGAAAATGGCTAATAAAATGAAAAACTCATTTGAAGTTTGCAAAGAGAAAGGCAAACAAAGAAACCAAGAACTTCTAAGCTCAGTTTAACTTGGTGGCCATAAGATGTTTCTATAATAATAGATATTGCAAGCAGCAGTCCACATGTCACTGCAACACTGGTTTCTATGTATTTCTATGAAAGTGACGTGTAGATAGAAGATAAAATAATTTATTTGTACATATTATAAATATTTTAAATACTGTATTAGTCATAATTTTCTTTGTGAATAAATTTTACATTTCTTGTAAAAAAAAATCTATTTGATATACACACAAAAACACAGAACAGACCAGAAAAATAACAAACATGAACAATAAATATCTTTATCTTATCTTTATGAGGGTACATACCTACCACAACCTACAACATAAAAATAGAGTACTAAACATGAATTCAACAGCGGTTACGTAACCAGTATACCATGACAATAGAAAAGTAAGGTAATTGCCCGACTGTCGCGCATCAAGCAGCATCGCGGCTGCTCGTTACTACAGCTGTTTGAGTATGTAATCTCTTTCTAGCAACAAAAGTGGTGTATCCATGAGGTACTATGCTCATTTTCGCATTGGTAAGTAGGTAAATTATAAAGCGTACAACGCGTCCACCGGCAAAATGTCGTAGCCCCATTCAAACGAAGAGAAATAAAATATTGGAGAAAAGGAAATTTAGATCTACTTACAGTAATTCGAACCTAAAATAAAATTGTCTTGTTATTGTAAACGGAGCAATGAAAACGAAGTATTGAAAAAAAAAACAATTTTTTGAGTTTTGAAAACTGAGAATTGACAAAACTCGCAGTTTTTGTAAGGAGAAAAATCATTTGCAAATAGAAGTGCATATCGGGTTTTTGTATAAATTATCTCGCAAGTAGCTTTTCGATATTCGTTTTACTTAATCAACAATAGCTTTTAATTGTTTCTTCTTTTATCCTGCTTCGTCTTTGTGTGCAATAAAGTGTTTATCTATCTATCCATCAACAAAATAAAATTCAGATATCGAACTCAGGTACTCTCATCTGGGTCGTCTCCTGGTGTTCCGTCGAACGCACTCGCTTTGTCTGTAATTGTTCCTTTACCAGCTGACTTTAAGTAGAGCTTTGTAAAAGCTTCACTTGGTTTTTACTTTGTGACGTTTGAAAAGGCGAACATACTCGGCCTTTTATGGTAGGCTTTGTTATGGTTTTGAAGAATGGCTTTGAATGTTTGCTCGGATTTTTAATATCAGGATATATATGTATATAAAAGACGTCTTTCTAAGTTAGTTCTATACATTTTTGTCAAGTTCTTTTTTATGAGAATAAGAGATGAAGGAAGCACCCTATAACTAAGCATACCTTGCCTCACTCAGTGAGCTGCCCACTAAGGACGTGCCCGGTGGGGCATCGCACTGCGCCCATCATCTGAGACGTAAAAACATGCCTGTAATTGCACCGGCATCCATTCCCGGAATTTCATTTCATTTCAAACCGGAACATAACAATGCAAGCAATAATGCTTTTCCAAGTAGGAAGGTATTGCATTTTGTATGAAACAGCAGATATTTTCTCTCACTGTTCAGCCCTCGTATTCCAATCTTTTGCTGTCAAGTTATATTTCACTGCCCAGTGTAATTTCTTCAGGTCACGTGGTACAATTTTGTACCACGTGGTACAATTTTGTACCACGTGTTCATTCTTTTTAGACACTTGACAGCAAAATATGCGCGAAAACAAATTAAATGACATCATAATGTCACTATTTAGTCACAAAATAACTATGAGTTAGTATGAACTGATCATGATTTAAAACTTTGCAGTTCTACTGAGATTGGAATACCCCTGCAGCTGTAGGTTCCATAGAAATAGTTGTTCATGTTGATGTTTAATTAGCTACTTCAACCCTCCGAAATTTTCTGGAGTAATCTAATTACACTCTTTGTATTAAGTAATTTCTGATGAGTTTCTGGGCCAACGCATCAGCATTGCTGTTCAGCGCGGCACTGCAGTCAGTGTCTTGGGCACGCTTCCGACTGCCGAATTTTGCAGCGTCACCGCGCAATGTTTCTTGGATACACTAGCGTTATGATACGTTTACAAATGCCACATTTGCTAAGCCCTCTGTTAAAATGTAGTCAGAATTTTACATTTTCAATTAAAAGGGAATTAATATTAAAGATTAAAATCTCATTACTCGACTAACAAAGGCCCCGGTAAGTATAATTAATCTTGCCGTGTTTGTGAAAATTATATTAATTTTAGTAATAATTATAATGAAATTACGACAAATACAGTATTTACAATATCCTATCCTATCCTACTAATATTATAAACTAGCAGTTGCCCGCGACTTCGTACGCGAGTACCGTTTCCGTGTACATTATATTATCTGTGCGTGTACCGAGCGGATACTTCTTTGAGAAACTTGACATTACACCGAACCCGTACTCGAATGTCAAACGCCAATCGTTAGACCAAAGAGGTAGTACTACGTCCTGTCAAACTGACAATGAAATCCTCTTGCCAATTGGCGCTGCTAATCCCGTTTTTTTCATTTTATCTAGTAGATCCTGTAAATTATTCGGGATAAAAAGTAGCCTATGTGTCAATCCAGGTTACGAACTAGATATATGCCAAGTTTCATCCAAGTTGGTTCAGTAGTTTTGGCTCAACTGATCCAAATCAGTACTAATGACGCGCAATATGATTCGAATACATAAAGTTTACGTCACGCTGTAATTGTCAGTTTTATTCGTTAGAAACATGAAACGTCATTGCTTGAAGTGTTTAATTTTGTTAATTAATTTCGGCAAAAGCCACCTGTCAGATGGGTCAATGACACTGAGAAGATAAGGGTTCTGGGGCCGTCATCGCGTCTTAGACTGTCAACTAAGGTTAGAAGACGAAGTGTAGACTCCATCCGATTGATATAATCGCGGGAAGTCACCGCTGAAAGTCCATTATTTCTTCATCTAGTAGTATACTATAGGTCAGTAAATGTACCACTAAACCACATCCAAACATACACATGGACTGTCTAATTCCTGACTGCTTTGTTGCGTTACCCGATACAAAATGTACCAGTCTAAATGCAAATCTCAGTTTCGCGTCATATTTCAACAAAGCTGAATTTCCGTTTGGACAGGAGTTTTGAAGTTTGTGAATAGAACACTGCTTTTGAAATTCAAACAACTAAAATAAAACAATAATGAGACATTTGCATCTAATCTAGATGATTTACACAGCCTGCCCCCGTATGCCAATCTTTTGCTGTCAAGTTATATTTCACTGCCCAGTGTAATTTCTTACCACGTGATCATTCTTTTTAGACACTTGACAGCAAAATATGCGCGAAAACACATCAAATGACGTCATAATGTCACTATTTAGTCACAGAATAACTATGAGTTAGTATGAACTGACCATGATTTAAAACTTTACAGTTCAAATTTGCAGTTCAACTTTGATTGGCATACCCCTGCTGAAGCTACTTTTGCCGAGCCTGAGACATGCTTTAGATTGAGTAGGCTTGCGGAGCACCACCATCCTTTCAGCCTATAGTCAGCATAATGTACTGAAAAAATAAAGTCAATAGGTAGGTACGTGTTCTTATTACTTATTCGATAAAAAAACCAAATAAACCAAAATCAAGGGGCGAATCTTGTATTACTTAAAAATAGTTTCTCAAAGCAAAAGTTTTTCAATATCGAAGCCAGGCAATACAAAATCCAATAAAAAGAAGCCATTTGTAAAAACGCGGTCATTTCCTAATCTCATGCTACATTCACCTTTTGAACCTGAACGTGCGAGTTTAATAAAAGTTTTTTTTCAGCTAAGCTTCGTAGTTCTCATTTCGCAACCTATCGACCGGGCTCACACCATTTCACTACAGAGGGTCCCGCAATTGGGACCTTGAATACCTGTTTATAAAGCGGAAAATCGAAGGCAGTGCGTAAAACAATTATTGTGAGAACACTGAAAAGAAATAATGTGTACATAGGTGATTTAATTTGGTACTCTGTTTAATAAACTTGAATAAGTTGGTAGCATGAATGGGTCACAGTGGGTTCATAGTTTTCTTATTTTACTGTTGAGTGAGCGATGTCCAGTCAAATTAGCGATCCACCTCGGAGATTTTAGGTAGGAAGCTGAATTTTCGTATAAACCTTCATTTTAGTGTTCTAAAAAAGATCTCAAAAGTCACATTTATACTCTTCGGTGTTTCGAGTTATTCAAGGTCAAAGGTTAAAATAAACAGTTTATCGCGATTATCTCGGTTTATATTACTACAATGATGTTAACATCTATGTATAAAATTGTAGAGCATAAAAGGAGGAGAAGGACTAAGGTAGTGTCAAAAAATGTACACCAAAATTGGAAACATTAGTGCTAACTTGGTTAGAAAACTTGTTTGGATCAAAATTATATTTTTTGCATTATTATTAAACAACACAATTTACAAATCAACATAAACCCGTTCGTTTTTATCTTTGACGTGACAGTTCTATACAAATGCGAGCACGGCTAAATTCTAGCGCATCGCAGGGCACAGCGCTCGCGGCAGTGTTAAGGCTGGGGATTCGCCAAATTGCCAAAACTAGCGAAGTTCAAAGTGTGTTTAAAAGAAAAGTAAGATAGTAACTTCATTTATTTTAGTTGCAAATTAATATTCAGGATATGTGTAACAATTACATATTTAATTTAGCTTCATTTAGCTGGTTTATAATAGATAAATCTGGGATCAAACACAGCTCTCTCGCGCCCAAACCGTTTCGAGTCAAGTTTGTGCACTCGGATTAAGGAAATGAAAACAAAATCGCAAAAAGTACTCAGCACGTATTGATGTACATATCCTTGTCTCCAAAACGCGCTGAATACATTTTGCGATTTTGTTTTCATTTCCTTAATCCAGGTGGCAGAAGATCTTCGAAATTTTGGATTTTAAATGGTCTATTCCACAATATTCCCTCGTTTTATCTACAAAACAACTAAACTTACGTATAGGCCAAATATTTAAGTATATAAAAAGTGTAAAATCTTTACTTAAATAGTCTTATTTTTTTTAATATTTAATAATCGCTGAGACTAGTTTTTAACCAAATATCGCAAGAAAAATCTTCAGTGGCCTCTAGGCGGCCGAAACGTTCGGACGTCAGGCCCACGCCAAATTACTCAGGATTTTTAAATGAAGAACACGCAAACGTCTTCTCGACAAAAGTCTACAAATCATGGTTCTATTGTATCATTTGAGTACACTACGTAGCAACATGGCAGTTTTTCTCGCGGCTGCGCGTAACGCGTAAGCAGACCGCGTAATAAGCTCATTTGACATTTACGAACAGTCACAATAAAATTTTATCGAGTAGAACTCCTGGTTTGCCAATTAATACGCATTGAAAGTGGCTTTACTTTTGTCTCTTGTATACATGACAATATCCAACAATAACCATACCAATGTAAACTTAGTTTTTATTTCTTTTAAGTCAACTCCGCCAATCAGTCAGTAGCTGTTATTTGTTTACACGGAAAATAGATTTTTCTATCCTAATTCCAATTAAATTAGGATAAGTAAGTACCTAATTATTATCTTGCTACTGCTCATACTTGTATTGCATTTAATTCAACCTATTTTATTGCTTTTGTAAAAACCTTTTTGTGAACAACCTTATTTATTCTAAAGAAGGATCTAACACAACTTTTTTCAAATTCAGGGGCAATTAAACATTACGGAAATGGATATGTGCTTATTTGCTGTATGGACCGGAGAGGAACATTTGATGAAAGTAGAATACATAGAGAGACATTGCCTTCTGGCAAGACAAAATCTACCATTTTATCTTGCCAGAACGCAAAGAACCACATCCTATCCTATCCTACTTATATTATAAATGCGAAAGTTTAGATGTTTAGGTGTTTCAATCACGTCTAAACTACTGAACCAACTTGGATGAAATTTGGCATATATGCCAAGTTTCCTAAAACTCAATCCAATCCAGTAGGCACATAGGCTACTTTTTATCCTGAATAATTATCAGGATCTACAGGATAAAATGAACGAACAAGATTAGCAGCGCCAATTGGCAAGAGGATTTCATTGTCATGTCATGTCACGTCAGTTTGACCGGGCGTAATACTACCTCTTTGGTCTAACGACTAGCGTTTGACATTCAAGTACGGGTTCGGTGTAATGTCAAGTTTCACAAAGTATCCGCGCGGTACACGCACATATAATAATAATACACAGATAATACAATGTACATGGAAACTGTACTCGCGTACGGAGTCGCGGGTAACTGCTAGTTAACAATATTTATGCAAAAAAACTAAAATAAATACTGCTGGTTTTTATTGCACGTATATTTTGGAATACTTATTTCTTCTGAAATTACCTACTTACATCCAATTCTGTATCAATGATCTGTATCTGTCTCTCACAATTTGTGTTAAACTCTCCGCAATATGTTAATGTTAAAGATGAGTTTGGAGCAGTACCCTCCCTATCCTTTTTCATATTATTTAGAGAGTTATTTTTCAGTAGTACCTAAGGTTTTAGTTTTTAAGCTTATCTACTATTTATCGATTTGAGAGTTTCCGTAGAATTTACTATGACCTAAATATTAACAAACATACCCACTTAATGTACTTATGTCTACGCCCAGCTACTTTGAATTCACAAGACGGGATATAATTTGAAGATACAATTTGATAAATAAATTTAAATTTGATACAATTTGGAGATAAATGGAGTGTCAGAAAACGAGACCGAAAATCTACTGAACACAATTAAACAACTAGACACAGTCATATAACTCCCTATTGATAATGCGGACATACTTTCATGCTCCAGAGTCAGAAAGATGGATGAGTCTAACAACAGCCCGCGTTCAATTGTTATCAAGCTGCCTAATATCAGATTCAGAGATGAGGTACTCGCCACTGTAGTCAAATTCAATAAATCTCACCCGAATGGCCAGCTTAGCTTGCAGCATTTGGGCCTTGGAGGTACCACATTCCCAATCTTCGTTTCTGAGCACCTCTCACCTTTCTACTAAAGGCTTTATGCCCAAACACGAAAAGTGGCACGAGAAAATGGGTACAAATATGTGTGGACTAGGAATGGTCGCATATCCGCAGAGATGACCAATCTCCTGCAAAGCAAGTCAAAAACTATGAGGCACTGGCTGATATGAACTCCATACTGATATGAAACCAGGCTCTGCGAAGTAAAAATGAAGAAGTATAGATCTCACTAAAACTCAATAATACTCTGCCAAGAATATTTAGATATGTGCAGTATACAAACAAACCCCAGTGACTATACAGACTTTGTTTCTCGTCATGGATAATATCAGTAGATAAAGTGACACAGTCAAGTGATATAAGTAGAGACTATAATTTGTTGCAGATTTTAATTTTGACCGGTCTACCTCTAGTGAAGGATACAAAAATTCAAACCCTAATAATAGTAAATATTATGTAGTTTATAAAATACTGTTCAAAGAACTGTAAATTTAGTGATAAGCAATTTTAGTGGTGTAACGGAGTGTGAAAATAAACTACCCCTCAGTAAGTTAGATCCTCATCACCCTGCATTAGATATTATAATTAATGTATGATATAAATGTAATGATACAAAAAATGTTAAAAGGGTAAAAATTTGCCACACATAATTTCAAAAAAGTGGATTATTCAAAAGTAACAAAAAACCAATAAATACTTTCATTCCTGTATGATTTAAAACCAATCTTGGCAGATTTTATCCTATTAACTGACTATTTGACACAAACAATAGCGTTCCTTTAATTTTGTTATCAGTGAGCACTTATTACTCGTATATTGGAATCCAATCACACACTTAGTTATAAGTTGTTGCTTTTTTTTCCCTTAAAAAATAAGAACTAAATTTTTTAAGACATATTTTACCTACATCAAGTCTGTTTATGCCTGTAATGGTATATCACACTGTAGAATGTTATAAGTAATATTTTTCTCCTAAATAACAATTGTGAATATGCCATTGGTGTAACTAAATAAATAAATATTAAGATCGCAGTAAAGCATTTTTCAGTTTAGTTTAGTATTCGATAAAATTTACGAATTGCTTTCCGCGCATGTCATGACAACTCGATTCTTCTGTTTTGCATAGATAGACTATCCCCTTAACGCAATTTATTTTCCACCCCTCGACTGTGTAAACACGGCTTTTGTTTTTCGAATGCTGGTATCTCTATATTTATTTACTTAAACCTTAAAGTTACCAAGTACTTTTGGGAAAAATTATTCTAAATGCCTTTGTTTGCATAATGATTTTTATTTCAAGAATCCATTGTGTCTGATACAGATATAAGGAGATTTCTACATAGCTTGTATGTCAACTATGCCTGGAAATTACAAACTGTTTTGTTTAAAAGCCGGAAGAAGACACGAATGTGCAGTTCCTACCCGCACTTCCAAAAACAAAGATTCATCAATAGAACTAGCAATGTAACTAGTAGGAATAGACCAAAATATGGGTGTTGCAGCGGACTGTGTGCTTGTTTCTTTCTTTTTTCTCATAAAAAAGTCGCTTCTGTCGAGTTTCGCTTCTGTAACATAATAAAATAAGCCATCTCATAAAAACAAAGTGACACGCAAAGGTTAAGGCAGTGTTATTGTGCGTCCCGGCTTCGAACCCACGACCCTTTAGTACTAAACGTAGTTTTATTAGCTGTTGGTTCGCGTAAAATGCTTATTGTATCTGAAATGTAGAGTAGGGATGCTGTAGAGCACGCATACCATTAAAACAACAATAGACTGACGAAGCTAGACTTATTTTTATCCATTATTACGCAGAGGAAGAGGGTTATCAGATCTCGTCCGGGAAAGTACTACCACCGTACCTATTTCTGCCGCCAAGAAATGATGCTCGCATTGCTGTGTTCCCGTTTGAAGGGTATGGGTGTCGGCGCAATTACACGCACATGAGATTTAACATCTTTATAAGTTTTAGAGTCATGGACGCAATGCAATGCATCACAGAACACATTCTCAGTGATGTGGTCTTTGAGTCAATACATTGTTTTAGGCAGTGGCTTGTTCCACCATTTATTTGTATTAAAAAAAGTGAGTCGTGTCGTTGGCAGATAAAAACATCTAAACGTATTATTAATTTTGTATACAAAGTTCCTTTTTGTTTCCACTGATTTCTGTAATGGAAGCGGAACTACAATTTAGTTGTTTACTTTTAAACCGATTATTCGTTTTATTCAGCCACTATGAGGTAGACTGGGTTTCCTTCAAGCAGAGTTTCCGTTTGTAATTAATGTTTTGTTTTAGGGAACAAAAACTCGTAATTACTTGCTTGCTGGATAAAAGCAAACTGGTAGTGGCCTACATTAAGTACTCGTAGTTCACATGCCTGTAGCTGGGCAACACTGGCGCTATTTTTTCTATCAAAGGAGGTTTTTTAATTTGCCATTCTTCAGAGTTAGTCGGGAGTGTTCTTAGCTATGTTTGATGAAAATCGGTCCAAGATGGCCGCCGCCACAAAATGGCGGATTACATATTTTTTTACAACTCCCTCAATATGGGTATCAAATGAAAGGGCTTGACTAGTAGAATGCTATACACTCAAATTAAATATGGCCACTACCATAAAATGGCGAAAAACATTTTTTTATTCACATCTCCTTCAATATGCGTATCAAAGACGGGAGTTTTTAAATTTGTAATTTAATTTCTTACTTGTAGTTAGTTTCTTTGTAAACATGGGCTTTTGTCCATAAAAGTATACCAACACTGCCACACTTTATACAATGCATGACGTCAAGTAATAGTCTACTAGTCTCTGTAAATTAAAATCTATGTTCTTACCTACTTCAACGATATAATATATCTGCGATGGAGTGTATTAACCCAGGTCCAATTACACTTCTACTCGTTGAAGTCCCGGAGCGTTTTCAACTTGCATATTCTATAACCAATATTTTACTAACAGTTCAAACGCATTCGGCGGCCAGCTTTGCGGCGACTAACAAGAATTTCTCATAGCAGCGCATCCAGCAGGGGTATTCCAATCTCAGTTGAACTGCAAAGTTAAACTGCATTGTTTTAAATCATGGTCAGTTCATACTAACTCATAGTTATTCTGTGACTAAATAGTGACATTATGATGTCATTTAATTTGTTTCCGCGCATATTTTGCTGTCAAGTGTCTTAAAAGAATGATCACGTGGTACAAAATTGTACCTCGTGACCTGAAGAAATTACACTGGGCAGTAAAATATAACATGACAGCAAAAGATTGGAATACGGGGGCAGCATTGTTTTTCACCCTCTAATAATAGAATTAAATATGCACTGTATCACTACAGGATAAAACTCAAATCTGTTTGACGGATATTTTAATCCCAGGCAGTCCTTTCATTCGACTTTGGTCGCTGTCGCTCGTTGATCGTTAAATCATGCCTTTTTAAATGAAATCCCAGTGACCGCTACTACCGTGTTCAAGGGGTTAAGGGTTCGAGCCCCCATAAATTTCCATATTTATCCAATGGTGGATAGATATTCATAGACAAATCTTGTATCCAGGTTTTACTGGTTTTACCCAGCTACTATACAATCCGATTCCTAAATCCGCCTCTGATAGCCGCTGCCTAATGCGTCTGAGCCCTAAGTGCTAAGTGCATATCCGCCGAAAATCATTCCACTGGCCTAGACTGGCTTGAGTGGTTCCACAAGTGTCCATAAGTGTCGTTCAGGTCAGTAGTAATCTCAAACCAGTGAACCGGTACTTGAAGACCGGTATTTCAAGACCGGTATATCAAAAGTACCAGTATAACGAGTAATACCGGTATTAGTACCGAGATCTTGAGTACTCAGAAGGTTATTGTTGATACTCTGCAATAATGCCACTCGTTAGGTACGAAGGATGTATGGTTTAGTGTATTTTTATAGGAGACAATTTTATTTGAGAAATGTTTATGAGTACTCTCGGTATAGAGAGTGGAACAACCTTTCTGCTTTGATCTGACATTGGTGTTTTAGACATGCTTTAGGTATAGTAATAGTAATAGTTTGTTTACCAAAACACTAGTTAGAAATAAAACATAGGTAGCAACAAAGGTAGGTACAAATAAATCTTACTTAGGTTTACCGGCGAAGGCCAAACTAAGCGTTGAGCTTGTTGATATACGCAGCCATTTCTCTCACTTAGGTATATATCCAAACTTAGAACAGCTATTTTGCCACTGACATGTCGATATCGTGTAGGAGTCGGTATCGGCCAGTGTGCAAACACCCGTTCGTGAGTTTATTTTTTCCTTTACATATTCCCGAGAGGGATTGATAAGTCCTGTACTCCTCGATTTTACCGACGAACACAAAAGTAGCACAAAACCTCTACATAAAGTTGGACGGTAGGTAAGTAATTTATGGTTTAGTGAGCGGGAGGAAAGACATGCATTCTCCCTTGTGGGCTATGGTAAAGATCGCTGACACGGTAAGGCGCCAGCTCAACGAGCGAGTAAATCGCGGCGTTATTATAGTCGTGGCCACTTATTTCTATACACTACCATATGAACGCGCCTCTATTTTTTTTTTTAATTAGCTTTTGCGGTTATGATATCACTACGGCCTTCTGGCCTAATGTGATCGCCACAACGCGCCTCTAGCCTCTAGCCTCTAGTCTAAAAACGCTGCTAAGTAACCGTTACTAAACATGGTTACTATACTACCCACCCCTAATTGCTGAGGCGACAAATTCTCAATTTGTTGCCAAAATTAATTAACCCGTAATAGTCTCCAATACTCGGCCGATCCCATTTTAGCAACGTTTGTTAAATAAAAAAGGGTCTTTTCGACCGAGAAGGGTACTGTCACATAGAACCTTTGCATTATTACTGAATGACCGTAGCACCGTAGGGTAATCTGTGTACCTTTTGTCGACTTTCTTAGCCTTTTCGAACAAACAGTATAAGTACCAAGATTTTTATAACATCTTAACCAAAGTACCTATTAATGTGAAGGTATCTAGTTCGACTCTCGCTGGACTCATAATTTTCAAAAATTAAAAATCTGAGTTTCTTTAGAAGAAAGAAAAATTTAAGTTTAAGATGGTTTAAGTAAGTACAACCATTTTGCATTTATACCTCAGTTCTTTCTGTTCTATTTCTCCATCTTTCCAGTTTTGCCAAGTTTTTAACCTATTCATAAACTCCATTTTTACCAGTAAGGTCGATGGCTTCAAAGTTCAGCTAAAGAAAAAGAAAAACAGTTTTGGAATGTATTTTCTACGAGTTTCGAATGTTTTAGAGATTTTCTGGAGTTGTATTTGATGTGATTCTAGTATTATTTGAGCGCTGTTAAAGGTTTTAGTGCTGTTTTATACCAAATTGAATAAATACTTGAAGTTGGTGGTTGAAGCAAGAATGAACAGTATTGAAATTAAATTCGATTAGTAAGTACAGTACGCACAACGGGGATTTAATCCTCTGCAGTTAGGTGCATCAAACGATTGCGTATGTACTGTAGTGCGGAAAAATTCGCTCACCTACAATTACCCAAGAATGGATTACGCGCAGATACTTCAGGGAGACAAAAATCCGTTGTGACTACTGTAATTCGGTTGAAGTCATCAAAAATGTATAAATTAACCCAATGCGCTTTAGTTTTTTTTTAACTTGACAGTTGGCAAATTGAATCCTGCAGGGGTATGCCAATCAAAGTTGAACTGCAAAGTTTTAAATCATGGTCAGTTCATACTAACTCATAGTTATTCTGTGACTAAATAGTGACATTATGACGTCATTTGATGTGTTTTCGCGCACATTTTGCTGTCAAGTGTCTAAAAAGAATGATCACGTGGTACAAAACTGTACCACGTGACCTGAAGAAATTATACTGGGCAGTGAAATATAACTTGACAGCAAAAGATTGGCATACGGGGGCTGGCAATTATCCAAGACGACAGAAGTTAATAAATAAAAGAAGACAAAATATATATACGGTATTTTTAAAATCCGGTATTATCCAGCGCTAAAATGTTATTGCACGCGCACACTCCTAATACTCAGAAGCGGTATGAGATTTATTTTACCCGCGGCTTTTCACGTTATGAAAGAAATTTTATTCAGCTTTATTCATGAGTTATATTTAATGAGTACCTACCTACGTGAGTTTACGTAAGTTTGGTCTCGTTTAGAAAATGTTATTCAGTTCTCATTTTTCATAGCGCATGCAATCTGGGCGACTGGCCATTTGTGACATGTGCATTGCCCACAAAATACCTACAAAATATAAACTTTTCAATTCAATTACTATACAATCCTACTATCCTATCCTATCCTACTAATATTATAAATGCCAAAGTTTAGATGTTTGTGTTTCAATCACGTCGAAACTAGTGAACCAACTTGGATGAAACTTGGCATGTATATAGTACGTAACCTGGATTGACACATAGGCTACTTTTTATCCCGAATAATTAACAGGATCTACAGGATAAAATGAACGAACGGGATTAGCAGTGCCAATTTAGCAAGAGGATGCTGTCATGTCATGTCACGTCAATTTGGCAGGACGTAGTACTACCTCTTTGGTCTAACGACTAACGTTTGACATTCGGGTACGGGTTCGGTGTAATGTAAAGTTTTACAAAGAAGTATCCGCTCGGTACACGCACAGATAATATAATGTACACGGAAACGGTACTCGCGTACGAAGTCGCGGGTAACTGCTAGTACGTTTATATATACAAGTTGTACATGATCAAAAACATAGAACTAAATAGAAGGTAGATATATAACACCTAAGTACACACCACGGAGAGCGGAACGCCGCCATGTACAAGCCTGTATAAAAAGCTCTGTGCTCAGCATGTGCTGAGAACTATTTCTAAGCGCTGCAGGGGTATGCCAATCAAAGTTGAACTGCAAAGTTTTAAATCATAGTCAGTTCATACTAACTCATAGTTATTCTGTGACTAAATAGTGACATTATGACGTCATTTGATGTGTTTTCGCGCATATTTTGCTGTCAAGTGTCTAAAAAGAATGATCACGTGGTACAAAATTGTACCACGTGACCTGAAGAAATTACACTGGGCAGTGAAATATAACTTGACAGCGAAAGATAGGCATACGGGGGCAGATACATAAATTAAAAATACAAAATTAATTATTCTCGTGAATGCGTAAACAAAGTCACGGGAATAACTCGAGTACTTTTTTAAATCCGACTCAGACCGCTGTTAAGTTCTAATACAAAAAGGTAACTGCTAAACGAGAATATTATACAGAACGGTTTACCTCACAAACCGGTACCAAAGTACCGCTATTTAGTTTTATGCAGAAACAAAATGAAATAGGATTAAAACTGTAATCCTCCGGCGTAAATATTCATGGACATTTCAGGCAACGTCATCTAATCCCAAACCTCAGACTAAAGAAATATTCTAAGTCCCAAACTAAACATACATAAGAAATATATATAGATTAACAGAAAAGAAATAAAAACTTTATACTATTCACAAAAAGGATCGACCTTGCCAGGATTCGAACCTGGAATCTTCTGATCCGTAGTCAGACGCGTTATCCGTTGCGCCACAAGGCCTTGCGGGAAAGAGGTGAAATTTCTGATTCAGTATACGGCGACAGCGTAAATCTTTTCGGGAAACTCGGTAGTATTCTCAGATTTCGATGGCGGTTTGCTTATAGGTTTGAATAGAGCTCATTGGAAGAGCTTCTATCTTCCTTAGAAATCCTTAGAGATCTTGAACGCTTCTGTGAAGTTCAGACATATAGAGATAAAACTCAAAAAAGTTTTCAATTTAATAAATATTGTGGACATTCATGAATAAATCATTTAAAATTTTGCGATATAACCGGATAAATTATGGACGGCGAGATCCTCGCAACTGTGACCGCGTTTCGAATACTCTACGTTTTTAGTACTGCTTCTGCCTACGGTTTTACTCGCGTTCAACATCTGATATTGGTGGCTTGATCACGTATAAAGCTTTGAGTATAACAGCCACTTTTTGCCATGCCCCGATGTGGGACGCTGTAGAGTCTGGAACATGATTTAGATGGAGTAGACTTGCCCAGCACCTATCCTCTCAGAAAAGCAACACATTGTTTTTTTTATAATTTAAGTATAGATGAACGTTTGACCGCAATCTCACCTAACGATACTTAAGTGACGATGCAGTTGACGATGTAACACATTTGCCTACAAGAAACCTATTCACTCTCCTCGTGAAGACATTGAAATTGTAAGTGTTCGGAAACAGAGACGCTGGCAAGAAGTTCCACTCTTTGGCGGTCCTCATGATAAATATTGAGGCAAAGCGCTTGGTGCAGCGTGGCATGGTAACATCCTACTTCCTACTAATATTATAAATGCGAAAGTTTAGATGTTTGTGTTTCAATCACGTCTAAACTACTGCACTAACTTGGATGAAAGTTGGCATATATATAGTTCGTAACCTGGATTGACACATAGGCTACTTTTAATCCCGAATAATTAACAGGATTTACAGGATAAAATGAACGAAAAGGATTAGCGGCGCCAATTGGCAAGAGGATTTCATTGTCATGTCATGTCACGTCAGTTTGACAGGGCGCAGTACTACCTCTTTGGTCTAACGACTAGCGTTTGACATTCCAGTACGAGTTCGGTGTAATATCAAGTTTCTCGAAGTATCCGCTCGGTACACGCACAGATAATATAATGTACACGGAAACTGTAGACATGTACGAAGTCGCGGGTAACTGCTAGTGTATGATACACTGCACGGCTGCTTTGTGCGTTAACGCGGGCGCTTGCGAAGTCACAGCGTTACTGCGCCGTGTAGCTCAAAGCGATACAGCGAACTTTCGAATATCAATTTTTGTAGTAACCACTCTAGGGACTGTTATTTATAAATTAACTAGCAGTTACCCGCGACTTCGTACGCGTCTACAGTTTCCGTGTACATTATATTATCTGTGCGTGTACCGAGCGGATACTTTGAGAAACTTGACATTACACCTCATTACACCGAACTCGTACCTACTGGAATGTCAAACGCTAGTCGTTAGACCAAAGACATGACAATGAAATCCTCTTGCCAATTGGCGCTGCTAATCCATTTCGTTCATTTTATCCTGTAAATCCTGTTAATTATTCGAGATAAAAAGTAGCCTATGTGTCAATCCAGGTTACGAACTACATATATGCCAAGTTTCATCCAAGTTGGTTCAGTAGTTTAGACGTGATTGAAACACAAACATCCAAACATCTAAACATCTAAACATCCAAACATCCAAACATCTAAACTTTCGCATTTATAATATTAGTAGGATAAAAAATTCTTGAATCACGACTTCTGAATTTGAATTTGAATCAGACAATCTGTATAATTTTCTTTTTCAACGGAAAAACGGCAATTCTCCATGATAATGTTTAATCGCGTTGCCAATGCTAACCATTCGAATTTCTTCGCGGAGTTTTTCAGCGAAACGCGACATTTAAAAAAATGGCGAAACAATGGAGTACAAAGTAAATAATAAACAAAGGTTCAACCTAAAAAACATCACGAAATAATTAAACACGATGTCTGTTCCTACGTGATTACAATAAAACTTACTGGCATTTTAGATGCAACAATCAACAATTATTGCAACCGTAGCTTCGTAATCGCGCTACACACTTCACACTACCACACTTCTTCTTCTTTACACTTCGCAGTTTTTCTGGATCCTAAAAATCATTGAATTTACAAAAGTGGTAGAACATTTGTCGTTCTCGTAAATCCTCTCCCTCCTCAAGATAACATATTAATTCCGGGACACCCTGTATCACACTATACATGGTGTAATAACTCGTCTCCTGAAAACTGAAGCAGTGCATTCAGACCATGATTCTAAGGACCGTACTCTCATTTAGTGCTGCTCATTTAGTAGCACTGAACCATACTCAAGCAAACAATTTCTATGCAAAATGTACGAATACATATTTGTATGTATACGAGCTTAAAGAAGAGAAAATAATACAAAACGCGAAACCTTTGATAAAATCTTTTGAAAGTTGCAATTCTGTTTTAAAGTAACGTTGTCCACTGGCCACGTGATGTCCCAGTAAATCTTTCAAGGAGTGGGGGAACCCCTCTTGTGAATTTATTGCTGAAATTTGTAAGAAAACTCGTACCACAAAAGGTGTCTATTTGTTGAGTGGCTAGTGGTATTGAAGTTGAGTAAGCTGCGGGTCTTTTCACGTGGTTTTCTACTGTTTTTCAGCACTAAAAGTTGACACGTAATTTAATTTTTATTTTCCATTTTGGCACATAAAAATTTAACTAAACATAATACAAGAGGATTTATTAGGATATATAGAATAAAAAAGTCGTATTTATAACACGCTGTAAAGATTTCCAAAATACGGTAGACATCTTACATGGTACGTGACATGGTCATAATTGAAATATTTTGACTGAAGTTTCATAATTATGGTGTTACTAGCAGTTACCCGCGATTTCGTACGCGAGTACCGTTTCCATGTACCTACATTATATTATCTGTGTATTATATTATCTGTGCGTGTACCAAGCGGATACTTTGAGAAACTTGACATTACACCGAACCCGTACTCGAATGTCAAACGTTAGTCGTTAGACCAAAAAGGTAGTACTACGCCCTGTCAAACTGACGTGACATGACATGACACTATTTTCTTGCCAATCCCGTTTTTTCATTTTATCCTGTAGATCCTGTTAATTATTCGGGATATAGGTTTAAGTCTGGGTTAATAAATTCATTTACTTTCTTTCTTTCTATATAAAGTCGCCTATGTGTCATTCCAGGTTACGTACTCCAATATGCCAAGTTTCATCCAAGTTAGTTCAGTAGTTTTGACGTGATTGAAACACAAACATCTAAGCTTTGGCATTTATAATATTAGTAGGATAGGATAGGATTGTAACTTTAGTGGAGTATGGATCAAATTGTACTCATCTGCTCAACAGAACGTAAAAATATACTTAATAAATAATTAAGTAACAAAAATAAGTAAAAATATATGATACAGGTGATTTTTTGCGCTTATGTTGTTGGATAAGTAAAATGTTCATAATATATTGCTGGTACTAAGTTTTTGGAAGGAACACTTGGTATATTCCACAAAATCCAATCTCCTAAACCCGTTAAATCAGAAAGTTATACACTAAAATATTTTTGTTGCCGCTATAAAAGTGCCCTAAGCTGATTGAATCACAATTCTCCAAGGCCGTCTGACCTTGACATAATCCCAAATTATGAGGTTAGTTATACTAGTAGTTCGCCCCGAACTGAGATCTCGCGATGTTTCCAAAAAAGATAGGACATTTTTGAATGTTTAAAGTTTCAAACGAAACCCTAACAATTATATTAACATCCCATTCGATTTACGCCTTTACTTTATCTCATAATTAGTACCGTAAAACTTAAAAGTACTATCCGTAGATCTACTAAATTCTATGAAGATCAGATAATCGGTTCGTAAGTTATGGTCTAAGAAACATACATACAAACATAATACGCGCCGGTTCACCTAAGTTGACACTATACAAAATCGATAAAGTACTTCACAACTGAAAAGCGAATATAACTTCTAAGGTCAATTATATTCTGTGACGTTAGTACTACAAAACAGACATATAACTCAGTTTCCTACCAGTATTAGGCTTTTGTTAGTATTTAATCTAACATTTTTATAACGGATTTCAAAACAAACTTCATTATTTAGGTAAGTTGAACTTTGTAGAGGTAGCCGTAGCCGTTCGTAGAGGACGAACGAAGGCTGCGTAGAGGCTGCGTAGAGGCCGCGTAGAGGCTGCGTAGAGGCCGCGTAGAGTCTTAATTAAAATTTTACTTTAGTTTTTGACTGCGGTAGATTAATGGGCTGAATGTTTTTTTTTTAAGAATTTACAAACAGCAAAATCAACGAATTTAGGAGCCTAATTTACAATTTTTTTTTTAATATTTATTTTTTATAACTAAGATGTCTAGATGTAACTCAAATATGCTCTGAAGATTTGAATAAAACTTGGAATAGTTGTATTTCTTATCCTACTTGTTTTTATAAGAACATCTATTCAGAGAAAACACAAAAAAATAAGCTCATAACAAAAATTTGGTTCTGTGGGAATCGAACCCGCAGCTTACAGCGCAGAAGCAAAACTACAACTTTACTGAGCTGGCTAAAACAAAGGACGAATGTTTGTGGATACCCAACTTACCGACGTAATAAAACTTTGATAGTCTCTTATCAGTTCCTTTATGAAGGCGAAGGCCCCAAGGCTTCTACATTGTTTGCTATAAAACTGCCCCATGCTATGACGTAGGGCCAATAATACGGATATTAATATTAAATATGGCGTAGGTATTGATCGCACCAGCCCCCGTATGCCAATCTTTTGCTGTCAAGTTATATTTCACTGCCCAGTGTAATTTCTTCAGGTCACGTGGTACAATTTTGTACCACGTGATCATTCTTTTTAGACACTTGACAGCAAAATGTGCGCGAAAACACATCAAATGACGTCATAATGTCACTATTTAGTCACAGAATAACTATGATTTAGTATTAACTGACCATGATTTAAAACTTTGCAGTTCAACTTTGCAGTTCAACTTTGATTGGCATACCCCTGCAGCGTTCTCAATAACAGTTGAACAGTTGTCTAATAAAACCGACCCTAGACAAGGGGTTTGTTTTAGATAGATAGATAGATGAGTTATTTATTTAGTTTACAATCACAGGTAGGTAAGTAGGTAGGTTTTATTGAGCAACTGTTGCGCAACCACCAACTATTAATTTTATCAGGCGACACAACTCTGTGACCCATGGTCGTAGGTTCGATCTCCTCTATAAACATTTTTTTTTTAATTATAGAATGTCTTTGGCCAAAATCTCACCTGATGATAAGTGACGATGAGGCCGACGATGGAGCAGAGCAGTCTTGAAGACACCTATTTACTCTTGCCTTGAAAAGGCCCAGATTGTATTTCTCAGGAAAGACAGAAAATAAACTTTGTGATAGCAAACAATAGACATAATTTGTTCTGTGTCTGGGTGTTACTATGTTTTAAAAGTAGCTACTATGTATAAATCAAAAAAATTACCTATTAGCAATCTGGTTCTAATCAGCCATGAAATATATGGATATTTCATGGCTGATTAGAACCAGATTGATTGAATATTGATCTTTTTTTTTTTTAATTAACCAATACTGTCCCACTGCTGGGCAAAGGTCTCCCCCCTCGTCTTCCACTTCCTATAATTGATCTAATACCTAAATATTTATCTCATAAAAAAGTGGCGAATCATGATACACAAAATTAGACCCTTTCTTTTAAGGAACGTAATACCAGTGTGCAAACCATAAGTATCACGTTTAATAAAACACCATCGTATTTTATGACGAAGACCGTTAATTAAATTATTACACTACCGTCGGTTCTTAGCTAATTAATATAGAAGCCTATTTCACCACGCAACGCGACGCCTAAAAGGGTTCCTCTCTCTGTACTAAAGATATCAGATTAATTAAGGTTTTTCTGTATTTAAGTGTTATTTAGATATTTTATAAATATCCAGGGGTTCTGTGGAAGTTAAGCTATGTAATGGTTTTTTATGAGTAAGTATAAACACGCAGATGGCCAAATGCCCGCCTGACCATTGCATAGCCTTGATCCATCATTTACCTTTATACAAAAAATCCATTGTAGTTTGACATGAGCTACTCATCATTGTATCGATGAAAACTCTCATTAGTATGCTAATGAGAGTGAGCACTACACTAAACCTTGCAGTAATAAGGTACTCTAGCTACAACGACGTCATTTGGCCCCTCGCCAATTATGACTACCCCCAGATAAATTGCGAATATGCTGATATTTTTGTTCGAGATGTACGTATTTTGGAAAAATTCAGCTATGTTCTTATAGAGAAGAAAATGAATGAATGAAAACACTTTATTGCACATTAGATTTAAACAAACAAAGAAAAAAACACAATAAAGGACACACAAAAAGACAAAATGTACAATGGGCGGCTATATCGACAGGCGTCACAGCTCAGTCGGTAACGGCTCTGCCTTCCGTGCTGTGGGTCGTGGATTCGATCCCCACCGAGAACAAACATTTGTGCGTGGAAAACATAGATGTTTGTTCTATGTCTGGGTGTTACTATGTAGTATAAGTATGTATTTACAAAAAAAAAAGTATTTAAGTATTCTATCAGCCATCTAGTTCCCATATTACAAGCTTTGCTTAGTTTGGGACTAGAGGGCCTTGTTTGTAAAGTCCATGAATATTTATTTATTTATATCGCTTAAAGCGATATCTTCCAGACAACCTTATTGCCATAACCATATGTTTTCTTTTGCCATTTTCTAAGCACTGCAAACTTAGCGTGCTCACGCTTTACAAAACTTTATGCTTAAAGTTTGCTGCAGATGTTTACAGATCCAGACATACAGACAAGCTTATTTAAAGTTGGAGATAGCGTGTATCTGTGTTAACCACTACCCTACTACTAATATTACTTCTGGAATAATGAACACTACCTAAATTTATAAGAGGATTAAAATCATATCTAGTCGAAAAATGTCTCTACTCAACTGAAGAATATTTTGAAAAAAAAATAATACTATTATAATGTACCTACTTAAGATAAGTTTAAGCACCCAAATATAACATTTTTGCGATACCTGAAAAGGGTGAATAAGTTTTAAAGTGCCTCTGACTTTAGCATAAGACCAAATTGTAACATTATTTTGGCAAATAAATGTATCTTGTACCTATTTACTTACTCCAACTGTAAAATATTTGCAACGTTTATAATAAAAGTATGAACACAATACTTCTCATCAAAAAAATCGAGCCACCTCTAGTTAAATTGATTACAAAGTTACAAATCTAGAAAAAAACCAAGGGTGCAATTCAATATGAGGTATATGCAGCTTTGGAATAACAAATTAGGTCTAGACTTAAAAAATTCGAGCGTGGATCGAGTTTAATGATAACATGAATCTAGTAAATTAACCATCAATGCGCCGTCAATGTAGAGATTGTAGACGATGTAGTATAGCATCGCCTAGGTTATAGCACTTATAGCATTGGATTCGTCTGCCCCAACCCAAATGTCAAGGCCGGGATCGATACCCGCTGAGCAAGGACATCACTATTGTCTCTATGTAACCTAAATGTAATATGACGATTATTTTAAGCACGAAACACACAGAATGCGTGCGCCCTGTGAGGTAGTCCAATGCGTCTATCTATCGTAGATCTCATCGATATTTTCTTTCATTGAGAGTAGGTACTTGCATTGTGCACATACATTTTCCGAATAGAAAAATCCATAGATGCACGACCGGATTTAAACCCACGACCATAGGATCTAGCTGAGCATCCGTGGGTGGTCTAGTGTTAGCAAGCTCGCCTTGGATAAATAGTAGGTTATTATAAAATAACCTACTATTTATCCAAGATTCAGAAAGCGAAATTGTGGTCGTAAGGTGCCTAATAAGTCCGACACAAATGCCCCATTTCCCCGGTCCCAAGGCGCTTCTGTCGACAGGTCTCCAGACTTAATTACGGAAAATCTTTAGACCGCACTCCCAAAAGCTAACAAGCTTTGAGCCAAATGTAAGCATGCTTTGTCTTTTCAATCATTGAAAAGAAATAGTTCTCAAACCATCTCGTTTTCCACACTACACGGTGCCACGAGCTAGTGAATTGTGGCGACATCGCGTATTTCTATACAAATCGCGATCATATCGTCGTTTAGACGCACGTTCTTATATGAGTGTAGGTGTACTTAGATATATACGACGATAATATCGCCGCGATTGAACGTGCTTCCTTCCATGCTGCGATAATATCGCCGCGATTGAACGTGCTTCCATGCGGCGATATTATCGCTGCGATAGTTTGCAACGAAGTACGTGGCACGGCAATTGATGCATTGAACTCGCTTGTGGAGATGTATTGTGAGTGTATCGAGTGTGTTCCAACCAGTGTATCGCGACGATTCTGTCTCTTTTCATATTTAGTTGTGTTGATGATACCAAGATTTTGTGAGTGAAAATGCTAGTGAATGAGCCACTCGATGAGCTATATCCTCTGTGAACCAATTTTACTCTTTTTCTTTTTATGGTTCTCGCAGCTCAGTTCTACTAATAAACTTGTCAGCTGAAACGTAGCTGAACCGTAACTTTTCGGTTAGTTGTATTCTAGTTTTAAATTAGTAGAATTGAGTCCTTGAACGATGATATTTGAATGCACATGCGGTAAGAGTGCAATCGCGTACAAATAACTACTACAGAAGCACGCTTACGAATGGGGTCAAAGCTCCTAAAATGTGAAACTAGATGTTACGTTGCTACCGACTTTTTCCACGACGATTATATAGGTACACCAGCTGTTACCCGCGACTTCGTACGTTCGTTCACGTTCTTGATTTCAAGGAGACATTGGAGCCCATGTTTGGCTCGCCATTTTAATATGGTGGTAACTAGTTTGAACCTTGGCTTAAACATGATAAGACCTAAGTATATAATTTTGATATTTAAAATTTTAGTGGGCAGTCTTATCGCTAACCAGCAATCTCTAACAGTCTTGATCAGTTTTATGTTTCTTGTTTTATAGGAATACGTTACATTTCACTTTTCGAAATATATAACCGCTAAGTTCTAAGGTCCGTCTACCAATTAGTTCAAATTGCTTGAGGACTTACATAAAAACTCAGTTAGGCATTTTTATAAGGGATTAAAACAGAAAGAAGCCAAAGTTTTTGCGTTTTACTGTCCACTTCATGAAGAACATAATCGTAAAATGTAAAAACTAATTTCAGTGGATAAGCACTGTACCTGTGCAGTCAGCTTCATTCTGAGTGGTGATTTTAATAAAATCTAGTAATATCATTGCTATTTTTAATGAATGAATGAAAAACACTTTATTAAACATTACATAATATACAGAAGAACAATGTGGAATAAAATATACAGGTTTAGCTTGAGATGTACAATGGGCGGCCTTATCGCTCAATAGGGATCTCTTCCAGGCACCCTTTGTTCATATGTCAAAAAAAAATACATTAGAAAATTCTTTATTGCACATAAAAAATGGTACAGAGGCGAGCTTAATGCTATTTAGCATTTTTTTCCAACCAACCTTTGCATGACTGTCATTAGTGATATCCCACAAAATACCGATAATATAATTTACTGGATTGCATAAAGAGAATTAGTCTCAGGTTAACTTTTAAATACTTACAAAATAGAAACCATTATACAATGAAAAATGTATGTAATTATGATAAGCTTAAAATAATCATATTCACTGAGAATTTCAAAGGAATATAATACTGTTAAATGTAATTGAATTGTAAACTAAAAACAAAACGTGAGAAAATAATATGTACGTTGCGTTCGTGCTACGTACGAGTATTTTGAATTTACTTTTCGTATATCCAGACTAGCAATTAATTTGCACGTCAAAAAAAATGTTTGTTTTCAACTCACTGAAATAATATTTTACCAAAAACTGACCTCACAATTCAGTTTTTACGAGAGAAATAGTCATGGAACCGCGTTTACCTCACTGTGCTCGCCCACTGAAGATGTGACCTCTAAGGCATCTTGCTTAGTAGGTAACTTCGAGACGTATCTTTCGATATCACAAATAAATCAGTGCCAAGTCTCAGGTGCCTGTAATTGCATGCGGCAATGTAGTTACCGTTCGGTTACAGTTCTATGCTTTCAGAAAAATTGGAGCGTTTCCTTTCGCCAGTTGCAAATAGCGGCGGTCACCCATTCAATTGGTGACTCCGCAAAACGTCGCTTAGCATTCGACAAAACAAGCTATCATGTTATTTGACAAAAACAAATTGAAAAAATTAGTTTGTTTAGAATTTAACGCGACTTATTCCGCTGACTGTACTTACGTTGTGGTTTAGAGGGTAGGCAAACTTTACTGGCGTCATATTACGAACTTTATTAATTTTATTTCAAAATAACTTCTGTAATAAAAGAAAGCTGGATAGAAGTGCTCGAGACGTAGCTTGCTTAGTCAATCACCGATTATCTAAGTTAAGCAACGTTCTGCGCGGTTACTATTTGGATGGGTGACCGCTGGTGGCATTTACATCTGAGCGCAAGAGTGAATAGGTGTCTTCTAGACTGTCCTGCTCCATCATCAGCCTCATCGTCACTTATCATCAGGTGAGATTGTGGCCAAAGGACATTCTATATTATATATAAAAAAAAAGCGCACGTTAAACTGTCGGTCCTGGTTCTAGCAGTTGTTAAGCCACAAAGGACTTAAGGCGCCCTAAAAACTACGTCTCTACATTTGGCCACTAACTCACGAACGAACGCACGAAGTAATATTGTCTATTGTAATATATCTATCTATCTATCTGTAATATTGTCTATTGTAATATATCTATCTATCTATCTGTAATATTTTCTATTGCAATATATCTATCTATCTATCTATCTATCTGTAATATTTTCTATTGTAATATATCTATCTATCTATCTGTAATATTGTCTATTGTAATATATCTATCTATCTATCTGTAATATTGTCTATTGTAATATATCTATCTATCTGTAATATTGTTGCGAATGCTTTGCATGCCTTAGCATAATGATGGTTATAAGTGTTATTTTCGAAAGTGTATTGTGCGCTGTTGGCGATGCCTATTAAATAAATAAATAAGTAAAATAGCTAAAATGTTATAGTACTGAAGTTGATAGTTGAGCCAGTTGAGCCTGGAAGAAATCGCTTTCAGCGATAAAGCCGCCCATTGTACTATTATAAGTTAATTTTTAAGTTTTGTATGTCACCTGAATTCTTTGTACAATAAAGTATTTGGGTCAACATTTTCTTATAGCAACAGGATAGGATCTATCTATCTTGATACAGTATTCCGTGTGTAACACACATTAGAACAAGAAAAACAGAGCCTTTCTATAAAAGTGGGTCTGCCAGTAACTTGTTCGGTTACGACCAGCATCACGAGAGGACCCTCACGCGATCCTAAGCAGTGCTAATGCGAAAGTGGAATGGCGATGCTCATTTTGATCAAACACCAGCTAACCAATTGAGCTATTTCTATGGCTTTCTTATACAACTAAATCATGAAACAAGCCAATAGCCCACCTGTTAAATGGTAACCACTGCCTATAACGATGCGTTGTCTCACTGAGCACGTCTACTAAAGACGTATCCTGTGATGTCAAAGTCAAAGTCAAAATTTCTTTATTCAATAAAATCACAAGGATCATTTAGAATCGTCTTATATAACTAGGGGATTCTAAGTGCCAGTTCCACGCGACCAGAGCCTAGGAGAACGGGCAAGAAACTACGGCCTGGTTCCTAGCGTTTTTTTGTATAATCCCTTTTACAGAGAAATATACATAGAACACAAGAATAGCACTGACATTGCAAGTCGAGTAGTTATCTGTCGATGGGTGGACATCGGGCCATACAGTTTTGTCATTAATATAGTTCCAGTACTGAACCCGGACGAGCTCTTTCACAAGAAGCTCTACTGGCTATGGAAATGGTGGTCAATTTCGCGGTTTGCAGCAACAAGTGAGACGATAAGTGATTTCTGAATTGATAAAGCGTATGAATATGATTCTATGCATTGGTACCCGTACAGATAAATGAATAACTATTTTTTTAACTACCTTTATGTGATCTGTAACATGCAATAATACGTTTTTTTGGTCGTTACTGGTAGTCATGAACGCTGACTGATTAAATAGAAGATGTGAAGTTATCACCAAAGTTTCGAAGGACCATTTCACTTTCGTAATACGACTGCTCGGTGAGCGAAGTGACTATGATAGATCAGCCACTCGAACGGCGCACCACTTTACGAAATTGTTTCAAGTTTCAGCTATCTTGCGAAACTCTGAAAGTGAAATGAAATAGGCCCATAAGTAATTCTCAAATACACGCGAGAGCAATGATTCCGGGTCACTTAAAGAATGTTAAAAATCTCGGAAACTAAAAATGATAGGTTAATGCAATAAATTGTATTTAATAGACAATGTAATACTCCTTAAATGAAGGTATTAAAACTTCTTAGTTATTGTAAAGTTATATCTTAAAAAAATCAAATTTGAAAAAGGGCCACTTTCGAAGATGGAACTACGAAATTACAGCATTTGGTTTTGCTTTTGTTTGTAATCTGTCATTTATGTGGGTATATAAACCATGTTGATAGTGCTCTATATTCATTATTCAAGCTGAAATTATGTCGCTTACGCCTGAAGAATGCACCAGAATACTTACAATGCTGGAAACCGGCCGGAGTCAGCGCGATACAGCCAGGACTGTCGGTGTGTCGCTGTCAACAGTACAAAGAGTTCTCCGACGTTACGAAGAAACTGGTTCTAACCTACGCAGACCAGGAACGGGCAGAACCAGGTGTACCACAGCACGAGAAGACCGATACTTGGTGAACACCATGCTTCGAAATCGCTTTCTCACAGGAACTGAACTCACAAATCAGTTTCGACGCCTCGGAGGAAGTAACCCAAGTGCATGGACAGTAAGACGTCGGCTTGCTGAATCTAACTTAAAACCCCTTAGACCTGCAAACGGCCCTAAACTGGAGCGTGGGCATCGTATTTCAAGACTAAGATATGCCCAGAGCCACGTAAATTGGAGTATTGAAGATTGGTCAAAAGTTATGTTCTCCGACGAATCAAAATTTATGCTCTACAAGCACGATGGAAGACACAGAGTGTATCGAAGACCAGGGGAAAGATTCAAGCAAGCATGCATCGAAGAAAAAGTAGCCTACGGTGGTGGGTCTGTACTTGTGTGGGCCGGAATTTCTTCTGAAAGTCGCACAGAGCTGGTGATCATAGAAAACGGCTCTTTAACTAGCGTAAGATATGTGGAAGAAATCCTCAATGATCATGTTGGTCCATTTATGGTCAATTTAGGTGAGGATGCTATATTTATGCATGACAATGCCCGACCTCATACAGGTAGGATTGTGAATGACTACCTTCAAGAGATGAACATTACTCGTATGGAGTGGCCAGCGCGCAGCCCGGATATCAACCCGATCGAGCATGCTTGGGACGAGCTAGGCAGATGCGTAAAACAACGAAACCCTCCCCCAATCACGCTTCGTGAGCTCAAAATTGCTCTCACAGAGGAATGGGAGAATATTCCCCAAAATCGTATAAGGAACTTGGTGTACAGCATGCCAAACCGCGTAAACGCAGTAATGGAAGCACGAGGAGGCAATACGAAGTATTAAAATTCAAGTCAAATCGTAATAAAGTTCAAAAATTTCATGTTTCCTATTTTTGTTTTAAGGAGAGATCAGCAGTTTTTTTCTTTATGTAATTTTGTGTTAATAAAATGTATGGTGACTCATATTTTTTTACTTTCATTTAAGGAGTATTACATTGTCTATTAAATACAATTTATTGCATTAACCTATCATTTTTAGTTTCCGAGATTTTTAACATTCTTTAAGTGACCCGGAATCATTGCTCTCGAGTGTAGTATACATCGCTTCGAATTGGTACTAAATACAAGGTGTCATAAGAATACTCTCGAAAACTTCAAAAGTTAAGGTATTATCTGTATCTATCTGCTTACCAACTGCTTTTTGTATTAGTAACATTACCGAGCACACCTTAAAAAAAATTGTAATCAGTTATTTGAATTGTAATATGCAACTCCGTTTGTTTCAGTTCAATCGCCGACGAAGAAAGCTAAGCTTAATCTGATCGCAAGAGGTAAGTAAAAGTAGAGCTGTTTAGACAGATCCAGGGAGAGTGCACAATACACCCCCTCCCGCCCCCCCCCCCACCAAGGGTGGAATCACGAACTAATCTGACGGTCGCCGCCTTACGTATTCACGTCAACATTTGCTCGACTGTCAAACGTTGGTAGCGTCACCACCCAGCGTATACGTTGGTCACTTTTATTCATGATCATGGATTTATCAACCTTTTTTTAATTTCAACTTTTATCTCGAGAATTAAGTCACAAACGTGGCATTTAATACAGCCGTCTCAAGAAAGCAAGGTCTTAATTGACAAAGCTACAGGTCTACGTTTTTGCACCCCCGTATGTTAAAAACCCCCTGCTATAGAGCGAGACAGAGATAGATTAGTTCCGAACCAGTGGAAGAGATAAAACAACGTCACGTCGTGAACCAGGTAATTCCGAGCTCTTCAGGAATACGTAATAAAGGGTTTCAGGGGATTAGAGTTACAACGTAATTGCACGTAACTTTAATATGAGTCGAGCACTTAGATTTAAACCTGGGACATACATGCCCCATCTTCCCTCCCTACACATTCTACGATGTATGAGAATATAAAGCGTCAAAAGTGTTCATGTTCATGTGAGTTTTTGTATCTAAATGTATTTTAAATACGTTGTAGTTATTTTATTATAGAGTTATTTTGATTAAATCTTAACCGACTTCCAAAAAAAGAGGAGGTTGACAAATCGGCTGTATATTTGTTTTTTTTTGTTTGTTACATTAAAACTCCGCCATTTATAATAAGTAGTAGTGCCATTCAAGTAAACGAAATAGCATATATTCCTTTCCTATGATATTCCTATGAACTAAGTATCATCTTTCTCATAAACAGAGGTAATCACAATTAGGTATTAATTACCCTTATGTACTTTATACTGTACTTTGTGTACACAAAGATTAAAACTTATTAGTTATATGAAAAATGTATGTATGATTCATCATACCATTCACACGTCGCTACGCCGGAACACAGAATAAATAATAGTGCTACGAAGGTCTACGAGCGCTACGAAACGGTGCTACGACAAACTACACCTACCAAATGTATAATAATGATCCTTATAACTCTTTGAATAGAATACATTTTGACTTCAACACGCAGTTAAAAAAATAACTCAGCCACTGTATAATTTTTGGGGTATTATTTTCGCCCTGTGTTTATAGTACCATTATTTTTTTGTTCTGCGTTCAGAAAAACATTAAACATAAAAGAGCTTTGTGTAATTTATTCAAATTGTATCGAGGGAGACATCAGAGATCCGCATACCCTAAAAAGTAATTTAATGTTCATTTAAAACCGTTCTCATGTAATTGAGCCCGTAATTAATTGGGTTCCGCATTAGTAAAGTACTCTACTTTCCTTCCGGGTGTCTGTTTCACTATTTATGACCACGGATCTCTAAAACTTAAACTCTATTTTTAAGCCCTGACGCAAAAACGACGGGGTGTTATAAGATTGACGTGTCTGTGTGTGTCTGGCTAAGGCAACGTAGCTCCTGAATGGATGAACCGATTTTGATTTTTTTTTTGTTCGGAAAGTGAATTAGTCGGGAGTGTTCTTAGCTACCTATGTTGGATGTTGGATAAAAATCGGTCCAAGATGGCCGCCGCCACAAAATGGTGGATTACATATTTTCTCACAACTCTCTCAATATGGGTATCAAATGAAAGGGCTTGATTAGTAGATTACTATACACCTATTCTTTTGATCCAAACTGAACCAACTATGTCAACAATAACATAAAATAATAAAGCACCGTGTTTATCAAAATCCAGAGAGTCGTTTAGCAGTTTTGAGATAACAACAAATGACATAGCGCTCGTGGCATAGCTTGCTTAGTCAATCTTCACTGATAATCTAAGTTAAGTGACGTTCTGCGCAGTCACTATTTGGATGGGTGACCACTAGTGGTATTTACATCTGAGCACTTCCGTGCTTCGGAGGGCACGTTAAACTGTCCCGGCTCTAGCAGTCGTTAAGCCATGACAGAGGCCTTAAGGCGCCCTAGAAACTCCATCACCAGAGTTGGCCGCTAACTCATACGAACGAACGCACGAATAAATCACAACACTACGCCTTTAACATTATTGTCTGTCGCAAAGCTAGGGCGAACGCAAACCGAAAACAAAACGTCTTGTCGAACAGTTAGTGATGTGAAACTTCTTAATTTCTTGACAAACCCTGTCAGTATAACTTTTTTCGTCACAATATGCTTCGTCTTATTTGCTGTTTTCGTTACTTGCTTATTTGATGAGAATCATGCTAAGTACATAATAATATTATTAAGTACACTACGTAATTACACTATATTCTTATTTATTAAAAAAACACAGTTCATTCTCTTGGTATGTGCATATAAAGCAATTTTTAATAGGTAGGTACTAAACAATGCTATAATAGATGGGTAAACATAACTTTATGCATGCTGTGTTCGCTTATAGAAGGCTGTTCGGCCAATTCGAAATCGTTCGATGTGTTTCGTTATAACGAAAACAGCATATGACGAGTGCTTCCTCGTCATATGCGGTTTTCGTTATAACAGAAAATTTATTTTCACGTCTCTAAGTGTGCGACAAAACAGTTTTGTCGATAGATGTGCGTTGGCCCTAAAGTATTTATCTACAACGAAATAGAAGAGTCTGCAATTCTATAAAAGCTCAGTACGTCCCACTCGCGAACAATACTTCGAAATAGCTCGCGCATAATCAAGTTTCGATCTCGCTCTAAAACGCGAGAATTCATTTGTTCGGAGAGAGACCCTATTAAGTATAAAAAACAGTCGACAAATATCATTTACGATGCGAACCTCTCGAGGATCGACTACTGATTTAGTAGCAGATTTAAAGCATTTTAGGGGCTATATTTTTTGACAATTTCCAACATGCATAATTTCTGTTAAGCTCAAGCCACACTCTTTGTTTTGTAAATAATAAAACATTCAGTTTTAAGCTACGTAGTAAAGGTTTGGGGAACGCTCAAAGCTTTTTTAAAAACTAAACTTTAAACTTTGTTTCACGAAAAATTTAATTCAATGAAAATTAATTACATTAAAGCGAAACGTCTGAGACAAAGTTAATTCTCTAAACGAATGAATAAATCAAACTTACTAACTACGAGCCACAAGGCACAGATCGCGTGGGCGGTGGAGATATGCAACTCAGCCGCAGGTGCAATATTGCAAGCTTGCGCTTAGGCATTGGGTGTTGTTATGACTACGGTACTAGCCGGTTGTATAACTCCTCCCTCCTCAAGAGCGAAATTATCGGTTCTCACGGAAGCTGCGATCCGATTATTTCGCCAAAACATAAAACGGTACACAAAAAACACAATAGAAATAATGATTAAAACTAAATACAATAATAGAGTGCCTAAACTAACACTTTTAACCGTTACGCCACTGATACCATTTTCACTTTCACTAAACACACTTTCCTTCAGGTTCAGGATACGTGAAAAATGTTTCAATTCCTCCAGATTGATGTTCTTGATGTTGACGGTAGCCAGTGAAGTCGTATTCATTGATTTCAATTCCGGTAGAGTTACTATCGGGGTAATCTTAAACTGTAAATTCTCTGCAAACGTTCTGCGATAACTTAATTTATACTCGTTCAGGTGAACCTCACAGCCTTCTTTAGTTGTCAGTAAGTAAGTACCATGGAGTGACTCTTTGATGTTATCGTGGGTACATTTTTCCACCACTACTGTTGGTTTCCGAGTAAAAACTATCCAACTATCTAGGCTGATTCTATGAATCTTCGTATCTTCGATGTCAACTGCGTATGGTACACATGAGGTTGGATCCGCCTGGAACTCTAGAAGCTGCTCTGCACAGGTCAGTGTAGGGAACTGAGCTATGTTGTCGCTGTCACATAGGAAATTGTTATCCGCGGTGATCTTCTTGCACGCTTTAGTGACCGGCAGGTACTTCGAATCTTTCGCCAAAAGGTAAGGGAATTCGGGAAAAACTACTACAGTTTTGTTAATGGAATTTTTGTAAATTGGTAAAGAATAAATTTTATAATAATTGTAAATATTTTTATCTGTAAGTGGTACTTCCAATATGAACGTTATCTGGTTTCCTTTTACATAAGTCTTTACTTTAATAAGCCTCTCTAATTTTAACAGATTACTCTCCTCTACTTCATATACCAAATTATTTACTTGCTCTATGGACTTTAATAAGAATAACAATTCGGTAGAGTTTATAATCGACTGATGTAATACAGATACTTTACTAAATGCCAAAGCAGTTTCTATTTCATTTAACGTTACGTAAATGGTCCTGAACATACTCATGAACATATCAAACATACTTAGCACGTAAGTTAGATAGAGACATGTATTTTCTTTAAACTCCTGATATTGAATTAATTCTTCAATTACTTTTAGTCGTTTGTCCAATATTACTGTATTTTCATGGAGTGTTTCAGTACTATTCACAAAGCTATCCAACATTCTGGTGATCAACGTTATCTTTTTATCAATAGCCATTTCCTTCGAGCCGATTCGCGAAATAAAAGAATCGTATCGAATAGCGTCATCGTTATCCAGGTTACCTGAAATTGCCTTAATTAACGACCCAAGGGGATTCACTAATCCTCTCTTATATCTATGTAACGAAGACGGAACCAACTGCCGAAGTTTTACAACAGCTGTGTCACGGATGTAGTCGACTTGAGTTCTCATGCCCATAAATTCATTGACAAAAGGTTTGTGACTATCTACTAAACTTAGAAACTCGCTATATTTTAATAAGTGATAATCTAAATCACTACTTAAACCGCTTAAATCTAAAATCTTAACTATCAGCCACTTATCTTCTTCCTTGAACGCTTGCCCTTCCTTAACAGGTAAAATTCCTGGATTGTTATCAATCCTTTGCAGATGAAGGGCCTGGTACAGGGGAAGTAGAATCACTACGACCAAGCACCACCTGTGGAGGGCGTTTGACATTTTTAATCGGTACTTTTGTCTCTCTCTTGTTTATTTGCATTGAAGCTACATTTCGCTCTAACCTTCCTGTTACTTTAGCTATTTTATATCTTGGCTTATCCTTGCTTTTTCTTGTGTTAATCTCCTTCGTATAGACTATATCACCTGGCTCTAACTCGACATTTTCTCCTAATCTTTTTTCCCTAACTTGTTGTTTTCTTTCTACGATTTTATCCGAAATATATTTATAGAGAAATTTTGTCCGTTTAGCGTGTTCGTTTAACAATTGTTGCATGTACGTTCTTTCGAAGTCACCGTCAAACAGTTTGTTTGAATCCGTATGCCCAAAAACTACCTCAAATGGCGTCAATTCGGTTGTTGAATGAATCGTGTTATTATAAGCCATGATAGAGTACGTCATTATAGAAGCGGCGTCTGTACACTTTTGATCATACTTAGCCAAACGATAAATCTCTATTAATGTAGAGTGAAAGCGTTCTACAACACTAGTCGAATTTGGGTTATTTGGCGTACAAATGTGTAGCTGAATTTTATACATACTAGCGAACTCTTTCATTAAGTCGTTGTTAAATTCAGATCCAGGATCACTACTTATCTTGTTAGGGACACCGTACATTGAGAAGAATTTAATCAATGCGCGAACTACTTCTGGTGTCGATTTGTTTTCAATTTCTAAGGCTTGTCCTAGTTTACTAAATGCATCTACAACTGTCAAATAATAACGATTTTCTATCGAAAAGATGTCGATAAAGATTTCTTGAAAAGGTGCTGATTGTGTCTGGGTTAATTGTATAGTTGGTTTTATCGGTTTCCTATCATACTTCATCTTTTGACAAGCCTCGCACGAATTTATTACAGCCGATATCATGTCTTGCATATTATGCCAAAAATAGTTTCTTTTTATCCTGACCATTGTTTCCTTTATTCCTCTGTGACATGTTTTTCCTTGATGGTGTTGTAATACAATCGCTTTTTGTTCGTTTTCATTTTCAACAAAAATAACTCGTTCAGTACATTCATAAAACTCTACCATACCTTCCTTAAATAGCTTTATAATGACTCGGTTAAATACCTTTCGGTGTTTACTATCTTCAAAGTAGATGAAGTACTTCGCTTTTGGTTTGATGTATTCTTTCAAGAATTGCTTTACTAAATCGTCATTATTTATAGGTAAAAACACTTCAAGAACTTTTTGCTTGTCTCTACTTATATTTTTAACCTGTAATTCTTTCCTAAACCAAGTAAATACTAAAATTTGATTTGGTTTGGTATCTACGGCTTCGTTCAGAATAGGAATTCCTTTGGACTCTAAGTCCTCTCCCGAATGAATAGTTCCTTCCGTACTATTCGATAGAGGTGGTAGTGGGAAGTTGCGCTCTAATTCTGAAGTGTTGCGAACCGTTTCTGTATCAGAAACATCTGCTAAATCTACTGTCTCTATAGGTGGGTCATCGTCGTTGTTAATATTTTTACCTAAAGCCTGAATTTCTCTGGTTACGTCTTGAATGTGTTTTTGAAGTCTCTGCTCTTTTTCATCTACATTAACCTCCATTGATCCGTCGGACGAATCATTGTCCATAGCGTTTACCTTAATGCGCGATAACGCATCGGCGTTCGTATTTTGCTTACCTACCTTATACTTGGTCTCAAAATCGTACTCTTGCAAACGAAGTCGCCAACGAGTTAATTTACTACTTGGTTCCTTTAATGAATCTAACCAAGCTAAAGGACGATGGTCTGTGTAAATAGTAAACTTATTACCGTACAAGTAAGGTCTGAAGTGTTTCACGGCCCACATAACTGCTAAGAGCTCGCGCTCTATAGTGCTATAGCGCATCTCAGTCTCACTGAGAGTCCTACTCGCATACGCAATAGGTTTATCTGTCCCTACAGTACCTTGCGATAGTACGGCGCCTATTGCGACAGCCGATGCATCTGTTGTTAATAGATAGGGTTTTGATGGATCAGGGTACTGTAGTATTGGTGCGTGTGTCAGAAGCTCTTTACATTGGTTAAAAGCATCCACGTACTTCTGGTCTATGACGATTGGGTTCCGCTTTTTCAGACAATTTGTTAAGGGTTTTGTTATTTTAGCAAAATCCTTAATAAAACGCCTATAATAGCCTATGAGACCAAGAAAACTCTTAATCTCTGTTACAGTCCTTGGCATGGGATAGTTTAAAACTGCCCTTATTTTATCGTCGTTAGGCTTAAGGCCTTGGTCGGTGATAGTATGACCTAGATACAAAACCTCCTTCCGTAAAAATTCTGATTTATCGAGTTGTACCTTTAGATTGGCCTTTCTTAGTCTGTCAAAGATTGATTTTAAATCTTTGATGTGTTCCTGCATACTAGAACTATAGATGATTATGTCATCCATATATACTAGACAATGTAACCCCTGGAGCCCCCTAAGAACATTGTCCATAGCTCTTTGGAAGGTCGCTGGAGCTGTCTTAAGCCCAAACGGCATCCTTAAGAACTCGTAATGCCCTGCTTCTGTACTAAAAGCTGTCTTCTGTCTGTCACTCTCGTTAATTTCAATCTGGTGGTAGCCATTGGCTAAGTCTAATGTCGTGAAATATTTACTCCTACCTAATTTATCAAACAAGTCTGTGATATTAGGTAGAGGGTATTTATCGTCAGTTGTAATGTCGTTTAGTCGCCTATAATCGATGACCATACGAAACTTGGCTTCTCCTGATGCGTCCATTTTCTTAGGCACAAGATGAACAGGTGCATTCCATGGCGAGTGGGATTCCGTAATCACGTTGTTTTTTAACAACTTTTCTACTTGGTTTTTAATTTCTTGCGTTTGAACGGGAGGTTGCCTATAAGGCTTTACATAAATTGGGTCTTCATTTTTGGTGCGTATAAAATGCTTTACCTGACTTGTGAAGCTTAGAGGAAGCTGGTCACAATAAAATATATCTTTATATTCCTTACACAAATCTGCGATGTACTTCCGTTCCTCTTGATTCATATGATCTAGCCTAAGTCGCTTCAAGTTTTCTTCTAAAATGTCGTCTACTTCCATATCTTTCATTTCAACGTCATTATAACAATTAACGCTTACTAAATTGTTACTATCAAATTTCTCTACCTTAAATGGAGCTGTAACTACCACAGTCCTTGGCGTCTCTAGGGTATTCTGGATAATGGTGGTTGCATACCCATTTTCACATCTTACAATAGCAGCGGGCATTCTAATACCTTCACAAAATTGTGTGAAATTCATGATTGCTTCTCCAGAATACAGGTCTGTGGGTAGCTTTACTCGCTGTTCGGAACGAGGAGCTATCTCTACAACGTGGTTAGTTATACGTTGCACTATAGGTAAAGTCGTGGTCTTTGTCCTGAGCTTATTATGTTTCAGGTCTATTACAGCCTCTAACTGTACAAGTAAGTCGTTTCCTATAAGTCCGTCATATTGAGCGTCTACATCATAGACATAGAACTTGTGAAATTCAGCGCATTGAAAAGATGGCATTAACGGAATTTCAATAACCTCGTTATGACTACTTGATGCGTGCGTACTTATAACCGTGAAGGGTTCACACAATGTAAACTCGCGGAAAAATTGATGAGCTTTTCGCGGGCTTATGAAAGATCGCGTACTTCCCGTATCTATCATGAATTTACCGTTAATTTCTGGTAGATAGATATACGGCAGCTTAAGCTTTATGTTGCAATTTAATTTTATCACCTCTGGTCTTCTATTGAGGCTAGGGTGTGAAAATTTCCGATTTCCGTCACATTTACGGTCTCATCACTCATCAAATTTTCCTGCTCATTTTCCACTGTCATATCCGCTTGAGGATCATAGTAATCCCCATAATAACCTTCTTCGTAACCATAACCTTCCTGATTTTCATACGCGTCATATCCGTAGCTTTCGCCTAAGTCTAACTCGTTTAACCGGAAGCCTTGAGGCTGATACATCGGTACCTGTGTTTGTTGTTTTAGAGCAGGTGCGGTCCTCATAGTAACATCGTTGCTACCTAACGGATTAGTAGGTTTGTATCCGAATTGGTTTTGAGGCCGATATCCGAACTGTTGTGGTCGATACCCAAACTGTTGTGGCCTTGGGATGAAACCTTGAGGCTGTGTAGCCCTTGGCATGCCGAATTGTTGTGGCTGCATAAACTGTGGTCTATAACCAGTTGGAGCCTGCGGTGGGTACCTATTCACATATGGTTGTCTGTACTGACTGTTTCCCGGAATACCGAACTTGAAACTAGGAGGTGCATTCAGTGTAGGCCTAAAACCACTGGGCTGAAAGGGACCTCGAGCTGGAGTGTTGTGCGCTGATGATGTTGCTGTGCCCGGTGTGGGCTGAGCCTGAGCCTGAGGTTTGAGCATTTTACTACGAAGGCTATACTGCTCATAAAAGTTAACATCCTCCAAAACGTACTCTAGTGCCTTTTCCAGTGTGGTCGGCTTCTTCATTCGAACTGCCCTAATAAGATTTTCGGGCAAATTGTATAAAAATACATTTAGTGCCAGATTATCATAGATGCTTACCTTGCTATTTTTCACGCTCACATCTAACAGTTGGTTCACCTTGGATATCAGTGCTGATCGAACTGACTGTACCCGATTACAAAACTCTAAATAGCTCTCCCCCTGTTTCATTTTTAAGGTTTCCAGTTCTATCGCTATACATTCTTCACTCCTAGGATCACCAAAGTGTTGAACTAACAAAGTCTTAAGTTGTTCCCAGTTATGAATGTCATTTCGCTCACTAATTAAGGCAGAAGCCTCTTCGGTCAATCTACTCGTTATCGTATGCAATACATACTGATCTTGCTCCGCATTACCTCTATATTTATTTATTACATACTCACATTTCCTTATAAATAAGTTTAAATGGCGTTTACTGCCATTGAAAATCGGTATAATGCACACAATTTCCTTTGGAATTACAGTTACTGTCGTCATTTTGAATACCTACTCTATCTACTCTACAAGACTCTACTTGCGTGAAAATTAATCACTTTTTAAATTTAGACACAAATTATATGTATCTAAATAACTTACATACTATTTCAGAATTTCCTACAATAGAAACCCAGAAAACGTTATAATGGAAAAAGTTCGATTCCGAATATAACAAAACACAATAAGCACAAACGGTAGGAAAGGATGGCAAAAATTCTACTCACCAGCCAGTCACCATCATGCTCCTTCGCCTCCCGATAACTTCACAAATTTATTTGGTTCGAACAGATCCGATTCGTCGGAAAACTCGAGAAAACTCGTGATAAATCCCGTGGAAAACTCGGAAAATCTGCCCCGGCTGCGCCAGTAAAGGTTTGGGGAACGCTCAAAGCTTTTTTAAAAACTAAACTTTAAACTTTGTTTCACGAAAAATTTAATTCAATGAAAATTAATTACATTAAAGCGAAACGTCTGAGACAAAGTTAATTCTCTAAACGAATGAATAAATCAAACTTACTAACTACGAGCCACAAGGCACAGATCGCGTGGGCGGTGGAGATATGCAACTCAGCCGCAGGTGCAATATTGCAAGCTTGCGCTTAGGCATTGGGTGTTGTTATGACTACGGTACTAGCCGGTTGTATAACTACGTTTACAATGATGAAATTCTGAGCGTTGCCAAAATAAAAAAGTAGAATATTGTAAAAAAGTGGCGGGTAGCAGCTAGTAAATAATAGTGTAGTTTTACAGACGTCATTTGTACAGTTCACGTTTGTTATCTAGTTGTCTAGAATTACATAATTTCACCACCGCTCCCAGTGGGTTTCTGCCGTGTTCGACATTATCTTTCTCAGTGAGATTTGTAGAACGTTTCTGAGCATAAGACCCCTGACTTTGTTTTTTTTTCATCTACCGCCGGTTGGCACTCTATTCAGCTGATTTGAATAAGCTCAATGCATTTCACTCACTGATCGGTAAATGGTTTTGGATACTGGTTGATTTTAGGAAAATTCGTATTCTACTTAGCATTGCGAAACAATCAATCATTTACTGAAAAACATGTTGCCAAAATGTGAAATTTTGGACTTATACTACATTTGAGAGCCATCTTTATACGGAAAAGAAAATTTGTTGATATATGTTAAATTCATCATCAAATCAACCTGAAAAAGTCCACTACTGAACAATAGACCTCCCTACTTTAAACTTTTAATATAAAGACATTTTCAAGGAAATAAGAAATCAGAAATCATTTATTTGCAGAAACAGAATCATTTATAGAAGCAGTTGTGATGAAGCAATGTGACACGATAAATAAAGACATTTAACTCTCCGTAATACGTGTAGCGTATTCCAAATAGAGCTTAACAATAATCCTATTTAAAAACAACGCATATCGCGTAAGCTGTAATATCCACTTATTAAAGTCTTGTATGGAAAATGTGAAATTATTGTAATCCTTATGACAGTGGCGAGTCCGGGATTTCAGTTCGGGAGAGGTTGGCCCAGGATTTTGGTCAGGGGGGGGGCTAAATCTAAATATTGAATGATACAGTTGTAAAATACATAAGAAATGAGTATGGTATTCAGATGAATACGATACTCATTTCTTATATAATCAAGCACATTGATGCACTTAAAAAACAAGTTTATAATTATTTGATCTGGAAAGTTATAATAAATCAAAAAAAAAATTTAAAAGAAATATTTACCCCAGACGGGACTCGAACCCGCAATCCCCGGGTTAGAAGCCCGATGCCTTATCCATTAGGCCACTGGGGCTGGCGAGAGAGGCTTGGAATTTTCAGTACACATTAATCTTCGTATCGAGCTTTTCACGGGCTTTTAGTAACTAAGATAGGTTGTGTAATTGAATTATTTATAGGTTCGAAGGTTTATTTGTTGTATTTTACATTTATCATTAGATAGTTAGTTACATCTGCTTTTTATTTACTGAGAAAAATCACAGAAAAAAAAACCTAGGTACCTATACAATATTCAGAGATTTTTTGTAATATTCTGAGTTGCTTGTCAACCGCGTACCATATTCTAGGAACTTCAAGATCAAAATCAAATTCAGTGATCTCATTTCACAAAAACAGATCACTGTATTAGAAAATCTGTAAAAGTATAAAGCCAACTCAGCATCGATCTCGTTTGTGAAAATTAAATAAAACTATGAAATAAACTTACGTTAGACAATGTAAAATCCTAACTTGTAAAACCCGTCTCAACGTTGAGAAGCTTCTTGTCAAAACTAAACAAATAGCAGCTTCAATTGAGAGGTGGCTATAAGTAATCAACGGTTTTATAAGTAAGGGCGACTTGCACCAGAATCGCTAAACACGTTTAACTATTAAATAGCATTTAGCGAGTTGTCAAGTCATATAAATACGTCAGATTTAAATCTATTTAGCTGTTAAACACGTTTAGCGATTCTGGTGCAAGACGCCCTAAGTCTGTGATTGTATAACAAGACAAATTGTCAAATAGTAAAGCTCATAACACTACGTGGTATTCTGCAAGCGCACTCAGCGACCAAGTCGCAGCGGCCAGCGCGGGGCTCACATATCTGTTTCCTCTTCAATATCACCCAGGTGATTAAAAAAACGAAACGAAATAGTTTTTAGGAAGATGGATGCAAGCGAGATCAAACGATCATACAGGATCATACTACTGAATCCATACAATGTCTAGCGACAAAACTATCAGAATCAATAGATGCGACTGCTTGTCTTTTCTGAAATGTAAAACAATCTCAGAAATGAAATCAGTGGATGCAACTCAAAAATTATGTTTAACAAACTATTTAAGTACATTCGTTTAAACTTATTTTAAAAAATCTATCTTTCACATGCTCTCAAAATCTAACTAAAGACGAGTATATTCTAAATGATCCTTGTGATTTTATTGAATAAAGAAATTTTGACTTTGACCATCCCGATCGCCTAGTTTGGCCATACTTGGATCGCTCGACCACGGCAACCGATATTTTGAACTCCAGTTGGCCGCCACGTGCGTTCGCAGCCTTACAAATCTTACAATATGCTCTCAATTATTGGTGTAGTGACACACAAATATTAACCCAACAGTTAAGCAAGTAATAGGGTATGTTTAATATTGTCTGCGTGATTCAAGCTGGACCCTAACTCAGTCAACTGCCCCTATCTATTACCTATTAGCCCCAAACGACGTAAGTCGGTCGCCAGAGGGCAAGTTTCAAAGTTCATATAATCTTTGAGCCCACGCAAAATACATAGGCTCAGGGTAGACTGTCCTGCCGTTTTCATGGCATCAAATATTGATTTAGGTTAGTGAATATTTTAGTAATAAATGAAGCAATCTGTATTTGTTATTTCATAAATGTCAGGCGTCACAGCTCAGTCGGTATTAGCTCTGCCTTCCGTGTTATGGGTCGTGGGTTCAATTCCCACTGAGAACAAACATTTGTGTATGGCAAACAGGTGTTTATTCTGTCCGAGTGTCGGGGCTATGTATTATAAGTATGTACTTACAAAAACACATAGTATTCTTTCAGCAATCTAGTTCCCGTATCACAAGCTTTGCTTAGTTTGGAACTAGAGGGCGTTGTGTGAAATGTCCATAAATATTTATTTATTTTTGAAAGCAATAAATTTTAAAAAAGTAATGTACAGATTTGTTTTGTATATCAAAGTTGGATCAGTTATCCAAGAATTACCAATACATATACTATTACCATACCTGAATAAAAATCTCACTGGTTTGCGTGCTTTTTTTAAAAAAAAACGTTTTGTTTGCAGTGAGGATGGGCGGTCACTCGAAGAGGCACGTCATTGGCTGCGTGTTGCTGGCTGTGCTGGCGGTAGTTGCAGCTGCTTCCTACGACCGAGAGCGGCTCGAGATCGCCAAGCAGATCCTAGAGGAAGTACCGTTGACTGACGGGTAAGAAAATAACCTTTAATATTAATAAAATGAATTGTTGATGTGCCAACTAAACGCCGGCTACTGTAAATATGAGATGACAATATTCCGCTCTGTAATTGCCTTTCACTTCATAGGCGGGATGACGTCATTGAAGAAAGTATTACGTCAATAACGTTTTTGGAGCAAGTACTATGTAGTCTACATATTTATATTGCGCGATAGATTTTATAGAACATTTATTTTATTTTATATTCGACCTCTTCAATAACGAACACAATAAGACCATCACTTTTACGTCTCAGAATAGACACAATACAATACTAAGTAGGGCACGTCCTCGGAGATTTCATCTTATTGGAACCATTAGCTAATACTGTGATATAAATATATCTATTACAGCATTTTATAAAGAAAATCACCATGTTGTGAAGATGACCCTGATGCTGTGAAAATCACCACAAAAGCGTGTTTTCCTTATCCTCAGGCACAACGACCTTCCGTGGAACATCAGAAAGTTCCTACGCAATCAGATCAATGAGTTTGAGCTGAACACTGACCTGACTGTGGTGGAACCCTGGTCCATCTCCAAGTACTCCCACACCGACCTGCCGAGGATGCGCGAGGGCATGGTGGGCGCTCAGGTAAACTTCATGTAGAAATAGAAATTATTTATTTTACGCAACATACAATAAGGTACATATTTACTTAATAATAAAACAATAACATGCGTAAAAAAGGAACCCACTCATCAAATGCTTTGGGTGCACGGTGGCTCCTTTAGCGCTGGTTTTCAGGGGTGCCGAGAGTGGAGTATCAGGCTCAATCATTTATTACTACACGTGTTCCTTGAATAAATATTATTTTGTTTTTTTTTTTTTATTACTAGGATTGTCTATGCAAGCTGCACCACGAGCCTCAATCGAAACACTATAATTTAATTTATTATTTAAAACTTAAGTATGTTAACAAGCTGACAGTTTACCCAAAGCGCTTACTATCATAATTTAAAGCTTAAATACAATGCTAAAGACTTACAAATAATGTGAAGGCCATTGTTAAACCGTCCCTTCACACCCACACAGAAACTTTTCTTTGTAAATACACTCGAGAGCAATGATTCCGGGTCACTTAAAGAATGTTAAAAATCTCGGAAACTAAAAATGATAGGTTAATGCAATAAATTGTATTTAATAGACAATGTAATACTCCTTAAATGAAAGTAAAAAAATATGAGTCACCATACATTTTATTAACACAAAATTACATAAAGAAAAAAACTGCTGATCTCTCCTTAAAACAAAAATAGGAAACATGAAATTTTTGAACTTTATTACGATTTGACTTGAATTTTAATACTTCGTATTGCCTCCTCGTGCTTCCATTACTGCGTTTACGCGGTTTGGCATGCTGTACACCAAGTTCCTTATACGATTTTGGGGAATATTCTCCCATTCCTCTGTGAGAGCAATTTTGAGCTCACGAAGCGTGATTGGGGGAGGGTTTCGTTGTTTTACGCATCTGCCTAGCTCGTCCCAAGCATGCTCGATCGGGTTGATATCCGGGCTGCGCGCTGGCCACTCCATACGAGTAATGTTCATCTCTTGAAGGTAGTCATTCACAATCCTACCTGTATGAGGTCGGGCATTGTCATGCATAAATATAGCATCCTCACCTAAATTGACCATAAATGGACCAACATGATCATTGAGGATTTCTTCCACATATCTTACGCTAGTTAAAGAGCCGTTTTCTATGATCACCAGCTCTGTGCGACTTTCAGAAGAAATTCCGGCCCACACAAGTACAGACCCACCACCGTAGGCTACTTTTTCTTCGATGCATGCTTGCTTGAATCTTTCCCCTGGTCTTCGATACACTCTGTGTCTTCCATCGTGCTTGTAGAGCATAAATTTTGATTCGTCGGAGAACATAACTTTTGACCAATCTTCAATACTCCAATTTACGTGGCTCTGGGCATATCTTAGTCTTGAAATACGATGCCCACGCTCCAGTTTAGGGCCGTTTGCAGGTCTAAGGGGTTTTAAGTTAGATTCAGCAAGCCGACGTCTTACTGTCCATGCACTTGGGTTACTTCCTCCGAGGCGTCGAAACTGATTTGTGAGTTCAGTTCCTGTGAGAAAGCGATTTCGAAGCATGGTGTTCACCAAGTATCGGTCTTCTCGTGCTGTGGTACACCTGGTTCTGCCCGTTCCTGGTCTGCGTAGGTTAGAACCAGTTTCTTCGTAACGTCGGAGAACTCTTTGTACTGTTGACAGCGACACACCGACAGTCCTGGCTGTATCGCGCTGACTCCGGCCGGTTTCCAGCATTGTAAGTATTCTGGTGCATTCTTCAGGCGTAAGCGACATAATTTCAGCTTGAATAATGAATATAGAGCACTATCAACATGGTTTATATACCCACATAAATGACAGATTACAAACAAAAGCAAAACCAAATGCTGTAATTTCGTAGTTCCATCTTCGAAAGTGGCCCTTTTTCAAATTTGATTTTTTTAAGATATAACTTTACAATAACTAAGAAGTTTTAATACCTTCATTTAAGGAGTATTACATTGTCTATTAAATACAATTTATTGCATTAACCTATCATTTTTAGTTTCCGAGATTTTTAACATTCTTTAAGTGACCCGGAATCATTGCTCTCGCGTGTATAACTATTCGAATATTAGCTATAGTACTTTAGTCTTGTCTACGTTGAAATAGGTCTAATGGCCTCCTCCAGAAGCTAGTTAGTTCCAGATTCATCTTATTGGAGTTTCCACTTTCTAAGAGTAATCTTGGAGACTGGATCTGTAAGTTTGCACGATTCGCTAACAGAGCGAATTACATTTAAAAGCAAGCATTTGTCGCTATTACATTTTTAAAGTTATTTTATACTAATAATTTATAGAACAAGTCGACGGCCCATTTGATGTTACCGAAGTACCATTCCTGGACCGTAAAGGTTTTTTTATTTATTTAAATAGATGGAAACATATTATAAACTCGTACTATAGCACTAAAGAAACCACAAGGTTTATAGGGATAATGCAATTTGAGTCCATATCGATAGCCTTACATTAATATTGAAATTAGGTAAGTAATTATTATAAGAATAAATTATATATATTTGTAACAAAGAAGATACACACAAACAAAGAAATAGCAACAGGAAAACAGATACAACACATGTAGGTAGCAGATAAAAAAGAAAAACGGGAAAAAAAAGCGCTAATAATTACAACCTAAAATAAAGTTTAGAATATTAGGCCTTTTGCATCTGAACTTATACCACAGATACCATAGTGTTTATTAAAAATGGGGTTAGACAACTGTTGCGTGCTGAAAATGTGGTACATCCTAAGAAAGTTGTTGGAGGCGTCAGTCGCTCGTTTATTTTAATGCTTTTCGTTCCAAATGTAACAATTCACACGCGCACCCTTTTAGTTTCTAGGTTGGTTTTTCAAGTTATTTTTAAGAGCTCATCGGTAGTACTACAGAATAAGAACTGGGGATAAAAACGCGCGAAGTTGAAATGCGACCTCGAACTGAAAGACGAAGCATAGAACGGCCCGCAGACTCTGTAAAGGTAACTGAAAGTAGGTGGACAATTTGTTCCGGACACATATTAGATATTGAACTGACACCTAAAATCACCTATTTATATAAAACAATCCTAAATGATCCTTGTGATTTTCTTGAATAAACTCTTTTTAACCCGTGACGCAAAAACGACGGGGTGTAAGTTTGACGTATCTGTGTGTGTGTGTCTGTCTGAGGCAACGCAGCTCCCGAACGGATGAATCGATTTTGATTTTGTTTTTTTTTTTGTTTGAAAGGTGAATTAGGCGGGAGTGTTCTTAGCTATGTTTGATGAAAATCGGTCCAAGATTCGGGGGTTTTTTAAATTTTTAATTTAATTACATGTTTGACTTTAACTTGCTCGGACTCCTACTAAATAGTCATGAAATGAATAAAAATGTTACCTCAAAATAAAAAACAAAGAATTTTCAAGCGAACTTTATAATCGACCCCTTGTAATTGGCCGCGTGTCTGGTCGCTAAGTGCGCATGTAGCCTTACGCTCACGTGTGAGCTCGAAACCTAACGATGTTAATACATCAGGCAGACAAATCGCAGGTCGACGGTCGCGGTCGGTGAATCAAACAAACGACTTCATTTTGCGTTTCGTGTTATCACGGTCCGCAGACCCTTGTGTCAGCCCTGAAAAATCTAGTAAAAGTACATTTGCGTATCAAATATGAGCGTAGTTAGTAGTTCCATAAAGTTCAAAATCAATAAGTATTTATTATTTATTTATTATTATTTCAAAAATTACACATGTTTAAAATTATATAGTACTAGCAGTTACCCGCGACTTCGTACGCGTCTACAGTTTCCGTGTACATTATATTATCTGTGCGTGTACCGAGCGGATACTTTGAGAAACTTGACATTACACCTCATTACACCAAACTCGTGCCTACTGGAATGTCAAACGCTAGTTGTTAGACCAAAGAGGTAGTACTACGCCCTGTCAAACTGACGTGACATGACATGACAATGAAATCCTCTTGCCAATTGGCGCTGCTAATCCTTTTCGTTCGTTTTATCCTGTAGATCCTGTTAATTATTCGGGATAAAAAGTAGCCTATATGTCAATCCAGGTTACGAACTATATATATGCCAAGTTTCATCCAAGTTGGTTCAGTGGTTTTGACGTGATTGAAACACAAACATCCAAACATCTAAACTTTCGCATTTATAATATTAGTAGGAAGGATAGGATAGGATAGGATTATTTCAAAAATTACACATGTTTAAAATTATATAGTGCCTTAAAGCCAAAGTATGGCTTGTCTAGGCACTAGGTTCTCGTAGGTATAATACTAATCGATAGAACGAGCGCATGCACACCACACTGACAAATTAAATTAAATAACTTACTCTTGTAAATAAATTACTCTTGCTCGCGACTTCGTCCGCGTCCCATTTTAACCTGTTGATTTTCCGGGATAAAAAGTAGCCTATGTGTTAATCCAGGCTACGAAATGAAATGGACGTAACCTCTTAACATCAGGTGGGCCATCGGTTTGTACCATCACTGTATAAAAAAAACTTTTGACAGAAGTTGAAAGGCGATTCTAAGTAAGACATCTATTGATTGTAGCGCACTAAGCATATGTTGAGAACCGCGCACATGGCGGCTTCAGCGTGTAACATTCTAATAATCCAGGGAAAAATATTTATAGCAGACATAAATTCAAATTAGACCATCCTATATACGGCAATAATCCCCCTCCATGGTACATTCAACGTGCCCCAATATAGGAATGGGTTCACGGAAACTTGTAAAATTATATTTATCGACGTTGAATGGTACGCATTTTATTACACGCGGAGTAATATTTTTGGTGAAGAAAAACATCTTTACTGCTAGCCCACATCAGATTCCATTTCATTAGCGTTTGCTGAAAGCATTGTGTGGACATCTACTACCAATAATGATTCAATAGTGATGTTTGTGTTACACTGCGCAATGACGCTGTTATTTCGCAAGAGCCCGCGTCATTACAAGAGACTGCTGCGCAGTGGAACCCAAATATCACAAGCGAAACTTCGTTGATCATTATTCGAAAGAGAAGCCCAGTTTAGAGTATCAAAAAATCCCAAGCCTTCTTTACAGTAAAATAATGAATAAGAATAATTAAATTATATTAAATTATAAATTAATTAATTAAATATAATTCCTATAGGTCCCTTTCAACAGGTATTTTTAATGTAAATAATGATGAAACAAGCCGATGGCTCACCTGATGTTAAGTAGTAACTTCTATTGATAACAATGCATTGTCTCACTGAGCACGTCCACTGTGTTAAATTTCTTGCAATGTTTATAGGTTCGAAAAATCGTGCTATAATATTCATTGTATTAACGTGCAATATTATTACGGGCTCAAAACCTTAAAACGCCTTACCAACAGATGTGTTATTTCAAGCGTGCCCTAAGTGTAGAATAACCCAAAATTTCTGGATGAAAATTAATGAAATTTCATGCCATTGTACCTCCGACTTATTTCATAAGCAATTTGCGCCAAAAAAATCCGTTATTCAAAAAATTCTTCTGGAATATTCGTTAGGCAAATGAAAAAATAATATTTGGCTTTTTTGATAACACTGTCGAAAAGAAAATTATCTTACCAATAAATTTTATTTTTCTTTGTTTATTTTCATACACCGTAGCAGTGGCTACGCCGTAGCACGTCTACGCCGTAGCAAGTTCGTAGGCGTAACTAGAACCTTCTACCTATATCGTTAGGCGACATCAAAAGCCCGTAATAGGACTCCCAAATTGCTTTGCGAAGTGTTTCACGTTATCGTCTCGTAAAAGTTTCGGGACTTCCCACGCTAAATACAGAAACTAGATTTACACACGAAACATATATTTTTACAACCGCACAGTGATGCTCGCATTGCGATAACTTTATGAATATCCATGATTGTAATTACATGTATGTTCATGTACCTATCTAAAGTGGTAGTCAGAACCAATTCCAAATATAACCTAAACAATACTTTCAAAATCTAAATCCAGATTTCCTTTAAAATATATTTCAGTAAGAAAAAAAACGTTTTGATAACATCTTTGGCACGCAAAACAAATCACTCTTCCTGTTTCCCTTCTCATGCAAAATTCTGGTTTATACCCTTGGGATAAGATCCTGTTTCCTTTGTTAATATTTCCGTAATTGAATGTAAGGGAAGGCTCTGGTTATAAATTGGCAAAAGGATTGATATTAGGGTGAACTACAACTGTGAACTTATTCGAGGGTTTTACTTGTGGCATGCAAAAAGGGCTGACCCGTGTTTTCATTTCTCTTGGGAAGAATAGATACTGACGTAGAATATTGAGAGAAGATTGGTGTGTCTACGTAAGGGAGGTCGCACACGAGCAACCTTTCAAAGTCAAAATTTCAAAATGCAATAAAATCACAAGCATCATTTAGAATCGTCTTATATAACTAGGTGATTCTAGGTGATTTTTTGTCTCCACAACCCTTACATAAAAGCTACGGAAAAGCTAAGCTTTCTCTTTTATACATCTAAATAATGGAACAAGCCGATTGTCCACCTGATGCATTGCATTGCCTCACTGAGCATGTCCACTGAGGACGTGCATTGCGATGCATTGCACTACGTCCATCACTCTAAGACTTAAAGGTGTTAAGTCTCATGTGCGTGTAATTAGACCGGCACCCATACCCTTCAAACCGGAACACAGCAATGCGAGCATCACTGCTTAGCGCACGAAATAAGTGCGGTGTAGTACGGACGTAAACTATAAAATACTAGCAGTTACCCGCGACTTCGTACGCGTCTACAGTTTCCGTGTACATTATATTATATGTGCATGTACCGAGCGGATACTTTGAGAAACTTGACATTACACCTCATTACACCGAACTCGTACCTACTGGAATGTCGAACGCTAGTCGTTAGACCAAAGAGGTCCACTACGTCCTGTCAAACTGACGTGACATGACAATGAAATCCTCTTGCCAATTGGCGCTGCTAATCCTTTTCGTTCATTTTATCGTGTAGATCCTGTTAATTATTCGAGATAAAAAGTAGCCTATGTGTCAATCCAGGTTACGAACTATATATATTATGCCAAGTTTCATCCAAGTTGGTTCAGTAGTTTAGACGTGATTGAAACACAAACATCCAAACATCTAAACTTTCGCATTTGTAATATTAGTAGGATTTTGTAGTAGTAGAGCTTCTTGTGATGGTAGTATTGGATAACCAACAAAATTATACGTTTAGACTGCACATGTATAATTTAGTACCATTTAAGTAAGCAAATGTTAGAGGAGACATCGTCAGTGTGTCACCAAGTAACGACCCATGGTCTAGTTAATTGACAAGAGGCAGTCGAGACTGCACCACTGGTTCAGTTAGCCAGGTTTTGGTAACTAGGGTTAACACTCTAAGTCAAAATTTATTTATTCAATGACTGAACTTAATTCAAATAATCCACTTGAAACTCGCAAAATTATCTGTCGAAATGACGGACAGAAGCCATTTAAAAGAGAAGAAGAAAATCACAAGGATCATTTAGAATCGACTTGCCGGTTACAACGTTTATGTTCACCGTTGCTGCAACTCGAATTCCAACATGTTTGTCTGTTTAACTATATCATATGTTTTAGAAGTTTCTCAATATTTTCTTTAACTTAATATGCAAATATTGGCTATCACCAATAGGTGATAGGCTTTCCATTCTATGAACCAACGGTAGGTATTGTAAATATCGCAACTATTCTTCCTGGAAAAAATACTATGGCTTAAAAGACAACAACTCGACTAACTAGACTTGTTGTAGACTCTAAAAATTCAGAACTCCATCTACTGACCATATAGTTGATCGAAAACTGACCACGAGTTAGTAACTGTCGTTTTTTTTATGAACTTACGTACTATCGGCAAAATTTCCGCCTTACCACTTTTGAAACGGTTTCGCTTGCAAGCAGTTAGCTACCTGAACCCGCCTTTTTCTTTTGTCCTCTTATTTTGACCAACCAGAGATCTAAACATCTATTTATTTTTATGACGGCCCATTGTTTTCCTAACTTTGACACCCGAAATAATTTGCTTCTATTGGTATTCAAAAATTAACGGCTAGTCAGTTCACAGAAAATGCACCCTTAAGGTGGTAAGGCAGAACTTTTGCTGATGGTACATAAATATTATTTATCTCACACAATAATAAATGCGAAAGCTGCAGAACGCAGTGTCATTAAAATATAGTGCAATCACATCAAGAACAAACCAAGTAGAAGTTCAAAGGACAGCCCTATAACCTCTATACTCGTAAACTCAAGTGACAGCCCTGCGTGTCACGTGCATGAATAATGCAGGTTGTGAACCCACTACACGGCACTGATAAAGTTCATATGAGCTTGGTGCCATGCCAATGTAAAGTCATGGCTTAATACTTATGCTACTAATATTATAAATGACTAAGTTTAGATGTTTGGATGTCTGTGTTTAAAACACGCTGCAACTACTGTTCCGAATTGGATGAAACTTGGAATATATATAGTTGGTCTAGACTTTCACATTTATAATATTAGTGGGATGTGATTTTGAGCGAATATTTTTGAAGTTTTCTATTCTCTAGCGAAAGAGATAGTTTTTACATGAAAGAATGACTGAATCGAAGTTGATAAATTAGATATAAAACTAATAAACACAATTTATAATTTAATAAGGCTATATTTGTATTATAATAAATTCGAACAGAATACTGTGTTCAAATGAATATTCTTACGTAGGCAGGTACAGTTGCGAACATGAGTATTTAACTAATTGAGTTTTAAAATCCAACCAATTGATGTCGCAAAAAGTACAAGCAATTCTGTAATTGCATTTTTTTTATTAGTATATTAATATTTACTTAAACTCTTAGAAAAGTTACAGAACAAACAAAAGCTTCCAAAAAAAATCTTAAAATTGTTGAAAAGAAATCAAATCGTTTATTTGCTAGAAAATTATGATTCTTACAGATGTTAACTTTTTGCCCATTGAACAAAGGAATAAACATTTCATTACGAAAAACGCCAGAATTTCGTCGGAACTTTGGAAATGTCATATTTGGACGCTTGTCACAAGTATGTTTATTGTACATTTCAGATCTAAGTGTTCGCTAATCAAGCCGTTAATGTATAACTAAGAAATGTGCTCACGCCTTCGTGAGCACAATTGCAGCATGTCCTTTGTATAAAATGTCGTTGTCCTTGCCAATAAGGTGGGCATCAACGAATGGTGTTGACTGTACCTCTTATAATCCATCGCATGCAGAACTGGAATTGAACTGAAATGTAAACTGACTAAAGCGTTTCATCTGAAAGCAATCTCCTTTTCATTCCTACGCAAATATAATCCACTTGGGAACTTTTTTACAAACGCCAGGTGCAATAACTTCAGTATATAGAAATGAGTATACTCGTAGTAAAGAAATAAATACTTACACAAAAATTAAATAAACTATATTCACGATTAGGTTTAATTACCGAAGTATTCACCACAAAATGCCTACAAGCGGGGATTTTAATCTTTTTTTACTGGAATCTTCACCGATTACGTCATCATAACACACCAAGTATACCTACATACATACTGCTCAACATCCTTGAAGGAAGACTAAGCAAGGCAGTAAAGAGGCATTCCCTGCCTACTTGACCTGTTTCCTGTTAGACGTTCGTGCATGCCTATTTAAGTTAATTGTAATTAAAAACAGTTGTCATTATAAAGAGAATAAATTTATTATGAACCATTTATAAGGAAAATAAACTTAATAACTATTTCTACTTGTTAAAAAAATTTATGCCTATTTCACTATTTTATGATTACGCTAACCATCAGCTATTTTCCGTCTCTACTTTAAACTTGACAAAAACAAAGATAGAAATACTTTGATGTGACGGATAGCGTTATTCAAAGATGTTGAAACAGGCCCTTATTCAATGAACTAAAAAATTTATTTTAGCAACTCTAGTACCAGTTACATGAACTTGTTTTTTACAATCTTGGTTCCGTGGTCCTCGTATTGCTTTTTCGTCACCCACATTTTCTTTGAATCAGACATACCAGCGAAAGTGGCGCCACCTAGCCAAGCCACCGTGTAAGACTCCGGAGAGAATAGCACACTCACCGGCTTGTGAGTCAGCTTCTCGATCTCCGTACTCAGTCTCTGATTCAACCCTGGGATGGAGGCCAACCCTCCGCACAGCACCACCGCTTCATATAACCCTGTTCTCAGCTCCGCGTCGCACTTCATCGCCGCTACGACAACTGCTTTCTGCAGCGGTAGAAAAGCAGTCTTTTTATCGCACACAAAATCAGGTTGGATCATTAGTTCTGCCGTCATGAAGGCCTCCTGACCGACATCGATGAGTTCTCCACTCGGGAGCTTGTACATCCTCTTGTGGTTCTTTCGAGACATGGCAACGTCTTGGGTTAAATACATGAGTTTTTTGATCTCTTCTAAGGTGGTGGGAGTTTTAACGTCGATGTTCCTCTCGGTGAGGCTTCGTTTGATGAAGTTGGAGATTTGTCTGCCGGCTAGGTTGGTCTGCATGTGCGCGTAGGCGATGGCGCCTCCTTCGTAGACGGGGACGATGTCTGTGGAGTCATAGCCGAGGTCTACCGACAGGCCTGTGGTGTACCCAGACCCGTACAGCGAGAGGACACTCTGGGACTGCACACAGAGAGCTGGTGCATTCAGGGTCTCGAAGAATACCTCACAGCATTTTATTCTGGAATAAAAAAACAGATGTTGTCATTGTTTTTCAAGTATAGAAACAAAAAGGACACAATATTTTACTCAGCGAAGATAAACAATAAATAAAATGCAAGCAAATCAGGGATGCATCTTCTGCCTTTTCATAGCAACCAAATTGAAACATGTCTACGTAAAAGTGAATGTTCAATGTCAGTTAGATATAACTATTTGATTTCTGCACCTTTTAACCAAACTGAATCAATTGAACCAGACAGACACAGAATACCCAAATAGAGGGTTCAATCAAAAAAAAAATATTCATAGCAGCATCTAACTTTCAGTGATAGTATATGGACCGACTAACGAATCCGTGAATTCAGCCGACGAATCACCTTACCGCCAGGTGTAATAGTAACCTTAGCATTACGCAAATCATTTAAAACTAAAATAGGACAGAGTTATTAGCGATTTTAACTAATCAAGTTAAAAGCATTGTAGATTTTACATTGTAAACATGATAACCAACGTTTTTTTTTCCATTACCGTATATAGTAGTTGAGCTTCTTGTGAAAGAGCTCGTCTGGGTTCAGTACTAGCACCGTACCTATTTCGTGCGCCAAGCAGTGATGCTCGCATTGCTGTGTTCCGGTTTGAAGATCTTTATGTCTTAGAATGATGGGCACAGTGCAATGCATCACAGGGCACATTCTCAGGGACGTGCTCAGTGAGGCAATGCATTGTTATAGGCAGTGGTTACCATCTAACATCAGGTTGGCCATCGGCTTGTTCCATCATTAAGTAGTATAAAAAAATGGTAACCAACATTTTTGATTTGAATTACACTTGGCGGTAAGCCGAAGCCGATGAACACAGCGGCGGCCTATAATTTACAGCCAGATTGGTCGATCTTTACAGAAACTATCTATCATAGACCGAGAGCTCAAAGTGGGTTTGGTCGCGATTGAAGCGCCGGATGCATACCAAGTGTGCGTACAATGCCTGGCCGTTGTTATGACACATTACTTTACCCTATAAGAAGTTGTATTGTGCCATACATACAGAACTTTATTACTGGTTCGGCTTATGCTAGGATTGGGTGTTTTCTTCAGATATTCCACGTGTAACGGTGAATGAAATGGCATATCTATAGTAAGGAAGATGACGATGCATTTGCGATAGATATCGGTACCTTGTTATATATAGCTAGTGGCCAACGAGTTTCGACGGAGTTTAAGGCCGCCTCAAGGCGTCCCTTCATGGCATAATGACTGCTAAAGCCTAGGCCTACAGTTTAACGTGGCCGAAGCAAAAAAACACGGTCACCAGTCAACTCGATCGGTAAAGAATGAATAGAATAAGAATAGAATAGAATAAGAATCATTTATTGTAAAACTGTGTAGAAGAGATCTTATGGTAGAAAAAGTTTCAACAGCCTACTCTTTTAGGGCGTACAATATTTTATTATACCTAATAATGATGCACGTTTGAAAACCAAATCCGACGCGTTTTAAAGTGATTGTGCCAATACAGCAGACGCAAAGTGTAGCACACAGGCTCGTGATAGATACATGTTCGGTTTTGATAACAAATACCTATTCATGAGCGTTATCAATGAGAACTGAACCCAGTCTAGCTGGGCTAATTACTCCGAAGTCACTATAGCCCTTGTTCGTTCGTTCGTACGAGTTAGTAACCAACTCTGGAGATTCTAGCTCTGAAACCAATAGTTGTAACAATTTAATAGTTGTTAAATATTGGAGACGATTTTAGAGAATTCTCTTAATAAATACGTGTCGTAGTAAAAATAAAATCAAAGATTCAACAAAGCGCCGATAGTATATAGTGGTCACAACGGATCTTTGTCCCTCTGTATCTGCGTAGAACAGATTTTTGGGTAATTAGAGGTGAGCGTTTTTTTCCGCACGACAGTACATGCGCAATCGTTTGTTGCACCTAAGTTATTAGGGATAAAGATCCGTTGTGTGTACTGTACAAGGCAGGATGGAGGGCAAGAGATCCCGGGATCAACCAATCATGTGGCAACCAGCATAATTCCAAATATCCTTTCTAGGATATCATCGGGTAAAAGGAGAATACTTAGATTGTCCCTTTCAAAGAGTAGGTACTCTCGGTACTGTTATATAGGGAGCCTTAGGGGTTTGTTCAACCACAGACTAAATACCAACCTCGTATAGCCACGGAGCGGAAAACCTACAGAACAACAGTTATGAACAACCCGCTACGCCAGTCACTCTCTGCATGCGTGATAGCGCAGCGACACCTACAATTTGCACGCTTGTAATATCTAAATGTCTGCATACGTTAGATGACATGTCTGTACCGAGCTCACAACATGATTACACGACATTTGCATTTCAGTGGACAGTGGATGCCGTGGATGCAATCTACTGCTTCGTTTTACAGGCATGTGCATTGGCGGCTTTATAACCAACAAACTCACGACTTAGTTGAGTGAAAGCTTCTCCTTGCTTGCTTGAGTGAAAGCTTGAGTGAAAGAGATGGTTCTCCAAAATGAGTTTTAAAAACTATTTCTCGCAGCAACAGCAGCCATACAACATTAGACTTTCATAAAATACGCTCGTAATGTAGGTCGTCCTGCGGCAAGATGGGCGGACGATATCACTGTTAAGTTATCGCGGACAAAAATTGGATGAGACTGTCGTGAGAGTGGTGTACAAAAAGAGAGAGGCCTATACTCAGCAGTGGGTGAAGTCAGGCTGTGGATGATGATGATGAAAATATGCTCTCAGATCTGTTGCTCTGTATATTTTCTGCTCCGTGCTAACGCTTTAGGCTGTTTGCTCAAACCAAATCAAAGACCGACTTTTGTTACTGGCTTCTCATTTCTCGAACGTCCCGACCCTATATCGTCGCATACTAGAGCCAATGTGTTCTCAACCACATACAGCTACGTAGTTCAGTTGCAAACAACATTATGTTGGTATCAAATGATATTTCAGAAGTCTATTAATTTCATCCCAATAAACAACACAATATTAGTACTGTTTTTCGTATTTTTAGAGTGACAGAGCTTTTCGTGCAGTATGTGGGCAGATCCAAAATATTGATAGCACTATCATTGAAACTATCATTTTATCAATCTGTTAAAAATGCATGACATAATTTAAACATGTTGCAGTGCCCTTACAGGATTCCTTAGCTATATTAGATGCACATAAGTTGCATAAAATTATAAGTAACTAGTAGTTACTCGCGACTTTGTACGCGTCTACAGTTTCCGTGTACATTATATTATCTGTGCGTGTACCGAGCGGATACTTTGAGAAACTTGACATTACAACTCATTACACCCAACTCGTACCTACTGGAATCTGGAATGTCAAACGCTAGTTGTTAGACCGAAGAGGTAGTACTACGCCCTGTCAAACTGACGTGACATGACATGACAATGAAATCCTCTTGCCAATTGACGCTGCTAATCCTTTTCGTTCATTTTATCCTGTAAATCCTATTAATTATTCGAGATAAAAAGTAGCCTATGTGTCAATCCAGGTTACGAACTATATATATATGCCAAGTTTCATCCAAGTTGGTTCAGTAGTTTAGACGTGATTGAAACACAAACATCCAAACACCTAAACTTTCGCATTTATAATATTAGTAGGATAGGATAGGATTAGTAGGATGAATAAATGAAATATGAACATAAAATCTGGTTTGCGCTCGGTGACACGTAAAATACAAACAAAATATTCCTGCTAAGTAAACATAACCATTATTTGCCAAAACACAATAATAACAGTGAGTTCATAAGCAGTAATGTTAAACATAAATAAAAACGAGGCAGGTAGAGAACAATTCGGAACACACCTAAAATATTCATCGACAATTTGAACAATTCACGCTATATAAAACAATAAATACGCGTTGTATAAAATCCTTTACCTTTGGTCAGTTCGAAGCTTGTTTGTGGATGAATGTACGAACAATTGTTTTATAAACCGGGATTTCCACCACAGCAAAGGTTAATAAGTTATTTTAGGTTACACTGCGGTTTCTGGGCATCAGGCCGCGGACAACGCCAAAGGTGGCTCCGCAGTGTAATTCACATGTCCCTAATTAGTAGTTTATTGTTTTTCGTAGTAGAAGCCTAGAATGAAAGAAAAACGTTTCAGGTCGGGTTGTTGAACAAGAATGCGGAATTTGCAAATAAGGAATATGTTGCCATATTGAAAGCCTTATTAGACTATGCAATCTCAAGTCAGGCTTACTGATAGTGATGTGACGTGACGAGTTGAATTATTTTGAACTCAAGTTATTTGAGGTTTTTATACAGGGTAATGTTCTGTGATCGTAAATTAGAAATACTGTTCGTTCACGGCTCTATTTTAAAAAGTTTTTTATGACAGTAATAAAACAAGGGTTGGATAAAGATTTTACAGGTTTTTAGCCAAATCGGAATGTCTCAGTACCTACAGCTTGTAGGAGGTACCTTTATGTATACTGTGACATATGCAACAGCAGATATATCTTCCAGAAACTGTCATAGAGTTTTGACAGTGTTTGGGAATTATATCCATCGTGACAAAAAGTCTACCGGGCTAGCTAGAATCACCTCCGTTCGAGTAGAATTTTGATACATTTACCCCATCCTCTGTGGAGTTATTAGATCATCTATGTACGTGGTACGGCACAAAAGGCAATCAAGCAAATGAGACATCGTTTAGATGAAGACATCATGCCTAGACCACGCTAAGTGCCTGCCAACTAATTAGCCAAGACATCTAAGATACATCTACAATGTCGTGGCCCAATATATTTTGTAACAGCACACTATTAAATTCGTTACTTAGGAGTTATGTCTGTGTAAATCGGCCTTAAATAACAAAGACGCAAGCACGATATTGAATCACCCAACATAAAATCTACAGGGTGTACTTATGAGATGGTATGACGTAATCTATAGGATGTTGACGTGCAGGATTTGCGCCGATTAAATAATTTGTAACGGGATTGTGATTAATTTGGTTAAAAGCTTCAATTTAGTAAATTAGCCTTTTGATTATTACCTCACGTCGCTTTTGTAAGAGGCGTGGAGTTATTAGTTGAGTTTGACTGGCGTCACAGCTCATTTGGTATAGCCTGTCTTCAGTGCTGTGGGTTGTGGGTTCTATCCCCACCAAGAACCAACATTTGAATGTTTGGCAAACATAAATGTGCACACTCTGAACGCACTAGGCAGCCGCGCATGTACCTCAAATATCAACATCTGAAGTAGACTTGATATAAAACCCTTGTATTAAAAAATACTGACTTCTCGTCCATGGAAGTCTTGATGGAGCAGCCGAGGATAACCGCCCGGTCTTCCGGTGCCACCTTCAGCTCGCGGTAGAAGCAGTGATGCCAGATGCGCTCCATGTTGTCCCAGTGGACCACTTGCCCGTTCACCACGGGGTGGCTGAGTTCCAGATCCTCGATCTTGGCGACGGCATTGTCGCCTAGGGAAAGAAACTATGCATATAAACTTCTACAAGCTGATGATGATGGTGATGGAAAAAATAACGAAGTTTTAACATTAGTAGTATTTAGGAAGGTCTTGCTGAAAAAAACTAAGCTTAATTTGGCTCAATGGATCCGCTCGGGAGAAGGTAATCAGACCCAAAGGGCCGGAAAGCAAATGCAGCATATTTTGCGATGATGTTTTGCAAACAGCAGGGGTATGCCAATCAAAGTTGAACTGCAAAGTTGAACTCCAAAGTTTTATAAGGTTTCCAAAGTTTCCGAAGGCATACGGGGGCAGGTCTATCATACATTTACTTCACTTGGCTAAACTGATTTTGCAACGCCCAGCTTGGATACGAAGCTTATCGATTGTCTTCCAACGATGTCAGTTCATTTCATACCCAGGGGGCTAATAACATTCAACTTACCAATATAAACGTCATAGTAGTCCCGACCATACGATCCCCGCAGGAAACTCGGTCTTCCCACCACAGTCCTGAAGATGCAGACGGGGTGGTTATCGCACGCGAACCCAGCCTTGATGTTGTAGCTACCGTTGTCGATTACCACCACTGGCTTTTCGAAAGACATGGTTGAAATAACTCAAATAATATCGGTAATATTGGTGGCTTTGATTATATTCTTGCCATTATGACAAATTGTCAAACAGACAATTATTTTTGGGAACAATGAGGTTCCAATTATAATCAAAAAAAATATTATACCTCCATCAGTGACAAAAAGTACCTACTTACTCCATACGTTCGATGCACAAGTAAATACAAAGCTTTGACCAGATTTTATTGAAACTTAAAAACTTCCACAATATTTGTATTTAAGGTTATGAACCTTCTAAAAGAACTTATAATTAACCCTATCCGACCCTACATCTGCATACTCCTGCTTGGTCATCCAAAACCCCTTCAGGCAGTTCAACGACGACACAATGGAAGCACCTACCCACGCTGCATACTTCCTTGATGGCAGTGCATCTACATAAGCATTCCATTCCTCCACCGCCACCTTCAAACCCAGCTCCACCTTTAAACGGTCCACCAAACCTGGTAATATGCTTGAGCCTCCAGCGACAACTATATTCTCATAGAAAATAGCTCGATACTCCAAATCTGTCATGGAAATACTCGAGCTTATGATGTCTACTATGCTGGGACAGTTCAAGCTCTCGAGTGTTGGGTTAAAGAGTACTTCGGGGCATCGGAAACGTTCTTCCCCAAGCAGGATTTGCTGGCCATCAGGCAGCTTATAGGTTGTCTTATTTTCACCAGAGCACGTGAATATTGCTATTTCTTCTTCAAAGTTTCGAGCTACGTAGCATCTTTTTTCCTGAAAGAATACAACCAGATCATCAAACGGCACTTAATCTTCAAAAAGGAGACCGAGTACATGATGATTATGAAGAATTTCCAACCTTGATGCTATTCAAGATATCCATTTCTACCGGAGTAGTGAACGAGTACCCGGTTGCAGCCATGAGCTTCTGCATTCTATTCGTCAGCAGCTCGCCGTTCAATGGAGAAACCACAACGGCGTGCTGAAGAGGAAACCCTTCGAAGACTGGTACGGCGTGGCAGCAGGAGTAACCAGTCTCTAGAGCTACTCCGGTGGTTCGTCCGCTCGCATGGAGCGCTAGGACTGACGATTTCATGAGGTTGAGACTGCTGATGGCGAAGTACTCGAAAAGAATCTCTGCCATTCTTTCCCTGAAATTATGATACTTAGGGCGTCTTGCACCAGAATCACTAAACGTATTTAACAGCTAAATCGATTTAAATCTGACGTATTTGTATGACTTGTCAACTCGCTAAATACTATTTAAGAGTTAAACGCGTTTAGCGATTCTGGTACAAGCCGCCCTTAGTTTAAAAATCACTATCATATGACCTATAGCCTTATAGCGCCAGAACCAACTATCTGTTTGTTCTGGGTGGGAACCAAACCAATTGATCTACAGTACGGAGCTTGGTGACCTACCTATCTTTCTTGGAAACCAGAGGATGCACAGCATGCATGACCCTGGACTCCTCTGGTGGAACATGCAACTCCTTGTAAAAAGCGTAGTGCCAGAGTTTCTCCATCTCCTCCCAGTCTTCAATGTGGCCTGCCTGGACCGGCCATGTCAGCTTTGAGAGACCGCGGTTCTCGATAGCTTCTTTGCCGAAGTAAATGAGGGGGAAGCCATCTATTAAGCCTGGACGACGGAATCTGAAAGCAAATTAGGCAAATTATACTTCTAGATGTGCTGCCGTCCGATTTCTACAAAAGCCGCCTAAGTGACACTGTTTTAATAATCGGACGGCAACGTGGTTATAGCAATTTTTGTTATACAACTAAATTATGGAACAAGCCGATGGCCCACCTGATGTCTCTGCTTATAACAATTAATTTAAATAATTTAACCACAAACACACAATCAATATTTTTTTTAAAATAATATTTAATTCAAAGAGCAAGCAAGATAAAGTAGGTTGGAATGTAGATAGGACGTGATTACTAAAGGCTGCAGGTGCATTTGCGGCCGCAACAGCGAACGGAAGTCTCGGAGAATTCTTTCATACAAAATATGACTCAAAATAGATTCTAACACGACGGCATACAAGCTAGTCCATAAAGTTCATAAACAACTCGGTCGCTAACTGACTCGGTTTGACTGCCAAGAGCGTGTGCAGCCAAAATCTTGCGACAATTATTATGTAGGTACCATCAGCAAAATTTCCGCCTTACCACTTTTGAAACTGTTTCGCTTGCTAGCAGTTAGCTACCTGACCTCGCTTTTTTCTTTTGTCTTCTTGTTTTGACCAACCAGAGATCTAAACATCTATTTATTTTTTAACCGACTTCAAAAAAGGAGGAGGTTCTCAATTCGGTTGTATGTTTTTTTTTTTTTTTTTTTTTTTTTTTAATGTTTGTTACCTCAGAACTCCGTCATTTATAAACCGATTTCAAAAATTCTTTTTTCATCTGAAAGGATATACTTCCAGATTGGTTCCATTTTATTTTCATCAAAATCGGTTGAGTAGTTTGGGTTATAAATAGAAATAACTGAAAAAAATATGCCCGGCGCGGCGCGGCGCCTACTATTTTACTGCTAGCAACGATGCAATATGCCAAGTTGCGGCGTAGCGCCTACCATTTTACTGCTAGCAACAATGGACCCTTTGTGGTGCACACCTAAATTTTTACATTTTTCTAAATTTGTCAATAAACCCAGTTTGTACATTCAAACCGCATTTAATTGCAGAAAAGCAAAAACCCACCAGTTGTTCCTCTAAAGAATCAACACCAACCACGTGCACGAAATTGCGTATTTTGCTTTCCTGTGACTTTTATGTGGTGTTTATAGTGACTAGAACATTCTCAATGAATTGTCATCATCATCATCATCTGATTATGAAGCTGGTCGTTGAATTGAAGTCGGTTTTTCTAGTTTTTTAAACTTATAAATTATATGACTGCCCAATTGTTTTCATAACTTTTACACCCGAAATAATTTGCTTCTATTGGCATTCAAAAATTTAACGGCTAGTCGGCTTACAGAAAATACACCCTTAAGGTGGTAAGGCAGAACTTTTGCTGATGGTACATAGGAAAGCATCTACAGACATGGCAGTTATCCAATGCAATAGTTATCACGCCTCTGCACCTTGTGATCATCGGATTTACCGTCACCGGCACACTTTGCTCACCAACTCAAAAGCGTAAATTGGATTTGCACTCGGCTACACATCCACACTGAAGCTTTAAGCTATCGTTTCGAACCTGTTGCTTTTGACAGAAATAGGTAAATCGTTTTCAAATATTACTATAAACTTTGATTAGCTGATTCCTAATGATTTCAGGCTATATAGGTACCTACTTATAAATTTTTGGTATTTTTTTGAAAAAGTTTAAAAAGTTAGTTACTTATCTAGGTAATGTGCATTCTAAGTAGAGGTGTGGTTTAGTAAATAGTGTGTTTGATTATAACGCCTGTACGCACAATATACAGTAAGATAGGATGCGATGTTTGCTATTCTGCTTTCTCAGGCGCTTCGAATGACACGCTTCGTCGCGCCGGCTCCACGGATAGGTAACTAATGCTTACCTACATCACTATGCAGTGAGGAAAATAATACAAAAAACGCTAGGAATCAAGCCGTAATTTCTTACCCGTTCTTCTAGGCTCTGGTCGCGAGAAACTGGCACCTAGAATCACCTAGTTATATAGGTAAGGTAATTCTAAATGAACCTTGTGGTTTTACTGAATAAAAGATGTCAAAAGAATGTGCAGTATACTACATACAGCGTCTTCGATGGGCATGTGTAAAAACTAGGCCTAACACATTGTTTATAAAAGAAATACCTACTTACTGAGGGTCACTTCACTGCTTTAGCTCCCTTTACTTTGACGATACACCAACACTTATGAATGTAAAGTAGGTTTAGTATAGTCTACTAGTACTTGAATAAAACGGGCGCTAGAAATTTTCACTAGTTTTCTATTTTGTGCCAGACAATTCACAGCAACCCAACTCGTAAACTGTCGACACGATGTTGCCGACAGAAAATATTGTTATAGCGCGGCTGTAGCCCGTTCATTGTGGCCGCCGAGCGACAGGCTGAGGGCGACTGAATATATCGTTTGGATTTTAAATATTACAATATCCGGAAGTCGCACCCAATCTTTAAAACGAACGAATACTTTAGTAGAAGTGGATGCTCTTCGGAAAGATTGAGCGACGATTTGTGAAAGGTATCGCAAAGGGCGCCTACTGTAGATCCTCCTCACTGTTGAGGGTCGTGATCTTTTGGACATTTCCCACGATACCTCTAGTCCCAAATCAAGCAAAGCTTGTAATATGGGAGACTTACTGACAGCTTACTAGATGCTGATAGAATACTTTATACTTTTTTTTTGTAAATAGATACTTAATACATTGTAACACCCAAACATAGGTACAACAAATATCTATGTTTGGCACGCACAAATGTTTGTTCTCGGTGGGGATCGATCCCACGACCCACAGCACGCAAGGCAGAGCTATTACCGACTGAGCTGTGACGCCTTTATGCTGGTCCTTTGTCTGCACGATGTTCCTACGATGGGATCTATCCGGATCGGATGGCATCATTCACGGAAGAATTAACAGTGAACCTGATCGCTTCAACGGATATTTGTCATCGCAATCTCTTTCCTTCCGCGTTGCCAGTGACTGAAAGTTCCAAGGTTGTCGACGGAAAAACTTGAATGATTCTGCGTAGACATTGTTTACGTTGGTGCGATGTGCAAGTTTATGGAAGAGCCGAAGACCGACTCATCCAGCTTTCTTGCTCATTTTACATTTATCACAGAGCTGATATTGATACTAACCTGGCTACGACAGTCGGGAAGTCAGCTCGCGGGAAAGCCTCACTCGCAAACCCAACCTTAGTGGTCCAAGAACCAGTATCAAAAACTACACCAGTCTGTTCACCGGACATTTTGCACGGCCGACTTGATTTTGTCATAATAATTTCACAGGATTCCATTCGGTCGCATATTTTCTAATGAATGGTATAATGAATGAGTAGTTAGCTCAGTGTTGGATTTAAGACTTCGGTGTGGGAAGGGCTTGACGGAGCTATTGGGGCCCTGACAAATCCTGGTCCATCTTCGTTAGACCCGGAGCGGTTGAGGGGGGGTTTAAACCCCCTGCCTAGGTTCTAGTGTTAAAAAAATATAATATTCGTGGTCTTTACACACAACGCCCTCTAGTCCCAAACTAAGCAAAGCTTGTAATATGGGAACTAGATGGCTGATAGAATACTTATATACTTTTTTTTTGTAAATACAACTTATAATACATAGTAACACCCAGACATAGAACAAACATCTATGTTTTCCACGCACAAATGTTTGTTCTCAGTGGGGATCGAACCCACGACCCACAGCACGGAAGGCAGAGCTGTTACCGACTGAGCTGTGACGCCTGTCAAAATAACTCCTAGCTCCTCTCCCCCCCGTTCCATGCTTTGCAGTGGTTCTAGTTTGTAAACGAGGCTACCGTTTTAGAATACATTAGCTTAGTTTACTCGTAGCCTGACCTACAGTTTTACAAGTAGGGCGCCTACGCGAAAGTTTTTATGAAAATTAATTTAGCTACCTAGATTAGGTAATAAAGAATTGTCACAATACGACTTGGAAGTGAAGTACCTTATAATAAAAATAGTGATGGGCTTTTTAAATACTAGATATAAACTATCAACAGTATAGACAACACCATAGTTTGTGTAAATAAGTCATAAGGCGGTGAGAAGTTCCGAGAAAACAGAGACTTAAAACTTGAATCGGATTACAAGCGGTTCTCCGAGTTGCAAACTTGGTTGGCTAACTTTAAACAGCTTCTGAGGCTAATTCTCTAAATAAAATATTGTAAAATATGATTGTAATTTTGTTGGGACGTCACAAAGGCATTTGGATGCATCCCAAAAAATCTTAATTATATTTTTGATAGAGTTTATTAAGAGAATTATCCCTCTGCCATGTTGTTATTACGTTATTACTTAGTATTATCTGTGTTTTAAGACTCCAGGTGTAACTTCATTTCGACTTTATAAAACACTTTTATGTGAAAAGAAATAAAGCGTCGCAGAAAGCTAATTTAGCTAGATGTTTGTAAATCAATTATGAAAAGAAGAAGAATAATGGACATTAAAAACAATACCCTCTGTAAAAAATCTTTCAGATTATCGCGTAGAGGGAACATTAACCCTTCCTATGTATGGGCATTGCATTCGCGGGAGTAACCCTTCTCTCTGCCCCCGTATTCCAATCTTTTGCTGTCAAGTTATATTTCACTGCCCAGTGTAATTTCTTCAGGTCACGTGGTACAATTTTGTACCACGTGATCATTCTTTTTAGACACTTGACAGCAAAATATGCGCGAAAACACATCAAATGACGTCATAATGTCACTATTTAGTCACAGAATAACTATGAGTTAGTATGAACTGACCATGATTTAAAACTTTGCAGTTCAACTGAGATTGGAAAACCCCTGCAGTACTTAAAATACGGATTTTGCAGGAGGCACGCTCAGATGCAGACGTGGTAAGCTCCCACGAGACCCAATTTGTGGGAACATTATTGTTCTGACCTCATCATTATATTAACATGGAATACCTGCTTAGGTATGCACCGGCGCGGTCTAGTGGATGCAACCTCGCCTTCCCATACTAAGTGGATATATTCCACACAAGTTTACGGCAATTTATTCGTTTTTGTATGTGTTTTTAAGTATATAACAGATTCGGCCGAGGATCTCAAGAGGCGCAAGTATGCGGGTCTCGACAGGGCCTACACATTTGTACCTCTTGGGGTCGAGACTCTGGGTCCGTGGGGTACCGAGGCCCTCCGGGTCTTCAAAATTATTGCAGGGCGTCTAGTCGCAGCGACGCGTGACCCGAGGGCTGGTGATTATCTGGGCCAGCGAATCAGCATTGCTATTCAGCGCGGCAATGCAGCCAGTGTCTTGGGCACGCTTCCGATTGGTACTGATTTGGATCAGTTGAGCTATCTATAAATCGTTTGCAACGGTGTGTAGATAGCTCAACTGATTCATGTGTATTTTGTACATATTATAAATATTGTAAATACTGTATTAGTCATAATTTTCTTTGTCAATAAATATGGATAGTATATAACTAAATTGTCTCCTAGCTTATTCGTTTTGGTGTTGACTGTAAGTTTTTTAAGCACCTGGTAATAAAAAATAAATAAATAAGGGCATAAAATATAAGTAATTTAGCTGGAGCTATTACACAAAATAAAACTCAACTTCACTCAAGAGAATAGTTACAGATCAGCACGTTCTATTTACCTCATAAAATAATTCTAGGGAGTTTACTCACCGTAATTTCAACAGAATATGCTCCACAATTTTTCTCCACAACTAATAGGCTGTAACCCAGAGTTATGAGTGGCACACCGTCTTCTCAATAAATTCTAATAAACCCTCGCACTTTTTACGAAAAAACCAGGACACAGCGCAAAATTGTAGTAAGATAACTCTGTCTTGTAACGTTGTCTTAACTAAGTGCCTACTTTACTTGGGTTTGGGTTACTCTACTGTACTTTTTGATGGCTCTACGATAGTGCTACGCCAGCTCTACGGAAATTCTACGCTAGCTTTACGTTTGCTCTACGATAGTGCTACGCCAGCTCTACGGAAATTCTACGCTAGCTTTACGTTTGCTCTACGATAGTGCTACGCCAGCTCTACGGAAATTCTACGCTAGCTTTACGTTTGCTCTACGATAGTGCTACGCCAGCTCTACGAAAATTCTACGCTAGCTTTACGTTTGCTCTACGATAGTGCTACGCCAGCTCTACGAAAATTCTACGCTAGCTTTACGTTGGCTCTACGATAGTGCTACGCCAGCTCTACGAAAATTCTACGCTAGCTTTACGTTTGCTCTACGATAGTGCTACGCCAGCTCTACGAAAATTCTACGCTAGCTTTACGTTGGCTCTACGATAGTGCTACGCCAGCTCTACGGAAATTCTACGCTAGCTTTACGTTTGCTCTACGATAGTGCTACGCCAGCTCTACGGAAATTCTACGCTAGCTTTACGTTTGCTCTACGATAGTGCTACGCCAGCTCTACGAAAATTCTACGCTAGCTTTACGTTGGCTCTACGATAGTGCTACGCCAGCTCTACGAAAATTCTACGCTAGCTTTACGTTTGCTCTACGATAGTGCTACGCCAGCTCTACGAAAATTCTACGCTAGCTTTACGTTGGCTCTACGATAGTGCTACGCCAGCTCTACGGAAATTCTACGCTAGCTTTACGTTTGCTCTACGATAGTGCTACGCCAGCTCTACGAAAATTCTACGCTAGCTTTACGTTGGCTCTACGATAGTGCTACGCCAGCTCTACGAAAATTCTACGCTAGCTTTACGTTTGCTCTACGATAGTGCTACGCCAGCTCTACGAAAATTCTACGCTAGCTTTACGTTGGCTCTACGATAGTGCTACGCCAGCTCTACGGAAATTCTACGCTAGCTTTACGTTTGCTCTACGATAGTGCTACGCCAGCTCTACGGAAATTCTACGCTAGCTTTACGTTTGCTCTACGATAGTGCTACGCCAGCTCTACGGAAATTCTACGCTAGCTTTACGTTTGCTCTACGATAGTGCTACGCCAGCTCTACGGAAATTCTACGCTAGCTTTACGTTTTCTCTACGATAGTGCTACGCCAGCTCTACGAAAATTCTACGCTAGCTTTACGTTGGCTCTACGATAGTGCTACGCCAGCTCTACGGAAATTCTACGCTAGCTTTACGTTGGCTCTACGATAGTGCTACGCCAGCTCTACGGAAATTCTACGCTAGCTTTACGTTTGCTCTACGATAGTGCTACGCCAGCTCTACGGAAATTCTACGCTAGCTTTACGTTTGCTCTACGATAGTGCTACGCCAGCTCTACGGAAATTCTACGCTAGCTTTACGTTTGCTCTACGATAGTGCTACGCCAGCTCTACGGAAATTCTACGCTAGCTTTACGTTTGCTCTACGATAGTGCTACGCCAGCTCTACGGAAATTCTACGCTAGCTTTACGTTTGCTCTACGATAGTGCTACGCCAGCTCTACGGAAATTCTACGCTAGCTTTACGTTGGCTCTACGATAGTGCTACGCCAGCTCTACGGAAATTCTACGCTAGCTTTACGTTTGCTCTACGATAGTGCTACGCCAGCTCTACGGAAATTCTACGCTAGCTTTACGTTTGCTCTACGATAGTGCTACGCCAGCTCTACGGAAATTCTACGCTAGCTTTACGTTTGCTCTACGATAGTGCTACGCCAGCTCTACGAAAATTCTACGCTAGCTTTACGTTGGCTCTACGATAGTGCTACGCCAGCTCTACGAAAATTCTACGCTAGCTTTACGTTGGCTCTACGATAGTGCTACGCCAGCTCTACGAAAATTCTACGCTAGCTTTACGTTTGCTCTACGATAGTGCTACGCCAGCTCTACGAAAATTCTACGCTAGCTTTACGTTGGCTCTACGATAGTGCTACGCCAGCTCTACGAAAATTCTACGCTAGCTTTACGTTTGCTCTACGATAGTGCTACGCCAGCTCTACGAAAATTCTACGCTAGCTTTACGTTTGCTCTACGATAGTGCTACGCCAGCTCTACGAAAATTCTACGCTAGCTTTACGTTGGCTCTACGATAGTGCTACGCCAGCTCTACGAAAATTCTACGCTAGCTTTACGTTTGCTCTACGATAGTGCTACGCCAGCTCTACGAAAATTCTACGCTAGCTTTACGTTTGCTCTACGATAGTGCTACGCCAGCTCTACGAAAATTCTACGCTAGCTTTACGTTTGCTCTACGATAGTGCTACGCCAGCTCTACGAAAATTCTACGCTAGCTTTACGTTTGCTCTACGATAGTGCTACGCCAGCTCTACGAAAATTCTACGCTAGCTTTACGTTTGCTCTACGATAGTGCTACGCCAGCTCTACGAAAATTCTACGCTAGCTTTACGTTTGCTCTACGATAGTGCTACGCCAGCTCTACGAAAATTCTACGCTAGCTTTACGTTTGCTCTACGATAGTGCTACGCCAGCTCTACGAAAATTCTACGCTAGCTTTACGTTGGCTCTACGATAGTGCTACGCCAGCTCTACGAAAATTCTACGCTAGCTTTACGTTGGCTCTACGATAGTGCTACGCCAGCTCTACGAAAATTCTACGCTAGCTTTACGTTTGCTCTACGATAGTGCTACGCCAGCTCTACGAAAATTCTACGCTAGCTTTACGTTGGCTCTACGATAGTGCTACGCCAGCTCTACGAAAATTCTACGCTAGCTTTACGTTTGCTCTACGATAGTGCTACGCCAGCTCTACGAAAATTCTACGCTAGCTTTACGTTTGCTCTACGATAGTGCTACGCCAGCTCTACGAAAATTCTACGCTAGCTTTACGTTTGCTCTACGATAGTGCTACGCCAGCTCTACGAAAATTCTACGCTAGCTTTACGTTTGCTCTACGATAGTGCTACGCCAGCTCTACGAAAATTCTACGCTAGCTTTACGTTTGCTCTACGATAGTGCTACGCCAGCTCTACGAAAATTCTACGCTAGCTTTACGTTTGCTCTACGATAGTGCTACGCCAGCTCTACGAAAATTCTACGCTAGCTTTACGTTGGCTCTACGATAGTGCTACGCCAGCTCTACGAAAATTCTACGCTAGCTCTACGGTGGCTCTACGACGCTCTACGCCAGCTTTATGGTAGTTCGCTACGCTAAAACTGCGGTGACTCTACGATTTTGCAGTATTTATACACTGGTTCTGCGATTCTCAACGCAGTCTTCTTAATGCAACGTTCTATACATTTTGATGGGTGACCACTAGTGGCATTTTGGAATTCGTTTTATTAACTTTTACACATGACGTTAATAAATGTTCCCTATAAGTGGTTATAGGTTAAATAAATGAATATTGAATAACAACGAAGCTTTTGTAAGTTTTATAACTGTATTTCCCTTTTTTATGGTAAATGTTTATTAAATAAAACGAGGCTATTTACAGTCCCTCGCCGGCAATGGACGAACTTTTTCATAAAAAAGTGGAAGTAGCTCTACGCTAGAATAATGACGTCTTTTAATTATACTAGGTGGAAAAACACTACAACCGAAAACTAACTAGATTTTAAGGCCATGCTTTTCGAAATAAAAACAAAATAATGTTAATTTCTACAAATATTAGCTACTTTTATTTAAAACTAGCAGTTACCCGCGTCTACAGTTTCCGTGTACATTATAATTATCTGTGCGTGTACCGAGCGGATATTTCTTTGAGAAACTTGACATTACACCTCATTACACCGAACTCGTACCTACTGGAATGTCAAACGCTAGTTGTTAGACCAAAGAGGTAGTACTACGCCCTGTCAAACTGACGTGACATGACAATGAAATCCTCTTGCCAATTGGCGCTGCTAATCCTTTTCTTTCATTTTATCCTGTAGATCCTGTTAATTATTCGAGATAAAAAGTAGCCTATATGTCAATCCAGGTTACGAACTATATATATGCCAAGTTTCATCCAAGTTGGTTCAGTAGTTTACACGTGATTGAAACACAAACATCCAAACATCTAAACTTTCGCATTTATAATATTAGTAAGATTCTTCCTTGGTATCCATGGCTATCCATAAATAAATAAACGCATCGCGATAGTTTTTGAGGCAACATCGGAATGTTCTTTTAATCCACCTGCAGGGGTATGCCAATCAAAGTTGAACTGCAAAGTTTTAAATCATGGTCAGTTCATACTAACTCATAGTTATTCTGTGACTAAATAGTGACATTATGACGTCATTTGATGTGTTTTCGCGCATATTTTGCTGTCAAGTGTCTAAAAAGAATGATCACGTGGTACAAAATTGTACCACGTGACCTGAAGAAATTACACTGGGCAGTGAAATATAACTTGACAGCAAAAGATTGGCATACGGGGGCTGATGTCAATTTCAATTTCAATTTATTTATTTGTAAACACAGGTAAGTAAAATGGTGACATAATAGATATTGTTGTGCACTGTGATTTGCCCTAAGGCGTAGAAATTTGTTCTTAACTAGGTTTAAGTAAATTAATTAATTAATGATGTTTCGATGTTGATTACTGAATGTGTACTTAAAGTTGCGTTTGTTTTGCAGTTCTGGTCTGCATTTGTGCCGTGCGGCGCGCAAGACCGCGACGCGGTGCAGTTGACGCTCGAACAGATAGATGTCATCAAGCGCCTGGTTGACAAGTACCCGCAGTATCTCAAGATGGCCACCTCTGTTACTGGTGAGTACTAGTGGCTAACAGACACAGAGTGTGACAGGCGTCACAGCCCAGTCGGTAATGGCTCTGCCTTCCGTGCTGTGGGTCGTGGGTTCGATCCCCACTGAGAACAAACATTTGTGCGTGGAAAACATAGATGTTTGTTCTATGTCTGGGTGTTACTATGTATTATAAGTATGTATTTACAAAAAAAAGTATATAAGTATTCTATCAGCCATCTAGTTCCCATATCACAAGCTTTGCTTAGTTTGGGACTAGAGGGCGTTGTGTGTAAAGTCCACGAATATATTTATTTATTTATAAATGTATAAACTCTGGTGACGGAGTGCTAAAGTGGGAACCGACAGTTTAACGTGCCCTCCGAGGCACGGAAGCGCTCAGGATATGCTATTAGTGGTCACCTATCCAAAGAGTATCCACGCAGAACGTTGCTTAACTTAGATAAGCGGTGCAGATCGACTAAGCAAGCCTAGCCACGAGCGCTTCTGTGATAGTACTGGTGAGTACTACCACAGAATACATAATCTATCTAACCAGCCTATGCTGAGCTTGCCCACAGTTGGGTGTAGGCCTCTCTGATCCTACTCCACCTATCATCGCAGGCACTGCAGCATCCCGTTCATCAGTGCATGAGTGAAAAGTGGCTTCTGACGCTGTATAAATCATCTAAGATTAGATACAAAAAGGCCTGCAGGGGTATGCCAATCAAAGTTGAACTGCAAAGTTGAACTGCAAAGTTTTAAATCATGGTCAGTTCATACTAACTCATAGTTATTCTGTGACTAAATAGTGACATTATGACGTCATTTGATGTGTTTTCGCGCATATTTTGCTGTCAAGTGTCTAAAAAGAATGATCACGTGGTACAAAATTGTACCACGTGACCTGAAGAAATTACACTGGGCAGTGAAATATAGCTTGACAGCAAAAGATTGGCATACGGGGGCTGATCGTACGCCAATAGAATCCAGTGTGCTTCTACCACCTTTACAATTCGGTGCTGGATATTTACCGCCCACCTGGCTGGTGGTCCACCTTGGGATCCTCGCGAAGCCACCATTCAGCCACTGCCGCTGTCCATCTTCCATCGTTCTGTCCTGCCAATCTCCACTTTAATTGATATCCTTAATTTACGAACAAAACATTACGCTAAGATCATTTCTATAGGAAATCGGCTATTCCCGTAGTCAATATCTAAACTGCCCCCGTATGCCAATCTTTTGCTGTCAATTTATATTTCACTGCCCAGTGTAATTTTTCCAGGTCACGTGGTACAAAATTGTACCACGAGATCATTCTTTTTAGACACTTGACAGCAAAATATGCGCGAAAACACATCAAATGACGTCATAATGTCACTATTTAGTCACAGAATAACTATGAGTTAGTATGAACTGACCACGATTTAAAACTTTGCAGTTCAACTTTGATTGGCATACCCCTGCTGATCCTCAGGTTATAGTGTTTTCTATTTTCTAAGCTAAGATCGAAAGCGAACACAAACCGTTCCGCTGTAAGTCAAAAGCGTTGAAAAATTGAACCGCATTGTCATTAGCAGTTGGAACTTTCACACCTACATCTGTCTCAACCACACACATGAAGGTTCTATCAAAATAGTCTCACGAACACAACACAGCGACGGTTTTTCATTGTGAAAAACCTGGTTCCGGCGGAGAACTGAAAACTTGTATCACAGATAGTTGCCAAACACATCGACAGTGAACGAGACTGTACTGTCTGTTCAATACAAAACAAAGTATTGAACTAGCACAACTTTAATGTTCGATGCCGTGTGTCGGCCTAGTTCCAAACTGCAGGTCAGTTCTCGTAGCTACGAGTACTTCTCTCACAACTAATGCGAAAGTTCGGCGAATGAGACTGAATTATAAAATTGGTTAGCCTATAGGACTCCACGTAATGAGGAGGGATGAAAGTCCACGAAAAAAGTTATGAACATGAGTGTGACTGGGTACGCGGGTAGAGGAAGGCCGAAGAAGAAGTGGTTGGATTGTGTGAAAGAGGAGGATATAATGTGAGAGGAGTAGATTCTGAGTTGACGAATGATAGAAGCGAGTGGAAGAAGAAGACATGTTGTGCCGACCCCGCCTAGCGCGGGATAAGGGCAGGGAAATGATGATGTTAGCCTATAGGACTCCACTGCTAGATATGGGCACAGAATGGATAGGCCTCTTCTACAAATATCCAGAAAAACGCTGTTGGACACTCTCCATTTAATAAACTCCAGTCATGATGGGCGACCCAACGCTACACCTTCCGGTTCGTGGCCGCCATTCGATAACCTTTACTCCCCATCTTTTATCAGTTGTATTCTATTGAAGAGCTCAATTTCTTATTGTTGGTGTTTGTTGTTGAGGGAACGAAGGTGTAAAAACTTTTGATAGGTTGATAGATCTTTTACTTGTCCCCAACAGGTACATATATAGTGTACAGATAGCTACATATATATACAGTATGTACCTACAAGTACTGTTAAACCATAAAAAACTACATAGTTTTTGAATTCTAATAAAATCATAAAATTTGCAACAGTGTGTAGGTAGCTCAACTGCTTCATGTGTATTTTGTACATATTATAAATATTGTAAATACTGTATTAGTCGTAATTTTCTTTGTGAATAAATTTATATTTTTAGTGGTAGGTTTAGAAGATACCATATTGTGCCTATCAAATAACAAGTTTTTGACAATTAGAGGTGATGGGCGCAGTGCAATGCATCACAGGGCACGTCCTCATTGGACGTGCTCAGTGAGGCAATGCATTGTTAAAGGCAGTGGTTACCACTTATCAGGAGGGCTTACCACTTACCACATCAGCTTATTTCCACATTTAGTAATTAAAAAAACGGGATATTAAAAAAAGGTACTTACCAATTTTAGTTTGTCCTATCTATGGTTTTATTCGGCTACCTGGCACCCGAGATGTGTGAAAAGGGCCCTTCATGATACTTACCTACAATACTACGGACGAAAGGCTCTGCAGAGCAAAAACATCGTCAAACATAGGCAAGTAGATACTTAGTTACTTAAAACGCAAGGCGAGTAAAACCGCAGACGTACAAAATAAATACCTGGAACAAAATCCTATCCTATCCTATCCTACTAATATTATAAATGCGAATGTTTAGATGTTTGGTTGTTTGGATGTTTGTGTTTCAATCACGTCAAAACCACTGAACCAACTAGGATGAAACTTGGCATATATATAGTTCGTATTTTGGATTGACATATAGGCTACTTTTTATCCCGAATAATTAACAGGATCTATAGGATAAAATGAACGAAAAGGATTAGCAGCGCCAATTGGCAAGAGGATTTCATTGTCATGTCATGTCACGTCAGTTTGACAGGGCGTAGTACTACCTCTTTGGTCTAACAACTAGCGTTTGACATTCCAGTAGGTACAAGTTCGGTGTAATGAGGTGTAATGTCAAGTTTCTCAAAGAAGTATCCGCTCGGTACACGCACAGATAATATAATATACACGGAAACTGTAGACGCGTACGAAGTCGCGGGTAACTGCTAGTGTAACGATAAATGCGAAAAGCAAAACGAATCCAGTGTGATCTGCCTCCATTCGGTTTTACCTTACAAATTAGTTTAGCGAGTCTGAAGCCCGTTGGAAGTTCGAAACAAGTTTGTTCTACTTAGAAATATATTATATTTGTCGAAAAAACGGGTCGTCGCGTAGCCGAGTCGCCATGATGCAATCGCGAATCAAAATGTAAGGTAGGTAATTCATATGTTTAAAAACTAGGAAAACAGACTTCAATTTGACTACCTTCTGGCGTCATCATCTGATGATGATGATGGCAGTTCAAATGTTCTAGTGGCCGTAAATATCTCTAATTTAATAAAATTCGTAATTTCGTATACGTGGATGGCATATTTCTACTAAAACTACTGAATCGATTTTGATGACATTTCTATGGGACCAATCTGGAAGTACCTACTCGTGTATACTTAGAACAAAATAAAAATTTCAAATTGGTCTATAAATGACGGAGTTCTAAAGAACCAAACAAAAGGAATTGAGTACCGCTTCCTTTTTTGAAGTCGGTATTACTGGACAAAAAGTCGTGACTCCCGTGGTTTGACCATTTTGGTAACACAGTCATAATTTCTTTATTTAATAAAATCACAAGGATCATTTTGAATCATCACCCTGTAGGAAGTCTTCATAGATTTCCAGAAAGAACGATTCTGAGTCATCCATCGGTTTCTTAATAACTAACTATGTAAGTAGGTAGGTAACTATGAGTTCACCCATTCATCATAAAGTTTATAGATAATCCTAGCGAGGTCATTATTCTAATCATTATGATTGAAACTCATACAATATTCATTTGAATACTTTAGCTTTTTAAATTAATTCAGTTGGTAAACTTTGGGTCGAGATGTACCTACCTCGAAGGAAAGTTGGGGCATGTTTTTTAGCCGACTTCAAAAAGGAGAAGGTTCTCAATTCGGCTGTATTTTTTATGTTTGTTATTTCAGAACTCCTTTTCTATATACCGATTTGAAAATACTTTTTTTGTTCGAAAGGATACCCTTCCAGATTAGTCTCATACAAATTTCATAAAAATCGGTGCAGTAGTTCTGGAAAAAATATGCCATCCACGTAATTGCGTATTTTGCGACTTGTTAGTGGTGTTTACTGTCACTAGAACATACCTACCTAATGAACTGCCATCACCACCGTCTGATGATGATGATGGCGGAAAGATAAACATATAGATTTTTATTTGCAGTGAACATGGTAGGTACAGTATACTTACAAGTGTTATGTATGTCAGATAAATAACTACAAATAATGTTAGGTTTATGATATACCTAACTGTTTCGTGTGTAGGTATATTGTACATAATGTACCTATCTAAATAGGTATACTGTATTAGTCGTAATTTTCTTTGTGAATAAATATTTACCTACTTATTTGAGAAAAACAAACAATAGCTGATGGCCTAAAATATAAGTCTGATTTGTAAAATACATTTATTTCTCCAAAATACAAGACAAACAAGTGCAGCTACTGCTACGTAATAATATTTTTGTATCCAAGCAAGCTCAGAGGGGCGGTTTTTGTTTTTACATTGTCAACTCGCAGAATTTTTTCTCTCGCCTACGTACGTTCTAATGGATCGAATGGTGTAACTTAGTTTCAACCGAGGCATCTAGATGGAGTTACTGTGACAAAAACGCAATAAAAACTCATTATATTTTCTAATTATGACATAAAAAGACACAATGCTTATATTTTTAATTATTAGCTAAAATCTTTGTTGCTTTACCAGAGGAGAAAAGAGAAAAAAACGTGTCAATTTATTCTTTTTCACTGAGATTTTGTCAATTCTCTTCAATAATTTCTGAATCGCGCAAGCAAAGTTTTGTTGACAAAAGAGTTACGTACAATTTCTAAATAATCTCTTTCGGGGAAGTTAGGGCCAACACCTCGAGGTGACTCAAGAGTTATTATCCTGATGATTCAGATTCAGATCAGATGAAATCAGGTGAATAACCTTAGGGATTCCGGAAGGGGTCTTTACTTGTGTAAACCTAATTATTATTGGCAGAAAGCGGAATACCTACGAGAAGGTTGACCTTGAACTTCCCTTTTGCTAGGTATTTTAGTAGCTAAATACCTACCAACTTATTTTGAGTTGTTCTATAGGACCATCGTAGGTAAGGTACGCTTTATTAGAAATCGGAGAGTTCGATATTTTGTACCTAGGTACCTCCTAGGTTCCTAAAAATTGTACCTACTTACTTACCATGCGATAGTATCTAGTGACATTCTTCACCTTGGCTAAGTGTACATTGTTTCAGTGTAAAACCATTAATAATTGTGTAAAGAAAGACCTACTTTACTTAGGTACCTACTTATAAACAATCAAAAGAATAAAAATTTATAAAAATTTGGTTTTCTTAAGTTCTAAGCACCTATTTAATTGTATAAGGTAGGTAAATATTGTTTATGTAAATAAAATGAAAGATAAATGAATTTTTTTGCTTACTTACTAAAAATGTTATGAAGGAAATGGACCGATAGGTAGGTACAGGGTATCATTATCTAACATAGGTAGGTACTAGGTACCTTACCTAGGTACATCTAGAAAATTGTAAAATAAAATAAAATAAAAAAGCTATTAAAACTTATGGTGGGTAAGGTACCTAAGTAGATAAATTTACTACCTAGTTGTTCTGTGAGAACGGTAGACCTCGCGAGCCTTTATAATACTTTCCCTTTTCCCATAGCTAAATCGAATTTCAGGTGCTTGAATTTTCCAATAGGCTCACCTATGTAGACTTTTGAGTAAAATAGGGGTACCTCTAAGGGGCAAAATAAGTTTTAGCGATTACTCGCGTTCCTCTAGTCCTAGGAGGTCAAATCTGGTGTCTACGGATATATTTGTCTCGTAAAGGCGGAGAGGACTGCGTAGTCTCATTGATATAGGTAGGCGAAAAAAAATTTAAAATGAATTTCCCCTCTTTCTTCTAGGTCTAGGACTACCCGGTCTTCTCTTTCCTGTGGGACCTTTCCATATTGTAACTATTTTTGTCCATCTGTCTTTGTGCATTCTGGCTACATGGCCTGCCCATTGCCACTTCATTTTTAGGGAGTGTTCTAAACTTCTAAACCGTTTCTTATCTTAATCTTAGTTTGTTCTCTATTTTCCGGATGTTTCACTTTATCATTTTCTTTCATCCCGACTATTACAAAATGGCAAATAAAGTTAATGTGAACGAAGTTGCGTCCCAAAGCTAGTGTTATAAGTTTGTCAGAACTTGCACGACTAAGGACCATTTAGCGGAGTTGAGTCGAACGTTGGGGTAACGAGCTAACTTTTACCGCTCAGGTTGCGATCAGTAGGTACCTAACTACCTGAACCCCTAAGCAGTAGGTAGGTATATCAAAACGAAAGTTCACCTGTATTTGTGTACATTCAATGATTTATTCGTGTTTGTACGACTGAACTCCGCGCGTATCAACTGAGTATGTTTATTCCTGTGGATAAGGCTGATTAGGTCAGGATGGTAGGTACGAGCGCTGGGCAAGCCTATACATTCAAAATCATGATCCAGAATCGAGACAGTGCAGTCCTGGCGCTGTAGGTATAATCGGAGGCTTTTTCTACATAGGTAAATATGAGAGGACCTTATTAGTTAGAGTGGTGCCCAGTACCTCATAATTGTTTGTTTAGTTAACTAATTCCCACGAATTTTGAGATCAACGTTTTCAGGAACATAGTCATAGTCATAAAATTACAAGGATAATAAAATTTAGTATCATCGTAAATAACTAGGTGATTCTAGATGAACACAAAACAAAATAGTACCTAGGTACTTACCAATTACGACCACCAACTAATGCGAGTTCACTATGTTACAGATATCCTAGAGGCCCACAGCGCACGTCCTCGCAAGATTGCCTCGCTGATCGGCATCGAAGGAGGCCACTCCATCGGCAACTCCCTTGGGATCCTCAGGACTTACTACCACCTCGGAGTGCGGTACATGACCCTCACGCACACCTGCAACACGCCTTGGTAGGTGCCTACATGTGTACCTAATCTGTGCAAACAGGTGCACAACAATAGGTAATTGAATTCAACCAGCAGCCTAACTCTGAAAGCGATTCCGTTTCCAATCGATCGGTATTGAATTTGTGGCGTTTTTTACTTTTGAATATAAACCTAGCGCCAAAATAAGTTCAATATTTTGTTGGTATTGAATGAACTAACCGCCGCCGTTGGCATTACATTTCCGATCCAATAAATATTTGTACTCTTGACGCAGTTTTGAAACAGTCTACTCTAGGTCGAAGTGTCGCCGTGTACAGCAACTTATGCAAATAAACAATCGTTGATCAAGTAAACATTCCCTAGGATATTGAGTGCAAAATGATTTTTGTGCGTGCTTCTGTCGACAGTCGTGAGCTTACAATAAGTACAGGAAAAACATAGTGAACATAGTGAAGAAACACCCAGTTTATACAGGATGCAATAAACTTCGACTGCATCTACTCATCCATATGAACCGCTCCTGGCGTTTTGGGCGTAGCTTGCTGTCGTCAGAGTTGGCCACTAACTCATGACGAACGAATTTTTTTCATACAACTAAGTAAATGATGAAACAAGGCGATGGCTGAGGTTAAGCTGTTACCTCTGCCCCAGACGAGCTCTTTCACAGAGCCCTACTACTACTTACAGAAAAGAATGTTCAATGACCAAGTTTCACTGTTCGTATGAACAGAGTGTGCGCGAAAAAAATTGCCTGTACCTTTGTACTTAGTATGAAACAGCAGGTTGGTTTTCTCTCACATTATTGGTTCTATAGAAAAAGTACCTAGTTCATATTGATGGGTACCTACTCCAATGTCCCGAATGTATCTTTAGTATGAAGAACTGGTGGGTTTTTGCTTTTCTCCAATTAAATGCGATTTGAATGTACGTTTTGGGTGCTATTGACGCCATTACGCGTTACGTAGCGTAAACGTAACTTACATCGTGCGTAGCAGTACCGTTAATACTGGGTTTATTGATAGGTTTTATATTGGGTTTTAGTAAAAATGTAAGATGTGCATAGCACAATGGGTTCAAAAGTAATGAATTAGCTTATTGTAGCACTTGGCATTGTACTTTTGTAACTATTGTAGCACTTGACATGATTTTTTCCTTGTAATTTTATTCTATTCGGTGTTTTAGTGTATATAATGTTGGTGACTCAAAAAAATAAAGAAATAATGCATATAATTATGTACTACGTAACGTAAGCATCAATGCTAGCAGTAAGTAATTTGGTAGGCGCTGCGCTGCAACACCGGAGTATTCTAAAATGGTCTTACTTCGAGGCCTGTAGACGTAAACCCGCTACATTTTGTCAATTTATTCATTCATTTTGTTAATTATTTATTAACGCGTTAATAATAATTGCGGTCTCTGAGTGGTATTTTGCTCCGAAGTTAATTAAAATGGGTTGTTCACGGGTTGTTTATAGATACAACAACAAAACAGAGCTTTTGATACTAGGTACATGACAGGCCTCACACACAGCTCATAGCTCTGCCTTCCATGCTGTGGGTTGTGGGTTCGATCCCCACCAAGAACAAACATGTGTGTGACAAACCAAGATGTTTTTTCTATTTACAAAAAAAAACCAAGTAAGTAAGTAAGTACTTACATAATTATTCTATCAGCAATTTAGTTCCCAAATTACAAAAATTGCTTAGTTTGGGACTAGAGAGCGTGGTGTGAAATGTCCATCAATATTTATTGTACAAATAAACAGGGTTTTTAATGTTTTTGTTTCTTCTAGAAATAAAACATTATTAGTGTAACAGTTTTTTGAAAGCGGACGTTGTCTAATAAGAACTGTTTGGTTTTCCTTTACGTAAAGCAAATAAAGATTTGTATTTCATTGCTTGCTATGCGCTATGTAACCTGTTTACCCGATAACCCGTGGAATTACTTCGACGCCCTTTTCTACAGGAGGTAGGTAGGTAAGTGCCTAGGTATTGTAATTGTTAAAACGTACCAAAGCATAAAATGGTAGGTTACTATTACTAGTAGGTACTTATTTACCTGCATAGCAATAAGTAGGTACCTACCTACCTACCTATCTAAATGGCTGAAGTGCTGTTATATTTTAGTTACTAAACCAAACTCTTTGAACGAATAAAACAGTTCTACTGACAACTCGGTTATGAATCATAAAGTCAAAGTCAAAATATCTTTATTCAATAAAATCACAAGGATCATTTAGTTTTTGTTTCTGATAATGAATCAACATGTTCAACTCCAAAATATATTTTGCAAGGTTAAATTATTCTAATCTTGTTTACACCTCCCCGGTCTAAAATCGACTTCCTGCTAAAAAAGGTCCAAAGACTTTTATGGAACCAGCTTAACCGGGAAATTGAATTTTCTACGAGTTATTAAACAAAACCTCCATGGATATAGGACGCGGCGCGGGGTCGCGATCTACCCTCCTTCCTTTGGAAAATGGCTGTATTGTCACAAAATATAACCTAATTTAGTAAGGTGTGGGTAAAAGTCATAGTCATAATTTCTTTATTCATTAAAATCACAAGGATCATTTAGAATCGTCTTATATAATTAGTTGATTCTAGGTGCCAGTTCCACGTGACGATGCTCATGTTCTCTGTCGTTACCTCGAATAAGTCTCGCCTCGACTCGACCTCGATATTGTGCTTTGGTAGTTATATGGAAGGTATATGGAAGTAATTTTAAAAACTAAGAATATAGATGTTTGTTACTAGCTTTCTCCTCGCCCCACTTTCATTGATACTAGGGTAACATAGTAATATAACAACCACGTCTTGCAAACACGTTGGGCAGGAAGCTGTTTTCATGAACCAATATTCCGACCGTCTCGTCAGCGCGATCTTATCTATCGAATCTTGTTTATGAATCTTGTTCTAAATGATCCTTGTGATTTTATTGAATAAAGAAATTTTGACTTTGACTATGCATTGTACATTTGTACCTACTACCTCAATAGAGCTAGGAGGATTTCAATAGGCATGAGAGTATTTAAGAAATATCAATCGAAAAGAAAACATAGGCATAGGTAAAAAGTGGCCCCTGACGCTGTAATCATCTAGATTGAACATCTATCTTGATCTAGATGCAAAGAGAACTTTATCAGTAACCACCAAATCATTAATCTTCTATACTTAGGGCGGCTTGCACCAAAATCGCAGCGAGTTGTCAAGTCATATAAATACGTCAGATTTAAAGCGTTAAACACGTTTAGTGACTGTGGTGCAAGCCGCCCTTAGTGCAGTAGGTACCTTCAATCATTGCAAGGTTAGCTTTGTAGCTTTTATAAGCTTCAAGGAGAATCCTTAGAAAAGTAAGTAGGTCTGGGAAAACTGCACTAGGCTACCTACCGGTTGTGGCGACCAGCGCGACAGGGCTATTGAAATCATCTTCCCACGACCAGCGGAAGGAGACCCATTCATACGTCCTATCCTCTTCTTCTCTTATTTATGTCCTCATTTTCCCGTGATTATAGCAGCCTATAAAACTGTCATAATCTCTACCATAACAGCCACTTTGCACCGGAAAATGAATTAAGTGTAGAGTTCTCTCGGCAGTGCTAAGTAGCTTATGCCAACACATTAAAAGCTTAGAAGTGAAAGAGCTTATTTTATCTTATTTTATGATGAAAATGTAGGGAATTATGCAACTAGGCGGTACCTAGCTAGCTAGCTAAATAGTTTAACATCAATTTATTTTCAACATGTTGGTATTTTCATTGACCAATTATTTATTCCACGTGGTAGAATATTTAAAAAAAATATTGTTATTGATTCAAGATTTAACATTCTGATGGGCGTTTGCACAATCTCACGACATCTACACGATGCCAATATGTCATTCTCAGGAACAGAAATACCGTTGTCGTCGACATCACGGTGTGAAAGCGTCTAAGTAGTACTTCTGAATACAGATGAGATTAGCTTCCTACGATATCGTGTAAAAGTCGTGTCGGAGGCAGTGTGTAACGCCCATTAGCTAATGCCTTAGCTGCTAACAGAGTGCCTATAATACCTAATTGCTAATCAGCTCACAATTGCAATATCTCAGAGCTATTAAGACCTCATACCCAGCCACTATTCGCGCACATACCTACAGGATGTACCTATTATAAGCTTTTTTTTAACACGCACTACTATGATGGTTCCTTATGAAAAGTTGTTCATGTTGGTGGGTAGGACGTGCTCTTCCCCCTCGAAGTTTTCGTTATTTTTATCACACCCTGTACAGTGTAAACTGTAAACCCAGTAGGTATCTTGCAATTGATGCGGATGAAAAGACCAGCGGCCTTATCACAAAGCGTAATGGATGAATCGGAATCAATTTTCAATAAGTTCTACAATCTATTTTAGTAGGTATTATTATCAGCAATATCCAAATACATTACTAAAATGGTTATTAGTGACTTAAAATATTGTAGCTTTCACTAATAGTCTAAAAATAGCAACTAAAGACTTAGATGTCCATTACCACTTTCCATTACACTTGGCGATAAGGTGGCTGCCAGGTAAAGTTTTCTTCTTTATAAATCAGTGAAGAATCAAAAGTATGTAGGTATTGTTCATTATACAACGGGTACTAGCCCGCAAGTGTTCCACTAGCGGGTTCAATTCCTGCGGCGGCTCATTTTCTAATTGATAAAAAAAATACTGAAGTAAGTATTTTATTTCAAGCCGAATATTGAATAATATTTATTTTTTCGTAGTGTAATATCTAAGTATTAGTTATAAATCTATTAAAACTGAAAAAAGTTTATACTTTATTAATAGAAATCGTACCAACCATACCAAATCATTTTTGCATCCATATTGCAAGAGTAGTGAATATTTCACTGAAATAATGCCAGCATTGCATATTCAGTGAAAACGTTTTTCACAGAATATCGATGTGGTTTTTTATGGGAAATGGAATACGAAACGGTATAAAAAACACGTAGGTACCTATTGAGGTACTCGTAAGTAACCGTCTTGGGTAAATATTTGAAATGGGCGTTTTCATGCTAGGTAAGTTAAGTACCTACCTGAATAATATTGGCCTAACCCATAATGGAGATTCGGATCGCTCGGTATTGAATTAGTGGCGTTTTACTCTTGAATGCAAACCAAGTGCCAAATTATTTCAATATTCTGCGGGTATTGAATGAAGATATTTTTACTCTAGCTTGACGCTGTTTTGTCAGCTAAATGACAATCGCGTATTGTGTTTGGTATTACGAAAAGCTATCAAACTTTTCTTCGAGAGTAGGTACGAAAATTCATCGTTATTGGATTCTGATCTACATTGTGTTGGAATTGTTATTTGATTCACGAAGGCTGCTACTCAGTCATACAGTTGTTGCCTGGCTGAAGATTTGCATAACCTATATCTCCGAAAAAAGTCAGTTTCATCAAAACTTTCAAAGTAGTTGGGTCGTTTCCGATATATTTTTGGTCTACGGCTGTTATTTACTTCGAATATAATAGAAACGGTTTCTAAATTTTCAATAAATTCATCTAAATCACTATCCATCTTCGTTGCTTGAGAGAACACTTACGTATGTGACGGTTTATGTGCCGATATTTCGACTACCTAAATTTAGAGGACCTTTTATCGTTTAACTGACCCTTTACTGTTGGTGAAACAAAAACCACCTTTTAACAGCCCCCTAACCATGCTTAAAGGATCCTTTAAAGCTAGGGGATGTCGGTGAAAACGGGCATTAGTCTCATTTTGTCTAAAAAAGCAGCTGGTCTAATTAGCAAGTGGTCTGTCTACTACGAGTAGGCGCCAGGCGCTATCGCAGCAGCGTGTCAGCGACAACGATATTTTAGTTCGAACCACTGACGATATCAGCCAATGTGCAAAAACCCTAAATAATTTTTGTAATCTGTGGATTGAAGAAGCTTATGAGATGATTATCGTGCCTAGGATTATTGTGAACCACAGACTGATGTACACCTCTGTCTTGTGAGCCAATTTACCTAGATTTATTTTTAATTTCTAGCCTAAATACGTATCTGTATAATTGCGAATGTGTGCGACAGAGACGCGAACATTTACTTTTTGTTTCAGCATGTTTGTATTATTTGTTTACAGGGCCGATTCGTCCAACGAACCAGCCGTTGCGAACGGACTCACCGATTTCGGAGAGGTAAGAGAAATATGCACCTTCAGTTCATTACAATAAAGACTATAACACACACATTTCTGTGCTGTTGATTTTGTACACCTTAGATAAATGTTAATTTATCTGGCGTAATTTTTAGCTGTTAGTTGCTAAGCGAATACATACCCTGTGTATATAGCATGAGAGTCTCATTTTTAATGCCGATAAGCGAAGGTTTTTGAAAAGATACCTAGGATATCTCTTTCTATCACTATTTTTAATTGGCACCGAACGAGGTGGTTAATGATAGAGATTTATGTTGGTATTCTGTCTACCTTAGTCAAGATACTCACTCAATGCTATCGATTCTGTTGTTGCATTTTTCTAAACTAACCTAATTTGACAGCGCTAAAATTATAGCTGTCTTTGTCGTTTTAGTTTATGAGAGAGGGACGGCAACATTTTTAATGCTGTCAAATTAGGTTAGTTTAGAAAAATGCGACAACAGAATCGATAGCAATGACTCAATGACTTCTTCCTACTGATTTACTTACATCACAGTTATTAGGTAGGTAGGTAAGATAAAGATAAGATAAGATAAGTTTTTATTTCACACCACAATTCAACACATAAATCTAAACTAAAAATAAAATAAACAATATAAGTAGATAAACTAAAAAATAACTAAAATTATAACTATAAATAGGTAAGGTAGGTACCTAAGTATTACCTAATTATCTTTAACTTTTCCTGAAATATCACACCATCCTGAAACACCTGAAACACGCCACACCATCTTTTTGCACGCCCAGGAAGACTGGCAGACAATGCTCTTAGCATTAAGTCCTCCTAGCACTACCTATTTGTGTGAAATTTTAAAATAAATAAATAAATATCCACTGCCTATTGTGTAACTCAATAATAATCAACCCAGAATTACATTTATAGTTTTGCAGAGTAAGCTCTCAGGTGATTTGCGATGGACCGGGTGATTTGCGACTACCTACAGGATGTTTTGCTCGGAATGGTGGTACTTACCTATTGACCGTAATAAATCTAATGTCTAATGGTTGGGTCACTTGGGTCAGATCGATAGCAGGTAGCCCTATGGTGTACTAAACTGTCTTCGGTAGAATCGGTATTGATGAACAGTTGAGTTTTTGGTACCTTAGGTAAGTATGTAGGTACTTACTAAAAAAGTATTGTTGTTTGAGTTCGGACTGTCCTAAACGTGGGTAAGGACCAAACTTTTTGCATCGTCGCACACCGAATCTCACAACTGAAAGTGTCACAACTCACAACGTTCTGTTGTGACACTTTCAGTTGTGAAATTCGGTGTGCAAGACAATTTTTTTTATGCATTATAGACGAACGTTGCAAAAAAACTAATTGCAAAAAGTTTGTTTCTCACCCTTTACCCACATACGTTTTTCATTTAATTCGATTTCTACAAATATCAATACGAATGAACCCCTAATGAACTGGGATACAATCAACAGCAGTTCATGGAATATGTATGAGATGGCAACCCCGGGAGACCTGTCATACAAATCAAAATGTAGGTACTTCAATTCAACCTGCTAGGATATTAAATACAACAAACACAGTCTTACTTAAAATCTGTGACACTGTTTATATTATACATTAGTGCATTGTCACCGAAAACTAATGCCAAAGTTCAGCTAAATCGGACATCGGGAAGTGGGTCAAATTCAGCTTGCAAGATTTGACCTAAACAAAGACAGAAATCAACAACGCAAGAAAAAAAGCTTGTAAAATAAAAACACGTTGTAACTACTCCATATTAGTCCATACTTACATCGAGTTTATTATAATAACAGGGTAAGGGTTGTAGGAATTCGGAATCTTAAAAATGAATTAAGTAGGTACCTATAGCTAGTTACTTAGGTACCTACCTAGATTGTCATAAATATGAATAGCGGCTAGAGGGTATGAGAGTATTCATATCACAAAAGCGAAGCATTCTCGTCGACCGCCGCCGCGGCGGTATTCACGTCAATATGGGTCTGCAGGGGTATGCCCATCAAAGTTGAACTGCAAAGTTTTAAATCATGGTCAGTTCATACTAACTCATAGTTATTCTGTGACTAAATAGTGATATTATGACGTCATTTGATGTGTTTTCGCGCATATTTTGCTGTCAAGTGTCTAAAAAGAATGATCACGTGGTACAAAATTGTACCACGTGACCTGAAGAAATTACACTGGGCAGTGAAATATAACTTGACAGCAAAAGATTGGCATACGGGGGCTGCATCTCGTTAGCACGATATTAAAACTAGCTCAGCCAAATTAACAGCGGTTGCTACCTTTAGGTGATGTAAATGGAAACAATCTAGATATTTTTTAATTCGTATAAATACGTTTCAACTTTTACCAGCTTATACCTGGGGACCAACTTAGGTATAGTGCAGCATTATGCTGACACTGGAACCTTTTTGCCCCCATGCAACCTGACAAACAGTAGGCTGTTTTGGTTTTATACCTACCTTACATTATTTTTACTATACCTAATTATACCTATCTGTACCTGTTGGGTACTATGTCTGTACCTATCTGTACCTATCTGTACCTGTTGGGTTGGGGACAAATAAAGATTTGTCTTATCTTACTCTCTGCTTTATTTACTTTAGCTCAATATACGACGAAATAAGCGAAGTATAGTGTCAACTTGGGCAAGTCGGCGTTTTACCTTTGTTTGTTAGAGAATCACTTTCATATTATTTGGTAAGTCTACGAATAGTCTGATAATGAAGTAAATCAGCCGCGACATCGTAAAGTGATAAGGGCCCAAATGGTAAAAAAAAATCAAGTAGGATGTCATTATGATAGGGCTTCGTTTAGACATTCCAAAACCGTTTTTATTTTTGTTGGTTTTCTGGTCTCCTAATGCGCACGTAACCTTTGTTTTGGTCGCCGTGACTAAACCATTCTTAATCTCCGGCTTGAGGCGGATCGCCGTAAAGTTATAAGCTTTCGAATCTCACCGTCTTATGTGACTCGCGAGGATTTACGCGACAACACCGGCTGTACTCGGAAATTGGGTTATTCCACTGATGGTATAAATAGATAGATAAATCTTTATTCGTTCCCAACAGGTGTGTATGTAGACATAGGTATACAGTATATTCTAGTCGTAACTTGTGCGGTTACATCACAACATCTATCCCATCCAAAAAGCATCCAAATCGTCCTCCATTGAAATCGTTTTCAGTAATTTTTTATGAAAATTATTGTTGTTGTAAACTCTTCACCCAAGTAATGCCTACCTACCTACCTGCCTAGGTGTCAACTACCTGTATAGCTAGGTACCTATTTACTTTTTGTACATAATTAAGAAAACGTTCTCATCTGATAAAATGGACGTTTGATTTGAGCACCTGCCTGCCAATAATATAACGTCAGTAATAATAAACTCACATATGCACAGCTTTTGACTACAAATGAGTTGACATTTAAAATCAACCAGAGTGAGGTCTCTAATCAAGAGGCATTGAATCTCGAGTGCGTTGTGTGACTCGACTGAAACGACTGAAAGCCGAATGGCAGTGATCGATTGTCGACTGAATGATTATGAAGCCACAAGTGAGTCACAAATGCTCGTTTTAATCGTATTAATTACATAACAATACGTATCTTCGCATTGAGAGCGCATTGATTTGAATTATTTGGAAGGAAATGTTCGCCGAGAAATTACTTACCTTGGAAAATTGCTGCAATAGCGTTAGTAAACATTGCCAGTCTGTATTTTTGCGAAAGCAAGCTAGCTACTTTGGCTTTTTTTTCCTCCTGCATCAATCCAATTACCACATCAATCCAATTATCCTACATACGAGAAAATTGAGAGGAATATACTGGTTCAGTGCCAACTGGAACTTTTTGCCTCTTTCTTGGTCTTTCTTTCTTGGAATTTCCTAGAAATTCCAGTTGGCAGGTTCCTCACTGTATAATGGTCGTTGGAAATTATGCCCAGCAAACGTATAGGTATTTGGTTGGACGTTACCCCTCACGTAACTTTATTGTCTGCGCGTTTGAAAATCTTTTATTGCCAACAGAAAGTGGTGAAGGAGATGAACCGGCTAGGCATGGTGGTGGACCTGTCACACGTGGGAGAGAACACCACAAGGGCAGCCATCCGCGTGTCCCGCGCGCCCGTGGTCTTCAGCCATTCCTCGGTCTACAGCCTCTGCAACCACAAACGGAATGTACCCGATGACATCATCCAGTCTCTCGTAAGCCATTCTTCATTCAGCCATCTAAATATAATTCATGGACCTTTTCTCCCGCGACACAAGCGAGACGGGGACCATTCATAATGTAAACTCCTTTTTTGTAGTAAGCAAATTAATTAATTTCTATTTCACACAACGCCCTCTAGTCGCAAACTAAGAAAAGCTTGTACTATGGGAACTGGATAACTGATATACTTATACATTTTTTTGTAAATATCCAGTTACTATGTATTAAGTATGTATGACATAGAACAAAGATCTGTTTATCTACAGTGGGTCATATAGTTGATCGAAGACAACGACCCACAGCACGGAAGGCACAGCTGACTGAGCTGTGACGCTTGTTACGTAAATGGTTGCTCAGTGCTGACCTTACCCACGCCACGGTGCCCCATATAACAATGTCATAATGGCTAACTAACACCCATTCTCAGCCTAATTCGATTTGATCCATCTATGATCCATGCGGCACCTAACTACTTTGGGCATCGTAATGCCCTGATAATAGGGGGTAAAGGTGGCGAAGTTCTACTCGAACCTAGTCTAGTCATACCATTGACACGCAAAGAAGAAGAATGCCCTAATTTGGGTATTTTTTCAAACAATAGCTAGCGTATTTCCTTAGACATTGAACATTGTAAGAGGATCGGTTTACGTTGGTTGCGTAGTCTCTAGTTTTCCCATGGCAACCGATTGTACAGTCGGCTACACATCAACCTATTAAGGGGCCTTCTTTCGATTTTGGCCTATTTACATCATTTTTCGAACTCGATTTTTATTACAGTTAACGTTTTACGATTACAAATATAAATGGAAATTAAAGTTTGGTTCAATAAAAATAGAATGCTGGGAGAACATTTTAAATTAGGCAATACACAACTGAGAAATAAATTAATTTGTAACGCATGTCTTCGTAAAATTATCAAAAATGTGAACTTTTCGTCTTGATTTTATCATATAAAAAACTAGTTTAAAGATAATTTAAAAATGCAGTTAAAATATTTATTTTGTTAAAAATAGAATGCTGGGAAAAAATTGCTGCCCGTTCATACAATATGTTAGAGAAATTAATTTTTGAAAACACCTCCTTTTACGCTATTTTACTCTTCAAACAAACTGTGATTTCTACGAAAGTAAGAAGTTTAAAGTTAAAATACACATACTATATAAAAGAACAGGTTTTTTTCTTACAAAAAAAATTAAAATTATAGTCTTCTTCCATGTACTTATTTTTATAGGATTTTTCTAAAATCACATATAAATCATGCAGCGCAACGCTGCGAGTGGCATTCCGCGCTGAGCGGCCGTGGAGGGAGGACGTATCGCTTTTCGTCGTGCGCACTATACATATATATATATCGACAAATAGCAGTATCGGCACCAAATTCTAGTGTGACCGCGTGATTTGATCCTTCGTGCGGCCGTAGGTACTTGGTAGATGTTTTCTAACTACATTATTTAGGTTTCATAAAATGTCGGTATCTTCACGATATTTGAACTTTTGTAAATAATAAAAAACACTTTTACAATCAAGTACCTACCTACTTAGTATATAGGCCGATTTATAAATTACTCAAATGTACTTACTACTAACTGCTACTTGCCTACTGCCTACTTGCATCTACTTACTGCTGACTGACTTGACTCCTTGTGAAATCCCCCCCCCCCCTCCTCTCTACCCCTCTCCAATCCTATCCTACTAATATTATAAATGCTAAAGTTCAGATGTTTGGATGTTTAGATGTTTGGATATTTGGATGTTTGTGTTTCAATCACGTCTAAACTACTGAACCAACTTGGATGAAACTTGGCATATATATAGTTCGTAACCTGGATTGACACAAAGGTTACTTTTTATTTCGAATAATTAACAGGATCTACAGGATAAAATGAACGAAAAGGACTAGCAGCGCCAATTGGCAAGAGGACTTCATTGTCATGTCATGATGTCACGTCAGTTTGACAGGGCGTAGTACTACCTCTTTGGTCTAACGACTAGCGTTTGACATTCCAGTACGAGTTCGGTGTAATGAGGTGCAATGTCAAGTTTCTCAAAGAAGTATCCGCTCGGTACACGCACAGATAATATAATGTACACGGAAACGGTACTCGCGTACGAAGTCGCGGGTATCTGCTAGTTTCTCATAAAGGTACCACACACCCTATGACGTATATTTGGAAAAAGTAGAATTCGATCGATTTTATCGCTCGATCGATTAGTGACAAGGCGAGGAAGGCTCTCACAAAATTTACCTCCCTCCTCCATTTTCATGTCTAAGATGGCGGACATTGATTTTTTTGAGGAAAGTGATATGGGTGCCGTTTTCGGGATATTTTGGGATGCTGATTACGGAAATGGTATCCATTTTGAAATCCAAGATAGCGGACATTGGTTTTTTTTAATAAAGTGATATGGGTGTCGTTTTCAGGATACATATTTTGGGGTGCTGATTACGGAAATGGTATCCATTTTGAAATCCAAGATGGTGGATATTGGTTTTTTTGAGAAATTAGATATGGGTGTCGTTTTCGGGATATTTTGGGGTGCTGATTACGGAAATGCTATCCATTTTGAAATCCAAGATGGCGGACATCGGTTTTTTTGAGAAAATAGATATGGGTGTCGTTTTCGGCATATTTTGGGATGCTGATTACGGAAATGGTATCCATTTTGAAATCCAAGATGGCGGACATCGGTTTTTTTGAGAAAATAGATATGGGTGTCGTTTTCGGGATATTTTGGGATGCTGATTACGGAAATGGTATCCATTTTGAAATCCAAGATGGCGGATATTGGTTTTTTTGAGAAATTAGATATGGGTGTCGTTTTCGGGATATTTTGGGGTGCTGATTACGGAAATGGTATCCATTTTGAAATCCAAGATGGCGGACATTGGTTTTTTGAGTAAAGTGATATGGGTGTCGTTTTTGGGATATTTTGGGGTGCTGATTGCGGAAATGGTATCCATTTTGAAATCCAAGATAGCTAACATCGATTTTTTTTAATAAAGTGATATGGGTGTCGTTTTCAGGATATTTTGGGGTGCTGATTACGGAAATGCTATCCATTTAAAAATCCAAGATGGCGGACATTGGTTTTTTTGAGAAAATAGATATGGGTGTCGTTTTCGGGATATTTTGGGATGCTGATTACGGAAATGGTATCCATTTTGAAATCCAAGATGGCGGACATTGGTTTTTTGAGTAAAGTGATATGGGTGTCGTTTTTGGGATATTTTGGGGTGCTAATTGCGGAAATGGTATCCATTTTGAAATCCAAGATAGCTAACATCGATTTTTTTTAATAAAGTGATATGGGTGTCGTTTTCAGGATATTTTGGGGTGCTGATTACGGAAATGCTATCCATTTTAAAATCCAAGATGGCGGACATTGGTTTTTTTGAGAAAATAGATATGGGTGTCGTTTTCGGCATATTTTGGGATGCTGATTACGGAAATGGTATCCATTTTGAAATCCAAGATGGCGGACATCGGTTTTTTTGAGAAAATAGATATGGGTGTCGTTTTCGGGATATTTTGGGATGCTGATTACGGAAATGGTATCCATTTTGAAAGCCAAGATGGCGGATATTGGTTTTTTTGAGAAATTAGATATGGGTGTCGTTTTCGGGATATTTTGGGGTGCTGATTACGGAAATGCTATCCATTTTGAAATCCAAGATGGCGGACATCGGTTTTTTTGAGAAAATAGATATGGGTGTCGTTTTCGGGATATTTTGGGATGCTGAATACGGAAATAGTATCCATTTTGAAATCTAAGATGGCGAACATTGTTTTTTTGAGAAAATAGATATGGGTGTCGTTTTCGGGATATTTTGGGATGCTGATTACGGAAATGGTATCCATTTTGAAATCCAAGATGGCGGACATTGGTTTTTTGAGTAAAGTGATATGGGTGTCGTTTTTGGGATATTTTGGGGTGCTAATTGCGGAAATGGTATCCATTTTGAAATCCAAGATAGCTAACATCGATTTTTTTTAATAAAGTGATATGGGTGTCGTTTTTGGGATATTTTGGGGTGCTGATTGCGGAAATGGTATCCATTTTGAAATCCAAGATGGCGGACATCGGTTTTTTTGAGAAAATAGATATGGGTGTCGTTTTCGGCATATTTTGGGATGCTGATTACGGAAATGGTATCCATTTTGAAATCCAAGATGGCGGACATCGGTTTTTTTGAGAAAATAGATATGGGTGTCGTTTTCGGGATATTTTGGGATGCTGATTACGGAAATGGTATCCATTTTGAAAGCCAAGATGGCGGATATTGGTTTTTTTGAGAAATTAGATATGGGTGTCGTTTTCGGGATATTTTGGGGTGCTGATTACGGAAATGCTATCCATTTTGAAATCCAAGATGGCGGACATCGGTTTTTTTGAGAAAATAGATATGGGTGTCGTTTTCGGGATATTTTGGGATGCTGAATACGGAAATAGTATCCATTTTGAAATCTAAGATGGCGAACATTGTTTTTTTTTAGAAAATAGATATGGGTGTCGTTTCCAGGATATTTTGGGATGCTGATTAAGGAAATGGTATCCATTTTGAAATCTAAGATGGCGGATATTGGTTTTTTTGAGAAATTTGATATGGGTGTCGTTTTCGGGATATTTTGGGGTGCTGATTACGGAAATGCTATCCATTTTGAAATCCAAGATGGCGGACATTGGTTATTTTTAGTAAAATGATATGGGTAATCTTTACGATGGCTGAGGAGGACTCTCAGATATTGATTTCGAAAGCAATCGATTCATAAACAAAAACTTCAAATAAGACAAGATTCATTTCCATAATCAGTACTTACCCCAAAATATCCTGAAAACGACACCCATATCACTTTACTCAAAAAAAAAAAAACCAATGTCCGCCATCTTGGATTTCAAAATGGATACCATTTCCGTAATCAGCACCCCAAAATATCCCGAAAACGACACCCATATCTAATTTCTCAAAAAAACCAATATCCGCCATCTTGGATTTCAAAATGGATACCATTTCCGTAATCAGCATCCCAAAATATCCCGAAAACGACACCCATATCACTTTATTAAAAAAATCGATGTCCACCTTCTTGGATTTCAAAATGGATACCATTTCCGTAATCAGCATCCCAAAATATCCCGAAAACGACACCCATATCTATTTTCTCAAAAAAACCGATGTCCGCCATCTTGGATTTCAAAATGGATACCATTTCCGTAATCAGCATCCCAAAATATCCCGAAAACGACACCCATATCTATTTTCTCAAAAAAACCAATGTCCGCCATCTTGGATTTCAAAATGGATACCATTTCCGTAATCAGTATCCCAAAATATCCCAAAAACGACACCCATATCACTTTATTAAAAAAATCGATGTCCACCTTCTTGGATTTCAAAATGGATACCATTTCCGTAATCAGCATCCCAAAATATCCCGAAAACGACACCCATATCTATTTTCTCAAAAAAACCAATGTCCGCCATCTTGGATTTCAAAATGGATACCATTTCCGTAATCAGTATCCCAAAATATCCCAAAAACGACACCCATATCACTTTATTAAAAAATCGATGTCCACCTTCTTGGATTTCAAAATGGATACCATTTCCGTAATCAGCATCCCAAAATATCCCGAAAACGACACCCATATCTATTTTCTCAAAATAACCAATGTCCGCCATCTTGGATTTCAAAATGGATACCATTTCCGTAATCAGCACCCCAAAATATCCCGAAAACGACACCCATATCTAATTTCTCAAAAAAACCAATGTCCGCCATCTTGGATTTCAAAATGGATACCATTTCCGTAATCAGCACCCCAAAATATCCCGAAAACGACACCCATATCTAATTTCTCAAAAAAACCAATATCCGCCATCTTGGATTTCAAAATGGATACCATTTCCGTAATCAGCATCCCAAAATATCCCGAAAACGACACCCATATCTTATTTCTCAAAAAACCAATGTCCGCCATCTTGGATTTTAAAATGGATAGCATTTCCGTAATCAGCACCTCAAAATATCCTGAAAACGACACTTCTATCACTGTACTCAAAAAAATCAACGTTCGCCATTTAGACTTCAAAGTAGATTCCATTTCCGCAATCAGCACCCCAAAATATTTCGAAATCGACACCTGTATCATATTACTCTAAAAAGTAAAGTACGCTGCTGTCCTGGATTCGAAAACGTAGTAGGGGAGATAAATTCTGTCAGAGTCAAAATGTTCCTTTATTTTGGCAAAATTCATGTTTCGATTCGAATGGCTCCAAATAATGGAGGTCGAATTCTGCTACAATATCTCTGAGAGGAGAAGAGGGGGCATTAAACTGGAATTATAAATACTGTTAGGTCAATAAAAAAATTATATAGAGGGGTTGCTATATTTATTTTATTTTCTGCATAATAGAGGGGTTGCGATATTTATTTAATTTTTTACAATCTTTTTATTACGATTCGTACAGCAGTTCTACACACGTCACGTGGAGTTAGGTACCTACCACATACCAACTTAGTAACTAGACTACAAATCAATCGTACTTATTCAGTGAACGAACATGTCGAAAGATCAAATTGGTTTGTCCTTTGCGCGTCGCAAACGCGTAGCGCAGCGCGTCGCGTATTCATAAATGCCTAAACTTGACGTCGTTAAATTTTAATACGGCCTCTTAACGGTTCGAACTTTGAACTATTACAATTTGAAAGTGGCGAATCATGCGAGAGGGACGATATGTTTTTATGTGAGAATCCAGTTCAAACACTGGCTATACTTATTTTTCTTTTGTGCAGAAACAAAACGGTGGCATCATAATGGTGAACTTCTTCCCCGACTTTGTGAAGTGCTCTCCCAACGCTACCATCTCCGACGTCGCAGGTACGTACCTATGAGTACATATAGGTAGTAGTCACAACGGATCTTTGTTCCTCTGAAGTTAGGTGCGTCAACGGTCCACCCAAAAATCGGTTCTGCGCAGATAATTCAGAGGGACAAAGATCAGTGATTACTATACTTATTTAGCTCTTACTAGTTCTACGATATCGTGTAGATGTCGTGTCGTGGACAGTGTGACAACAGTCTACTACATTCTACTTGAAAGTTTGCCTAGATACCTAATCGCAATCTCCAAATATTCAATATCCGAATTGTAATCCAACATTTCAATTGTGGTCCCGAATCGGTCATTTAATTCTAAACATTATACCCCTATAGGATGGGAAGGATAAGTTATGTGAATAGATAATAGGGCGAATCCCACAACTAATGGGTTCATAAATAAATAGTCTTGTATTGTGATTGTATCTTCAAGATTTCGACACCGTCAAACTACTGAGAAATTACGAACAAATAATCTGACTGTCGTTGCCGCCTTATGTAAACCTAAATTAAGTATTCGAAGCATATTTCGTGTCAATGCCAGCTCAACTGAAAACCTTACAGCGTCACCGCGCAGTGTATCTCGGATACGCTAGCATTACGATACGTTTACGATTGTCATATCACATTTATTCCTGATCAAGGCACTGGTGTATCAAACGACATTAGAACCCGCGACTGATAATGTATCCTTTCCACTTCACCACTAGTGCCGCACTAATTGCATCGGAGACGGCTCCTTATGGAACGTACCAATACTACGTGACCCTTTTTTTCACTTTTTAGACCCTCGATGACCACCCGTGGTATATGCCTAAACCGCCCCCCAACTTTGTAATTGTCCCGTAGTAATTCATAAATATGATTTTAAATGATTTCCCTATAGAATATTGACTACGTGACGAAAACCTAAACCCCCCCTCTCTGTGACCAAGCGTAGTATTTTGAAGAACCCCCCCTTTAACGGGTCACGTAGTATGGGTACGTTCCCTTAGCTATTATGCCGTGGTTCGCCAAGAAGCCATTACGTCGCAGTACCGTTTCATTTGCACTGATCCTAGTGTTGTAAATCACACGGTCCCAGTCTTATGCAGGGTACTATTACTTAATAGTTCAAGCTACTATATACGAATTGCTAAGGAAGGAGTGGAACTTTTTACCGGCGTCAGTATTTCCCGAACGCCATAGAAAAGAACAAACAGGGGGAATATATCTAAGCGTACTACACCCTAGCCTGCAGCTACACTTCCCATCAGATGTGCTGGGAGTCAAACCCTTAGATATTTATATAAAAAGCTGTTACGGTCACGAGACGTATACGATATAAGAGGAGAGCTAATCACTAGAATCTTTCATATCGTGTCGTCGTGTCGGCGCTGACTACGATATTTTAGTACTAACACACAGATTATAGAAAAGTACAGATGTACTGTATAGCCATTTTTGTGTCACAGTAAGAAGTGCACCATGATGGAGTACTTTGTGTCATTCAGTCTCTGGCCATTGACACCTCCAATGCCAAACATATTTTTATACAATTATGCCGGCATGTGTGGTTCCCACTTGCAAAAATTGGCCTGGGTCTAAAAACAAAGTAGATGGGATAACATACATCACATTTGGGTCTCTATTTGATAAGGAATCGTCTTGGAATCATCAATTTAAAGAAAAATTACCATCAATTCAATAATGTTGCAAACAACACCAACATTTTTTTCCCAACAAAATTTATATTAATCTTTATGACTACACATCATTAGGCATAGGTATTTCAATTCAATAGGTATTTTTAATAATAGAGCGCTAAATTTGTTATTTTGAAAAAATATTTGTGTAATTTTAGGATTCTTGATGACATACTCAGACGAGAACAATGGACAAAAATCATTCAAAAAACACGTCCTGAGTCTTTCCTTAATTCTATTAAAATTTATGAATATCTATTTCAGTACCTCCTACTTAGGTACCTAAGCAGCATTTACAAAAAAAATTACCCCAAAAAATTGGGAAATAGTTTTGTAGGTGCAACATTGGGCTGCGCGAACATCATGCGCACGGGAAAATTTTTATAGCATTTTGGTGACAAAATCCTTCATACAAATTATGTCAAATGCGGCTTCTACTATATTCTAAGTACTAACATGTCGATATCGTGTTGTGTCATGTCCATCGGCCTGTCATCTAGTCTCGGGCCGCTCTATTTTTTGGTAGGTAGGTAGGTAAGGTAGTGTACACTAGGTACTATGCACGTGTCAGAAAGGGGTACCTTTCTAAATAAAGCAAATATTTTAAAATCAACTAAATCGTATATTTAACAAATATCCTACAACTGATTACACTTTTCTAAGCCAATTATAGTTTTATTCGACAAGCAACGTTATTTTACACGGAAAACTTTGACACTTTAAAAATAGACAGCTACAAATATCACAAACTACTTATCTTATTCGACAGAAGTATATAAAGTACTCAGAGATGGATATGACCACCAGGGTGCAGAGCGAAAACTGTAATGTGCTCTTCTCGAGCCTCAACACTGGAATGCTATGGAAAATAGAAAGCCTCAATCTCAATATCAAGTAGCTACCTTTATCTTTACAATAACTAGGTACTTACCGTACATAACATAGGTACCTACTTATAATACAACAGTATGAAACTTTATTATAATGGGTTTAGTTTGGTGCAAGTTGCCACAAAGTTGTTACCACTCGGGAACTAAAACCCAAGTCATCGCATATTGTGAAGCATATTCAACTTTTGTTGTAAACTGGACCGTCAGCACTCAGCACTGGTCCCTCGTGGGTACGCTAGCAAGCACATAATTCAACCTCATCCTTCTTCACCCACTGTGTTTTCCCTTAGGCCAGGGGTCGGCAACCTTTTGAGTTGGAAGAGTCAAAAATTACAATTTACAAAATTTCAAAGATTTTAAAGAGTCACAAAAATTTTTCTTGATAGATAGATAGGTAAACTTATTTATTTGATACTGAACACACATAAAAAATTTACAGTAAAATGAAAGTAGATAGGTACTATGTAACTAATAACTAAACTAAACTAAAACAAACTGAAAATAAGAAAAAACAAGACTACCTACCTACATGTTCTCGTATGGTTCATGCTCTGTGTGTTGCAGTACACAAAAAGGTAACAACTCAGTGTATATTGCTCGAAAGCAACACTGATTTTCAGTTGTTACCCTCCGAGGAAACAAGTTGAACGAGGCAACATTGGCTACAGATGAACATGTTTGTGTGTAGTGTACACAAGTACTTAGTAAGATGCAGCATGCGAAAGTATTATATTAAATATCCTAGATTTTGAGCATAGACTGAAGAGTGACATTAACAAAACTATGCTACAGAAACCTTGACGTCTAGCAATCGATGGCACGATCGCTGCTCGCAAATTGTACAATTTCTGCTGATCGCAAATTTTAGCTGATACCACTGCGGGACGTCACAGGAAAAACAATAATAATAAACGCGGCTAGTGCATTCCAAAAATCCATCTATACTAATAGGTATTATAAAGAGGAAAGATTTGATTGTCTTCTTGCCTACAAAATATTAGGTAGGTATAATCTATTTAAAACACTGGCTCAATCTTGGGCAGCAAAAGGCATAGACGTCGGTGGCAAACGCCTTACAAATTTGCGTTTTGCGGACGACATTGTTTTATTTGCCCCAACAGCACAAGGCCTACAAGAAATGCTCCAAGAACTGAGCACGGCGAGTCTTGAGGTTGGACTTCAAATGAACAGGTCCAAGACGCAGATAATGTCGAACAGCACGAAACGTAGGATCGAGGTAGATGGGCAGGAGATACATTATGTCGATGAATACACCTACTTGGGCCAGTTAGCGAGCTTCGAAAACAGGCAAGATAGAGAAATCGATCGACGTTTGGGTGTTCTGGTATCTCGAAATAATAAGCACCAGTTTCCACAATTCTTATTTAATGTTTGCTCACATCACAGAGGTACAGTAGGTATGTATAACTAGACTTATATTCAATATGTACGGACGTGTGATCGCCCGAGCGGTCGGCGGCAGAGAGAGAGCTAGCCAAGCCTCGAAGCGTGGCTTCGTAAAAATTTTGACACTGTTGCCAACCACTCGAGACAGAACCGCCCATTTTGACAACCCAACAAACGCAACGGTGCGTTCCGTTCGCGAATTTGCTGAAGCTAATCGCCACAACCACCCACCCACGGAGAAACGAAGTTACAGGTCGAAGATAGGTTTGAACCTGACCCTGCGACCTGAACGAGTTGTTACTGGAGACACGGGTCCCGGCGCAGGAGACGGAGGCAACGGCGGCGGTGGTGCGAGCGGTGGTGATGTCTCTGGAATGAGAGAAAATTCTGACTGTTTTGATTCTAAAGAGCTTGGGGAAGATGGAAGAGCGCACGTGTTATCTAAGTGGGCCGGTTTTACTCTGTCCACACTCACTGCTACCTCCTTCCCGCCTATTTCCAGGGAAATGATTTTCGTGCCTACTTTGGAGGCGATTTTGTATGGTCCTGTGTAGGGAGGTTGTAAAGCTCTGCGGACTGTATCGTCCCGCAGGAATACGTGCGAGGCTGTTACCAAATCTTTGTGTATGAAAGATGTGGCGTTGTTGTGTCGTGAGGCTGGTATAGCCCTTATGTCAGCCATCTTACTTCTCAACTTTGCCACGAACTCGCTAATCTCTGGTGTCTTTGTATTCACTGGCACAACCAGTTCTCCCGGCAGGCGGAGGGGCTCCCCATATACCAGTTCAGCGGACGAGCATTGTAAGTCCTCTTTAAGGGACGAGCGGAGACCGAGCAAGACCATAGGCAGTGCAGTGAACCATGTGTCTGAATGACACATGATTGCCGCTTTCAGTTGACGATGCATGCGTTCTACCATGCCATTAGCCTGCGGATGATAACTGGTTGTTCGTACTCTTTTAATTCCACATACGCTTGTCAGTCGTTGAAATAAGGTGGACTCGAACTGGCGCCCCTGGTCGGTTGTTACGGTTGCAGGGACACCAAATCGAGCGATCCACCCATTTACAAACTTCTCAGCTACCTCGATAGCTGTTATAGACATCATTGGCCACACTTCCGCCCAACGCGTAAACCGATCCACAGCTGTTAAGCAGTATGTGTGTCCATTTGAGCACGGTAATGGGCCTATTATGTCTATATGTATGTGTTGGAAGCGACCAGATGGTACATTAAAGTTGCCTACCGGTGCCGTTATGTGGCGTGATACCTTTGACCTTTGACATGGTATGCATGTCCGGGCCCATGTCCGGCAGTCCTTCTGCATGCTAGGCCATACGTAACGGTCAGCCACCATGCGCGCGGATGCCCGTGCACCAGGGTGGCTGAGGTCGTGCAGCCGGTTGAATGCCTCGCGCCGTAGGGGTGCGGGCAGGTATGGACGAGGTTTTCCTGTGGACATATCACATAAAATTTTAATATCGGTACCAGGTATTGCTATGTCTTGGAGAACTAAAGATGTGTTTTCCTGAATATGTTTTAATTCATCGTCGTCACGCTGTGCCTTTTCCAGAGCTGAATAATCAATCTCTAGTGAAATGGACTCAATGCGTGACATTGCATCTGCTACCACGTTATTTATTCCTTTAATGTGTTGAATGTCGGTAGTGAATTGACTTATAAATGATAATTGGTTTAACTGCTGTGGTGGTAACCTTTCTCTACGTTGGGTAAATGCATACAACAACGGTTTGTGGTCAGTGAAAATGGTGGCTTGCTGTACCTCTAAGATGTGTCTGAAATGTTGTACACTTTCATAGACACCTAACAGCTCCCTATAATATGCTGGTTGCACAGCCTGTTTTTCATCCAACTTTTTACTGAAAAAGGCTAATGGTTGCCATTCGTCGTTGACCTTCTGTTGGAGGCAAGACCCTACATGTGTGCTTGAGGCATCAGTGAAAAGACCTAATGGAGCAGTTACATTTGGGTGGGCCAGCAGTGTAGCGGTGGCCAGACTGTTTTTACAGTTGTCGAACTGCTGCTCTAGTTCAGGCGTCCATGGAAATGGTTTTGCGCCTTTGCCATTGACAGCCGTGACTGCTTTAATAAGTGGAGCTTGATATTTGGCAGCACTAGGTAAAAATCTGCGGTAGTAGTTCATCATCCCCAAGAACCGTCTCATGCCTTGAACAGTTTTAGGAGCTGGAAAATCCAGTAGAGCTGTAATACGTTCGTCGGGTGGTTTTATACCACCTGCGCTGATATGGTAGCCCAGAAATGTAACCTCGGGTAGCCCAAGATGACATTTAGATGGATTTACTACAACCCCATAGTCCTGCAGTCTTTGAAACAGTGTGCGTAGATGGTCAGCATGCTCAGTAGAGTTTCTTGAGTGGACAAGAATGTCATCCACATAGCTGTAGCAGAAATCCAGCCCTTGAACCACCTCGTCAATGAACCTTTGAAAGGTCTGTCCGGCATTGCGTAAACCAAATCCCATATATGGATGCTCGAATAAACCAAACGGAGTGATTATGGCTGTTTTGCAGATGTGTGGTTCAAACACTGGTATTTGCTGATAGGCCTTTGCCAGGTCGATAGTACTAAAAACGGTAGCACCTGATAGTCCTTGGTTGAAATCCCCAATGTGGCGCACGGGATACCTGTCCGGTATGGTCCGTGCGTTGAGCGCGCGGTAGTCCCCGCAGGGCCGCCATGAAGTGTCGCGCTTCTGGGCCAGGTGCAGCGGCGAGGACCAAGGGCTCTTGGATGGCCTCGCGGTGCCGCAGCTCACCATGTCTGCAAACTCCTTTTTGGCAGCGGCCAGCTTCAAAGGGCCCAGGCGGCGTGGCCGACAGCTAATCGGCGGGCCTTCGGTGGTATGAATGTAGTGGACCGTTGTGTGTTTGATCTGCCTCTCGATCCCCGGTGGCCGTGTGATTTCTGGAAAATCAGAAAGGATGTGGTTGAATTCAGAATTTTCTGTAGAAATGACTTTGACACTGGTCTGTTCGGTGTCGGCAAACTGTGCACAGGCGACTAGGCCGGTTGTACCGTCCACTAGTCGCCTGTTTTTACAGTCCGGTAAAAGATGGTAGTGAGAAAGAAAATCCGAGCCTATGATGGCTGTGTCCACATCTGCTACGATGAATCGCCACCGAAAATCTCTTCGTAGGCCAAAGTTTAAATTTAGGTTAATGTCACCATAAGTGTTGATGATGGTACCATTGGCGGCACGGAGTTGGTAAGATGTGGGCTGACGTCGCCCTGGTACTAGCTGTTTAGGATAGCAGCATAGATCGGAGCCAGTGTCGATTAAGAATCTACATTTGGTCTCTTTGTCTGTGGCAAATAGGCGACGACTAGATGAATAACAGTCAGCCGTCGCTGCTACTGACTGTTCGTCCCGTTTCCCGAAGTGCTAGACCAGTTACAGGGGGCTATGCACTTTATGGCCTTCTCGTTATAATTTGAATGATACCAACACATACCTTCTTTGATCGGGCGAGACCGTGAGCGAGAACGTGAACGTCCACGCGATGGCTCTCGCCTGCTGGAAGACGTTTCCCGCGCTGTCAAGCTGGCTACCTGCCTTGCCAGGTTGTCTACCACTCGGGACAACCGTTGGATCTCGTCCGGTGCTGCTGGGTGAGGGTTGCTTACCGCCCGCACTTGAGGTGCAGGGTTAACTTCATGCAACTTATCCGCTAAGTCGCCCAGCTCGTCCAAGGTGGCTTTGGGCTGCGTCAGGAGTATTGCCTGCATGTATTTGGGTAACCGGTTGGCCCAAATAGTTTGCAGCGGTCTTTCCGGTATGCCACCAGCAGCAAGACCGCGCAGGTGGCGAAGGAAGGAAGAAGGCTTCCTGTCTCCTATTTCTTCCTTCTCCAGGAGTCGCCGCACCTTTTCTTCATATGACTCAGAATATCTGTGGATCAAAGCAGATTTGAGGACAGTGTATGGGTTTGTGTCCGGACGTCGGGGTCACCAATTTGGGTGTTCTGGTATCTCGAAATAATAAGCACCAGTTTCCACAATTCTTATTTAATGTTTGCTCACATCACAGAGGTACAGTAGGTATGTATAACTAGACTTATATTCAATATGTACGGACGTGTGATCGCCCGAGCGGTCGGCGGCAGAGAGAGAGCTAGCCAAGCCTCGAAGCGTGGCTTCGTAAAAATTTTGACACTGTTGCCAACCACTCGAGACAGAACCGCCCATTTTGACAACCCAACAAACGCAACGGTGCGTTCCGTTCGCGAATTTGCTGAAGCTAATCGCCACAACCGCATCGAAAACGCCTGGAAGAGCTACTGGTCCTTGAGGGAATACATGAAAGGCGAACTTCCCCTTACTCTAAAACGCCAACTTATCGACATGTGTATCCTGCCCGTCCTAACCTACGGTGCGCAGACATGGTCGCTGACCGAACTACAGAAGTCCAAGCTCAAGATTTGCCAGAGGGCAATGGAGCGTAGCATACTGGGCTACAAGAGAACCGATCGTGTTAGGAACACCACGTTGCGCTCCTTGACCGGCATCGCTGATGTTGGAGCGAAAACGGCAAAGCTCAAGTGGGAATGGGCCGGTCACGTGAGTCGCATGTCTCAAGACCGGTGGACTAGCACCACCACAAAGTGGATACCTGAGGGTCGGCGGCGTCGGGGTCGGCCGAGAAAGCGCTGGAGGGATGACCTTGACGTGTTTGAGACGGATTGGTGGGAAACCGCCAAGGACCGGGATAAGTGGAAGGGTTTGGGGGAGGCCTTTGCCCAGCAGTGGGACGAGCCAGGCTAGCATAAAAAAAAAAAAAAAAAAAACTATTTATTCATAACAAAAATATTTATATATTCATATAGGTACCTGAGTAGTGTTTTTTATAAAAAATCCTTTTTATTCGATTCAGAACGATTTTTTTTAAAATAATTAATATTTGCGTATGGAACTAAAGAGCCGCAGCTTTACATCCAACGAGCCGCAGGTTGCCGACCCCTGCTTTTATTTTGTTATGTTTTATTCGTTTATTCTTTCTAGATTGATTAATTAGGTACTGAAACGGATGAACAATTTTAATAATTAGCTATCCAAGAACAGCTATACTCTTTCAAGCGCGGTAGCTAAAACCACAGAGTACCTACTACGTAACCTACCTACCTAGATAGGTGTAGTCAAGGTAAGTACCTACCTATAGTAGGTAAACTTGAAAAGCGCTGGCTTGCGAAGCGAATTCAATTATCGCGTTCGCGTAAAAATTCCTTGAAATTCCGATGGAAAGCAATATTTGAGTTTGGTTCCAACTGGTGCTAGCTGGCTTAGTACGTACGTGGTGGACACTGGACAGAGTATTAGGTTTCTGTGTTATGTTTGAAGTTTGAAATAGCTTTCGTACCCGCATTTGTGATTTTGGATACAGACCAATTTGGATCCCCCTTGTCTTTGTCGTCTGTTAGTATTTGAGGACGTGCCCTTTGAACATTACACTACGTTCATTACTCTGGCAAGTAAAGCTGTCGCATGTACCTGTGATTGCATCGGTAGCCCATACCCTTCAACCCAGAACATAGTATTGCGAGCATCATTGCTTGGCGGCAGAAATAGGTACAATGTATGGTAGCACTTATTTGAATGGAATATTTCACAAAGAATCCCTGTTGACCACTTGTCTTTATGGTTTAGCCTTTGGATGGTCACACGTGGTTTAAAAATCAGAACATAGATCAGCAAAACTACAGCATCCTAACTCTCCAAAATTAACCCAAATTACAGTCAACTAGGGTACACTGTCCTATAAAATGTGTCAGCACTGCCAACTAACTTTTTAACTCTATTATTGTCGGTCGCTAGTCGCTACCTGTTTTAAACTAAACGAGATAACTTTTGGAAAGCTTTTATCCAAAGTCATATCCATTAGAGACAATGACATATTAAACCTCTAAATACACTGTAATTCGGCACCTTTGAACTGTACTGAGTCGGTCGCCTCCCGTATGATGTCAAGCAAGAACCATTTTTTGCAGTAGGAAGAAAAAATTGGACAAAAATCTTAAAAAGATAAACTGGCAAGATTTCAAGTTAAACTAAACTTTAGTCACGTACCGTATCAAATACTTCTTGTTAAATAAGTTTTCAAGAGATCTTTGGGGTGCAGAATTTAGATCCATTCAACTCTGTATTCGAGATGTGAGGTTACTCCCAGTCTCCCCATGTTTGTCCCACTAAAGCGGAGGATGGAAAAAATCCACAACGCCCATACATTCTACCCTGCGTCAAAACTTGTTTGTTAAAGATTTGTAGGTACTTCGGTACATAAATAATTATGCCACTTATGCGTGTGGAGGAAGGAGAGGAGGAATGCAAGATGTTCTGATATGCCCATCTTCTACTGACTGACTATTCGTAAGAGGGAATTCGCCTAACGCCCTAACCACACTACCGCCGCGATATCATAACAGCGGACCCGCTATAAATTCGCCATGTCTTGTCCGTATTATATGAGAAGCCGAACACTAGCGTGACTGCCTGTTCTAACGTATAGATTTGACTATGATTCTATCTCTTTCCCCGCGCGGATTCGGCGATCTGCTCCGACGCCCCGGTCACACCTCCGCGCTCCGGCCGCCATTTAGTAGCGGAGCCGCGTTGACTTCAAACGTGTCGCCCTAACCACACTACCGCCGCGATATCATAACAGCGGACCCGCTATAAATTCGCCATGTCTTGTCCGTATTATATGAGAAGCCGAACACTAGCGTGACTGCCTGTTCTAACGTATAGATTTGACTATAATTCTATCTCTTTTCCCGCGCGGATTCGGCGATCTGCTCCGTCGCCCCGGTCACACCTCCGCGCTCCGGCCGCCATTTAGCAGCGGGGCCGCGTTGACTTCAAACGTGTTGGAAGTAACGTGCCGCTCCCACGATACCGCTAACACAACTACACTTGATCGCGGCGGAATGAATTTCGCGGACTTGCTACTCCAATAACGCGCGGAGATGTGGTTAGGGCGTGTTGGACGTAACGTTCCGCTCCCACGATACCGCTAACACAACTACACTTGATCGCGGCGGAATGAATTTCGCGGACTTGCTACTCCAATAACGCGCGGAGATGTGCTACGGGCGTATACGTTTTAGAATTTATATTTTGCCCATTCAAATGTGGTAAGCAAAATATAAAATAAACCAAACAGGTTAAAGAGACTCCTACAGGGTAGGCAACGTATCGACAATGCCTCTGGTGTTACGGATAAGCGACGGTAACCGCTTACCATCAGGCGGGCCGTATGCTTCTTTGCCTACCTAAGAAGTATAAATAAAACATCAGGTGGGCCGTAAGTCTGTTTGCCTAACAATGGCATAAAAAAAGTATAAGCCTGGAGCCTTAAATAGTTCTGGCCATAATCACCTGTGGGACAAATCCAGTGGGGAGCATGAGAGTAGCCCGAGATGCGAGAAGATTCGAAATCGTTTTGTCCGAAGTCGCGCCGCGCCGCCGCCGCCGCTTGCAGAATTCATGAGTAACTCTGCAGAACTCTGCACGATTCGCTGATAGGCGCCTTTCTATTTCACTAGTTCCATTCAAATAAATCAATTTCCGAACATTATTATGCATCGGTAGGTCTGTCAGGAAAGCCTGTTTCAAGATGTTACAGCTGTAAAAATGAGGTAAGTAAGTAGGTACCTGATATAGTACCTTATTGTAGCATATTATATTGAATGTGCCTGTTTTCGTGATATTTGGGGTTCAGTGGGTTCAGTGTAACTTTTACAAATACCACTCAACCGGAATTCATCGTCCACATTATTGTTGGTTGAGTTTAGACTCAATTAACAATCAAAATCTGAATTCGATAGTAATCCGACCAAACAACATGCCGAAAATACGATTTGATTTGATCAGTAGGTTAGGTACCTTACCTACTTACCTACCTCACTCGTACAAATACCTAGCCATAACGTTTTCCGACCTTCATCTTAGTTCGTTTGTTCGCTCGTATCAGTTAGTGGGTGAAGGAGTGGTTATGCCGCCGCCGTGCATGCCTAAACTACTGCTAGAGTCGAGACCGAGACAGTTTAACGTGCCCTCCGAATGGCTCCGAAGCACGGAAGCGCTCAGATGTAAATGCCACTAGCGGTCACCTATCCAAATAGTGACCGCGCAGAACGTCGCTTAACTTTCGGTGTAGATTGACAAGCAAGCTGTACGTGAAGCTATGCCACGACCCACGAGAGCATCATCCTAGCATCCTAGTGTTCGTTTAGATAGAAACAAAACACTACTGCACACCATACCAACGTATCACAAAATTTTACAAATGAAACAGGAAAACCACATTCGGATATACAATGGGCGGTTTTATCACTCAAATCAATCTTTTCCAGACTGGGATAAAGGGCAAGGACATTTCGCAGATCGTCATCCCATCTTACCGGACGGAGGCCGTCTACTACGCTTGCCTAAAGTTTAGGCAAGCGTAGTAGACGGCCTCCGTTTATCGGGTTTAGGCCTAAAACCCGATCTCCACTCAAGTATTCGTTTGCTCCAACATATTATAGTTGATCAAAGGCTCCAACGATTGTCGGTTCTACGGCAAACATGGCCGGCATGGTATTTGTACGCAATACCACAACAAAATGGAAATATTTTCGCACGTCAATTAGGGACAAATAACTCCAAAAATCCCCACCAATGAGGAAGATGAGTTAGGAATTTTTTCCTGTTTTTTAATGGGGATTTCTTAGTGGAGATATATCAGGGTTTCGTAGGCTCAGCCAGCGCACTAAATGCGTAAATAGAAAACCGGCAGTGGTTTTGCAGACTGCAGCGGACTATTTGTTTAGCCAGCACGCGGCTCCACAAACGAGGGTATGGATTCTGTAGCCTTGGCAGTGCCCTCTGAAGTTATCGACTCAAAACCGAATCGGTTGCACTTTAGGTAAAATCGGAGCTGGTGACGCGGCCAGGAAGTATCACGCAGAATAACTAGAAGAATTGTAGCTATGATTCTATTCTTCGAAGTGCAAAAATACAACACTGGTTTTTCTAGAGTGCGATCTGGTGTAGGGTACTTGTTAACAAAATTTACTGGCACCCTTTTGTACCTGTTTCTCGACCTACGTATCACATAAGCTATGTACAACCTATCTATACCTATCCCTATAAGTTGTAGAACCTTTGTAAAAAAAATATCAAAAAACTTGAAGTTATGGCTAGCTAAGTAGGTAAATCGTTGTGTACCTGAAGTATTGATAGGTACTTACTACTTACCTACGAGGATATCCTGCATGTACTGCCATGTCTAGAAGGTCTCGACGATTTTCTAATGTTTATGTTTTTGACAGCTTAGTGTAAGGTAGAAACTTGAAAGTTTGTAGTGCGATAGTGAAGATACCGCACAAACTTGATTTGTTAACGTCCGGTGAGAAATAAGCCGCAGACATTGAATTACTTAGTGCTAAAGGTGCTATTTCAAACAACAGTGTACGCTGTGTTTAACTTTGCCAAAACATACACATACCTAGCTAGATAAAGTAGTATTACCACAGAACAGAGAAAAGTCTGTTCTATTAGTATTACCACAGCGAAGAGGCGATTCTATTATTAGCCATTAGCTTATTGATTTCAACTAAGTAATTACCTATGTTTTCTTCCACAGAGCATTTCCATTACATCAAGCGACTGGTGGGCGCTGAGTACGTAGGCATCGGTGGAGATTTTGATGGCGTTAACAGGTAGGAAGACTGAGTTATATGGGAATCATATCAGCATGTAAAAGTCTGGACATAAGTCTCCCCCATAGATTTACAGAAAGAACGATTCTGAGCCTCCTTTAACCAACGGCTTCTCTGTGTCGTCAGTCCAACGGGTGGGGACCGTCCTCCACTTCACCTTCCAGTTAGTGGTCGCCATTCGAGTACCTACCTTTGCTTACCATCGGTTGTTAGTTCTGCGAGCTATGGGCCCACTTCAACTCGCTAAACTGTAAAAGCTATGTCAGTGACCTTGGTTCCCTTTGCCCCTTTAGTAGAACCACTTATTTCTACACCTAAACTCGGCAACAAGCATCTTTGATCAAAATAGTGTTTATAATATGCGTCACCAGGATGTAAGGCATATTGTGCATGATTGTGTCGTGTCGGCAAACGTTCTCGATCTGGCCTAAAGCTGCGGTCTCAGTTCACGCGACCGACTACGAGGCTAAAATTGTCAATGCCCGAAAAATGTGGCGAGCTGGTCGCACTGTCTCGAGGTTCTACTTGCTTGTCTTGGCCTTGTCTTGGTCCACCACGGTGTGTCCGGTCGTACCCTGCTGTTTTTAGGGCAGCCTACACCATTGAAACTATTTCGGTCACAAAATCGTTCCTCAATATCTACAATAAATAGCAAGAGCCGATGTCGCAAAGTCGCGGTAATCTGAAGGCTACCTTTAAGCTTTGTGCATGGGTAAGCTTGGCCCGCAAACTCGGCGCGGCGAGTCAACAGCGGGTGCGAGGCTGAGAGCATCCCTGCAAACATCCATCAAGTGTTGCCAAGTTTAGGTTAAACTCAAGTTATCTTTGGTTAACAGTAGTAAGAGTTTTAACAGTTTAACCTGGCAGCTCGCAAGTTCTCGTAAACCTATCACATGCGCGAGTCTTCCGCAATATGTACCATCGTGTGACAGACAGACGTACAGACGGACGCCAGAGTGAGGCCATAAGTGTTCCGTTTTTCCAAAACTCGATCGGAACACTAAAAAAAACTGAAAAAAATATGCCATTCACGTGCACGAAATTGTGTAGTTTTCTTCTAAGTAAATTTTATGTCAAGAATTTATTTCTAGGTTATTGATCAAAGTTTTAAAGTAGGTATGGATTGTATTGTAATAATTTGTTCCAGAGTGGCACGAGGGTTGGAAGACGTTTCGAAGTACCCGACGCTGTTCGCGGAGCTGCTCCGCAGCGGGCAGTGGTCGGTGCAGGAGCTGAAGAACCTCGCTGGGCTGAACCTGCTGCGCGTCATGCGACAAGTTGAAAAGGTACTAAGCTGCAGGAGTTACTAGATTTAAGCCTCGTAATTTGACTTTCCTTTGTCAGCTATCTTACTTTAGTACCTACCTATTGAGTTGGTAGGTGTTGGTTCCCATTTATAAAAATAGTTAAGTAGGTACCTAACCTACCTATGTAAGTACCTAGAGATTTTGGGGTTTCTGAAATGTTTCTGAGTAAAAATTATAATATTTGAGGTGAACTTTTCTGTTTAGTAAGTATTTCAATAATTAATTACTTACCTAGGTAATTTAGTGGTACCTAAGTAAAAACATTTTTACAGTCCTAATAAGTATTTTTAGGTACCTACCTAATGGGGTTAGATGGGTAGACAGGTTATTAGGAACTTAGGTAGGTAGGTACTTATTCTTTACTCATGCATTATCTAGGTATACCTAGGTACTTACTACATAAAGCTGGTGGGCCATTTGTTTGTTTCATCTTATTCTAATTGAAGCCCCGTGTTCTAGGTTCGTGATGAGATGCGGACCAGCGGGTCGCCCCCCCAGGAGCACACTGATTCCCCCACTGACAATGGCAACTGTACCAGCAACGCATTCTACCAGGATATCTTATAAACCACTGATATACCTACGACATTAGCGGGTCCAGGGGAGAGCTCTAGGTCTACCAAAAGGTGGGCCAGGATTTATCAGGGAAAACCCTAATAGCACCTCCTAAACCGAAAGCCTGGAGCCGCCATGCGCCTCTTGTCAACGAACTCGCTCGCTCCCCACGAGTAGGTAGGTAGTAGGTAGGTTACCTGGGTTAGGTATAATATAGATACAGCTCCCTATAACCTACTCACTCAATAGTTCAGTTCCAACTGAAATGCGATGCTGTATTTTAGTTAATTCGAGAATTAAATTCAGAACTGAAAAATGTACCTACCTAGAACAAAAAGCTGGAGCAACCGTGTATCTCTTTCATGCTGGATTTTACCAAATCAGAATAACAGAATATTTCCGTCCTTGTTTTTGACAAGTTTAAAGTAGAGACGGATAGTAGGTAGGTAATGTAGGTACCTATACCTACTGACGAATAGCGTTATCCCGAGTTGGTAAAATCCAACCAATCAACCTACCTACCTAGTGAAAAAGTACTACCTACTTATGTAAGTGTTTTATTATTACTTTTATCCCCACTGTCAAATTATTTATTCCGTAGTGGAGAGAACTTTCCAAAATTTTGTTATTTGAGCATTCCTTTTCTCCCCACTGCCAAATAACTTATTCTATCCCACTTATTACGGCCAGGCCGTGTTCACCAAAGACCAATATCATAAGTACGACACGTACCTACTTATTTAATTTGCTAGGTACAAATGGCGTAGTTTGTTCATCCACGATTGCAACATTGTTGGATTGTGCTAGGCACGGTCCCTGAGTCCCTCGCGAGGGAGCGAGCATCGCGATGCAATCACACATTCTGATTCCCCTCGATGTACGTAGTTTGATGGCTGTTTCATCTGTAATCGATGTGTCTATTGTATAAAACAGCTGTTTTGTCACTGTTGGCTGTTATAATTTCATACATAACTGGCATATATATTAAATAATTTTACATTTCATTTTACCAATTTTTACTAATTTTTCACCCTAGCTTTCAAAGCAACCATAAAGCTTTTTATTTTATTGTTTTTATGAGACCTGCCGTCCAACCCCTACAAACCCCTACCAACTCCTACAAACCCTACAAACCCCTGATCCTACACAAGTTGTGAGTCACAACAAGGTCACAACTTGTGACTTGTGACACGCGAGTGTAAAATTGGATAGCGCGAGTATTCTCCAAATATCCAGTGACATTACAGCTGCCAGCACCAATAATAAATCAGTTGTAAGGTAACTTTAGATTTGAACTATGTGTCGTCAGTGTCGTAAAATAGACTGTGTAATCTATGTAATATTGCACCCTTTCCTTGATACTAATATTCTAAAGAGCATTGTTCTGTGCCGTGCGTTTATTCAAAAAGGATTCTGTAGTCGGTAGGTGTGCTGTAATTTTACTGTAATCTTTATAACAAAACCAAACTGAAATCCAAAACACGTAAATTACAAGTTTATTTGATTGAAAAAATATGCCTACTTACTACAGGTGGTCCCGTTTGAATAGACACTCCGTTTTCATACCGAGGTCCTAAAGAAATGGCTTTTGATAAGATGCGTAGGTACGACGATGCCGCCAGTCAGTGGAACTAAAAATATTGTTTATTTAAATGTTTTGTTGAATCAGGTAGGTATTTGATTTCGTTTAAAAAGGCACGTCGAATCAATATTAGATAGAATGAAATGTAAATGAAATTAAAAGGAGGCTTTAAATGGTATGTGAATGAGAGAGAAATGAAAGTAATGATAAACTCTGGGTAATTAACAAAAATAAATAATGTTACGAAAATTTTATTTTACTATTGTAATTTAAATAAACATGGTTCGTGTTAGGAATGTAGGTAGATAATAAATAATATCTTAACTATTTTTAGTTGATTTTGTTTCCATAGTTTTTATAATGTAAAAATGTTGACAGGATTTGAAGCCATTTCGGACGCTTTGCGTAATTTGTTCTTCCTCTGCTTGATGTTTAGATGAGTATTGTAATCGATATGTAACTTTATTGTGTACTGTAGAAGATAACATCGTTGTTTGTGTATCAACTTGTATCTACTATCGTGTAGGTACTATCATTATTGGAAACTTCAGTCTGCTGCACTTAAAATAATGTGTTTTATTTTGTGTTGAAATTATAATGTAGACTAATGTAGGTACTACTTATAGAAAACTGAATGCCAACTCTTTGAACGTTAGGTACCTATAGTTTTACTTACAGCATTTTATAAGCGTACTATGAATTTAAGTTTGGATTATATTATAAGTTCAAATAATATAGGCACGTTTGATTTTATTTTGATAATACTTTTGTCTGAGTGGCTATCGCCAAGTGCCAGCGAAAGATGTGTAAAACTATTTCTTATAAATTACGACTGAAATTTTTTGAACCTTTATTATAACTAGGAAAGTAAGCGTTTCTGATTCTGTTATTTTGGGATCACTGAGCGATGTCTACCAGACACTAGGGAGTCAATTCAAGTGTTATATGGAGGTGTATTCGTCCAAGTATGGAGGCATAACAAACAACTAAATTATCTCACAATGTTGAACGCAACTAGTTTCAGATGTAGCCTCGAGATGTCATTAATCATTGAACCTACACCAAAAATATTATCAATGACTTCATCTATCTACCGTATTAATGTGTATTGTCTACTTACAAAGACATATACCAATGTGTAATTATAACTGCGCTATAGCTAGGCTATAATGGGCTTAAACAGTTAGTCATGCACTGTCTCAGACACTATTTAACTACCTACTGGTAAACATGAGCGTAAACAGCATAGCTATGCTGTTATGCATTAATATTTAACGGACAGCGTAATCACGAGATGGTGAAATATGAGCTCAGACTAAGGGCCTATTTCACCATCTGTGAGTAACGGGATGAACTTTCTGAACTATTTTTACAATTACACTTGATACTTATTAATAAATACGTTTGCTGTATACTCAAAGTTATTGTTTTGTTTTCTCGGTATTCCTTTTTACCCCAACAGCACCCAATGATTACCCAAAGGTTACCAGAGGGGCGAGTACGAGTTGACAATGTAAAAACCGGTCCAAACGTCTGACGCCGAGCACACCGGTGTGCGCTGCTTGGTATGGAAACACTGAGCGGATTTTTTGAGAAGCTTGGTCCCGTCAAGCTTCCGCTCTGTGTTTGCATACCAAGCAGCGCACACCGGTGTGCTCGGCGTCAGACGTTTGACACCGTTTTGTACATTGTCAACTCGTACTCGCCCCTCTGGTAAGATACGGCTATTTTGTTATTTTAGAACTACTTTTTAAGTTGTGCAATGTAGTTTTCTATCTAATGATGATTATTCCTTTTATCTCCACTGTCAAATAATTTATATTCGTTGCGTGAGGTGGGGAGAGCCTGAGGTTGTTTTTGACTGTTTTTCACCTCACTATGAAATGAACTATTTGACAGTGGGGAGAAAATAATAAAAAAACTTGACTTTTCCTTACAAAACACTAGTACCTACCTAGACAGTAGCTCTCATTCACCTAAGGCTCAATTTACACCGCCGCCGCAGAATGGAAGCGACAAAGTCGGCGTCTAATAAATAAAACAAATTCGTAATCACGTAAATATTTTATTAAGTAGGTAGGTACCTACTCAAAGATATTTTGAAATGGAACATTTAGGCCTGGTACACACTAGGCGTTTTGAAGTGCGCGCTTTTCATTATTTTAACGCGCGTTACCAAAGCGCGCGCTTGAGAGAATGGAATGTGCGAATTTATCATACACTATTCTATTAATTTTATATAGGTCTATCTGAACAATTTCTGAAAGGAAAAGGCTCTGACAACTGACTCTCCAGGAGGCAGTAACAATAAAAAACTAATTATTTCCTTCTGTCACCCCGAGCGACAGATTGGACAAAAATGTCCAATCCGTCGCTCTTTTTGTAAAGATGCGAATTTTAAAAATTTAGACAGGTTAGGATGACAGAAGCAAATAATCCTAAAATAAAAAAAAACTTCGATAGGGTCTGCGACCTCAATCTCTTACTTACATTCTAGTTAAGTAGGAACATCAAACATTTTATAAATCTAACCCAATTTTATATTTTTTCCCAAAAAAAGACTAATTTAATTGCTTTCTGGGAAAAAAAGATATTGCATTTACTTACCTACTAACCTGTAGTCTATGAGCAGTCTTTGGACTAAATTGACTCGCAACTGTGGCACAAGTTCATATCACAATCTTGGTAAGTAGATATACATTTTTTTAAATATGCCTATCAAAATAGTAAGGTAAATGCAGATCGGCCAAGAGTTGTATTATTATAATGGATTCTCAATAAGTTACATCTAATGAAAATTTTGAAAAAATGAGGGAAAAATCTGAATGTGTCTCATTGCAGCTTTTTTTGAAGCTGGTTCCCATTATTACAGTGTAATTAAAGTGAACTAGTTGTAAAGACATTGCGTTTCTGCTTCATTTACTTTGAGCAACTGACGGCCGACGTGTCTTCACCCTAAGAAAATAGTTAAAACTACTTTAATTAAGTAGTTATTAAAAAAATAATAAAAGTGATATTAAGTACCCCTTCTTTTAACCAGTTACTTATATTTAGGTACCAACAAAAGCGCTTTTAACAGTCTTAAATTATGTAATATACTTAATGTGTACTTTTGAGATCTTTGTCGTATAGACGCACTTATGAATAGTTATATGTAGGTACATGTTTAGTATACTAAAGGTGCATTGACCCCGTATTCACCTATCGCAACTGGTGTTATACTAAGTTTGGCAAATTATTATCACAATAGAGGTAGGTATCTAATATTATAGAAATGCAAAAAAGATGATGGTGCGTCGACAGGTTAAAAAACAAATGTTCTGACACAAACCAGCTGATATTCGGTGACCGTGTCGTAGTAAATATGAAATATTCTGTGCACGCACCTTATACAAAACATATATTGAGCTTTTTAAGTACTTAATTAAGTCGTGGCTCCATTTTCAAACTAACAATAATATTTATCATGTGATAAAGTAAGTAATAAGTTTTGTTTTGTAGTTCGTAAGTACAAACTACAAAACAAAACTTATTTTTGAGATTCCTTAAATCTTAGCATAAGTTAAAACAAATAGGTATTGAACCAACCACCCGCACCGCTGCACCGGAGGCGACGATGCGCTGTGACGTCGGTTCAGTTAGAATATGTAAAATATCAAAGGCACAAAAATAAAACACTACTGTAAATTACAGTATACAAATACTAAAAAAGCCACATTAGTGGGTCACAAGCTTATTATAAAAAAAAAAAAGAAAATAAAGTGAATTTAAAAAAATAAAGGCCCGCTCTAAATGTAAATATTACGAGTCCGCGACAAACACAAACCAACACTTGCGCTCTGCACATCATATTGTAAATATAATGTAAATTATAGGCACCGTGACATTATGTATCAGAGCTGTCGACAAGTATTTGTAACTAAATAGCGTAGGTAGGAATTACCTGTATAATAAGTTCAATGTATCTTGGCAATCGTGAAGTTAGATGCGCAATGGAGCTTTTTTGAATATTGGATTTCCGCACTCCACTTGCGATGTTGGCGTTAATTCTTTGGTCCACGGTCACCGCCGCGGCCGCGACCTCCTCCCAACACCATGCCGGATTCGAAATCTTGCAGGAATGCCGAAGAATCCACATAATCCGGCCTGCGACGTTCCATGTCGGGGAACCCAAGTCCTCCAACAATCGAGCACGGTGTTTGTACCGCATGCTCGACGCGCGGCCCCGAACGTGCGTCATTCACGGGCAAGTTTCCAACGCAATGCCTTTCCGGCCAATCGCAGAGCTTATAGCCCACCCCGGGAACATAAACCCCTAGTGCCCAATGCACTTTAGGCACATTCTCGTCAGTTGAATAATTAATTGGGACATAATATATTGGGGTGTAATAGTGTATAGGGTTATCAATCTCAGCTTGGGTTTGGTAGTCAATGTTCGCGGCGTGGCAGGGTGCGATGGGGTCGGGGTAGCTTGCGGTGGAGCCAGGGCAGAGTGCGGTGGGGTTGGCGCAGGAGCAGGGGCAGGGGGGGCTAGTGCTGGGCACCGGCTCCGGCGGCTCCTGCAAACGAGAACAGTCATCAAACCAAGCGAACCTTATAATAGACACGTTGGCGTAACTTTACCGATAACATTAAATGCTTACTATTATATTGCTGATAGAATCTTCAAAAACATTTTTGCAAATACATACATTTATCATAGTAACACCCAGAAACAGAACAAGCATCTACGTTTGCTATCGCACAAATGTTTGTTCTCAGTGGGTATCGAACCCACGAGCCACAGCACCACACCAGCAGTGCTATACAGATTGAGCTGCGATGCCTGTCTAATGCCCGGTTTCTGAACATCTCACATAAACTCTCACTAGCAAATGATTCAATAAAGTTATAGATAGGATAAACGTCGCTTATCTATCATTGCGTTTCCGAATACACGATGAGCCACGATAAGTAGAGCGTACTGAGCGAAAGGTTTTGTTGCTTTGTATTTATTTATGACTAGCAGTTACCCGCGACTTCGTACGCGAGTACCGTTTCCGTGTACATTATATTATCTGTGCGTGTACCGAGCGGATACTTCTTTGAGAAACTTGACATTACACCGAACCCGTACTCGAATGTCAAACGCTAGTTGTTAGAGAAAAGAGGTAGTACGACGCCCTGTCAAACTGACGTGACATGACATGACAATAAAATCCTCTTGCCAATTGGCGCTGCTAATCGTTTTCGTTCATTTTATCCAGTAGATCCTGTCAATTATTCGGGATAAAAAGTAGCCTATGTGTCAATCCAGGTTACGAACTATATATATGCCAAGTTTCATCCAAGTTGGTTCAGTAGTTTAGACGTGATTGAAACACAAACATCCAAACATCTAAACTTTCGCATTTATAAATATTAGTAGGACAGGATACTGGATCGGCATATCTGAACAAAATACGGATCTTAAAATCTAAGAAGTTGAAATTGTAAATACCGACGCCTCGTACGCTGCATACGCTCAGATTCCGACCCAGTTGACACGTAGCTTAAGACAGTATAATCAGGCCTATGTATCTAATCAAGATGATTTATACAGCGTCACATTTCACCCATAGGCCATACCGGACAGCGACCTTGTCATTGGCAATCCGTATTCCAGTGGCTTGATTGTCTATCTTTTGATAACATTGTTTGATACGATAGGAAACTGACAAATTTCAATCAAAATAACAGTTAAGCAACTGGTAAACTATAATTTTAATTATAATTTGGGATTCACGTTCAGTCATTTCTAAAAGCAACATAGTAGGTACATTTAATTGTTTTTCTATGTGTTGTGGTAATATAAGAGGTGTGCGCGCAACATCCCTCCGGCCAGATGTAAGCTACAGCGCATGCTCTAACCCGTACTCATTACAAGCAGTCCCAGACTAAAATGAATATCACTTGTATGATTATAATTACCATTTCATATTGCTTCCAATAATTGGACATGATCCATTGATGACATGACATGTCATCTGTATTATCTGTGTCTTCCGAAGGTCCCTTGAAGTTGAGGTTCGGCTCATTTTCATCACTCTCAGACAATCCTTCCCACCTGAAATAAAATCATATTTAATTATTTTCTTAATACAACTAAATCAAAGTCAAAGTCAAAATTTATTTATTCAATAAAATCACAAGGATCATTTAGAATCGTCTTATATAACTAGGTGATTCTAGGTGCCAGTTCCACGCGACCAGAGACAACAAGAACGGGCAACAAACTACGGCCTGGTTCCTAGCGTTTTTTTGTGATGATGCAATGATGCAACAAGTCGATGGCCCACCTGATGCCAAATGGTTACCACAGCTTATAACATTGCATAATATAAATATTAAAACTAATAATAATAATATTAATAATAATAAAAGCCTTTATTTCTTCACACATTTTTCTTATAAACTAACCTATTCTAATTACTAACTACTGTGCGAAGTTTGTCTTCCGACATAGGCCTCCTCTAGTGATTTCCATTTCTCTCTATCTCCAGCTAACTCTCTCCATTTATTTCCTGCAACTGCTTTAATGTCGTCCTCTCATCTTTTGTTCTGCCTTAATTAATTAAAACTAAGCTATATGCTAAATAATCAGTGAGGATATTAGTAAGTATTTAGAGAGAGGGCGCTACAGTCGCGCAATCAACATCAGCTCTAACAAATAAATACTTTAAAAATAGAATCAAATACCCAACCAGTGCATAAACAGTAAATTTGTGTAAATATACGCGTAAATAACACCGTATATTGTTATCTCAGGAGATCTCTGTCGGGATACATCAGGAAAACAATACGTGAAGTGAATGTGTAACTCGATAGAAAATCCGCAAACTACTTCAGAAAACACAAACAACTACACCCAAAATTACTTACGATACTTGTTATAGTGCCGAATTATCATTACAAGGCTGAAAACTCCAGTGAAACGACTAAAATTTTTGTACAAAAGTATTCAACTACTTGGTGTTAAATTTTTTAAACTTGTGACGGTGGATCCAAAAACTTTATCAGTTACAAAAAATAACCTCAGCAACAGGACCTATAACTTAATTTCGGTCTGTGAAGTAACTGGCTCGACGGCGTGGTGTCCCGGTATGTCGAAACAAGCTCAATAGAGTACGGAGATTGGAAGTTCAAGCCTCTGTGAACTAGGGATACTTTTTGTGTTCAAAAAAGAAGTTCCTTTAATCTCAGAAACTTTATTGTTCATCGCAACCAAAAAATATAAAAATTACGCCACCTACCAGGGATCAGGAGAAACAAATCTGTCAACTTCAAAGTACGACTAGGTGTCAGTAGCAATACCAAACAACATATCGGTGTGTCAAGCAGAATCCTACTACCTAACGATTCTGCACTATGGAAGAAGTCAGAGACATGTTTATAAAACTCCAAGCCGACTTGAATGACACAAACAACTCAATAAAGGAAATGGAATCAAACATAACTAGAAATATTAACAACAACATAAACGAAATGATAGACAACTTACAGTTAAAAATTCAAGAACTAGAAATCAATAACGAAACCCAAGAAAAGCGCTTAGACACACTAGAAAGAACACAGAGGCAACGCAACATCGTTCTATTTGGCGTAAAAGAGGAAGAGTATGATTACAATGAATTGATACAGAAAATATTAATAATTCTAAAAGACATAATGAGAGTTGAGTGCACAGTGTTTGAGATTGAAGCGGCGAGAAGAATTGGAAGGAAAGGAGAAAAGATCAGACCCGTAATACTGACCTTTACCACCCTGGGAAGAAAAATCGAGGTCCAGAAAATGAGGAAAACTTTACAAAATACTTGCTATTCAATCGCAGAAGATTACCCGCCAAAAATCTTAGAGAAAAGAAAAGCACTGTATGAGCAAGCAAAGATCGAAAAAGAAAACGGAAATAAAGTTTTGATAAAATATGATAAATTAATAGTACTTCCACCCAACAACGTCACCAGCGGAGGTGAAGGCTTCGTGCGCAACAAAAAAAGATTCCTTTCCCAATCACCTCAGTCAGGAAATCACGGCACCCGAACGAACGAGGCTGCAGCAGCCACACAAGCTCAAAAGAAAAATAAAATATCGTCTTACTGGACGCCCACTCGCCAGAGCAATAGGCCTACCCACCTCAATACACAAGAGGGACCTAGCGGCTACTGTGCGAATAAAGAGAAAAATTTTAAAGCAGTCGAACAGAAAGAAAAACAATAGCAATTAATTAAAAAAACCCCTCTCCCTCCTCCAACACGGTTGGTCGCCGCGGAGGAGAACGACCAAAACCCTCCAACAAGCAAAAAAAGAGAGAAAAGAAAAATATACATATGTACATATAACGTAAGATCCTTATCATCAATGGAGAGAATGCTACAACTCAAGTATGCTTTAACAGGAATCAAATATGATGTGATAGGAATTTCAGACATCCGTAGAGTAGGAAACTCTATCATAGAAGATGAAGATCATGTATTCTGTCATATCGGGGAAAGACCGGGACGGTACGGAGTTGGCTTTCTCATTAAAAAATATCTAAAACCTAACATTGAAACTTTTATCGGTCTAAGCGAGAGAGTATGCCTTCTGAAATTAAAATTCATTGAATATACCTTAACAATAATTCAGGTGTACGCCCCCACAACTGACTCCACAGATGAAGAAATAAATATTTTTTATAACAGTATACAAGAAGCTCAAACGTACGCGGGAAAAAACCTAATCATAATGGGAGATTTTAACGCAAAGATAGGGCAACCAAAAATCACTGAACATCTAATAATGGGAAAATATGGATTTGGAAAAAGGAACGAAAGAGGAGAGAAACTTGTCACATTTGCTCTTGAAAACAACCTCACTATAGCTAACACTATCTTCAAAAAAGACCCTAAAAAAAGATGGACCTGGATATCGCCTGATAAAGCAACAAAAAACGAAATCGACTATATAATGTTCAACAAACCTAACAAGTTCGAAAATGTTGAAGTTCTCGTTAATATTCCCTACTCTACGGACCACAGGCTACTACGGGCGACACTTCTAGTGAACAAGCTAAAGAAAAACAGAACAAACTTTAGCAATGGTTTAGCCATAGCAAAAACAGAAGATGAACAAAAATGTTTCTTAAACACACTGACCGAAGAACTAAAATCACTAAACGATGACGATACAGTCGAAGCATATTTTGGAAAAATACAAAAATCACTGAACAACAGCTTAAAAGATATACAAAAACATCTGAACAACTCCACCAATCACACAGAAATCCTAAGCGTAGAATCAAAATTACTAATCAAGAAACGGCATGACTTACAAAACAAAAAGATTTTATCAAAAGAAGATAAACATCAACTGAAACTACTATACAAAACAACAAACAAGAATATCAAAAAAGACTACAAAACTCATAGATTAAAAATTATAGAATTATATCTCAAAACAAAAGGAAGCACAAAAAAAGCGAACAAAGTATTAAATAAACAAAAGACATGGATTCCAAACCTAAAAGCTAGCAAAAAACTAAACAAAAATCAGACTAGAGCAGAAATTATAAATATAGCTACAGATTACTACAAAAAATTGTATAGCTCTCCAAATAAAACAGATGAGGTAAACGCAGATATTCAAGATTCTGAAACACCAAAAAGTAACGATGAACAAATCCAGGTAGAATATACCCCAGAGGCATTTACCTATAAGGAGATATTAAAGAACATCATGAAATTAAAATCTGACAAAAGTCCTGGACCCGACAATATATCAAACGAGATAATACAGCAGTCAAAATTTGTACTTACCCAACCACTGACGAACTTATTCAACAAAATCCTAAGCGAAGAAGCAATCCCAACCTCATGGGCTATTTCGGATATAATCCTTTTATACAAAAAAGGAGACCCAGCTGACGTAGGAAATTACCGCCCGATAAGCTTAATGTCTAACATATACAAATTATTTGCATCTTGCATAGAAAACAGAATAACAAAGAATATAGAGAATCAACAACCAATTGAACAAGCGGGCTTTCGCAAGGGGTTCAGTACAATTGACCATATACAAACGATCGAACAAGTAATAGAAAAGTACGAAGAGTTTAACAGACCACTATACATCGGTTTTGTCGACTACACCAAGGCGTTCGACTCGATTTACCACAATAGCATCTGGGAAACCCTATCAGCATTGCAAGTTCCAAGTCCTTACATTAATATTATCAAGGATATACAGCGTGTAGCTACAATGGCGACATTAAATGAACACAGGGGTAGAGCTACTTATAAGTATTCATAAAAAAAATAAAAAAATAATTATAGTCCAAAATAGAAATTTCGAATTTTTCAAACAAACTTAATAATAAAATACGCAACAAAAATTAATCACCCTATGAGTGTCTTTACCTACGTGTTACCGCGCCCGCGCCCGCGCCTGCCTGCCCGGGCGGCTCGGTGGCGGCGGCGGGGCGCGGGGCGGAGCGCGGGGCGGGGAAATCAAGCGACACCAAGGAATTCAAAGAAATCAAATAATTTCACTTCACCTTGTTCACTTTACTATTAATTTTATTGTGACCTATGCACCTAGCGCCTTACACTTATTAAATCTTCAAGTTCTCAATGTAGCCGCCGCGCCGCCGCCACCACGTCGTCGGACACAAAGATGTAACCGGCGGCGCTGAATATTTGCCCTCGCTTTTGATAATACATTTTATTTTATTTTAGCATGAACGTCGTCTTTCACAAAGCCCCATAAAAAAATCGAGGGGCTTGAGGTCAGGTGACATTGGGCCACCTAAGAGCTCCGTGTCGTGTCGTCCTATCCAGTATCCACTGAGCACCAAACATTTAATTTACCCGCTCCCTAGTCGCAAAGGTAGACAGATAAACAAATAATAAATCAAAGCGTCTTTATCGCTGTACCTACGTAGATCTGATTGGGTACTTAGAATAGAAAAGCTAAACTAACAAAACCAAGCGTCTTTTTCGCGAAACATTGAGAATAGGTAGATAATTAGCAAAATTATTAAAATAAAGTGTGTCAAGGACACCGGCCCGCGTATCACTGGCTAGGCGTCAGGACGAGTCGGTCGAGCGAGCGGCGCGGGCGGCGCTCTTCAATAGTTAGCTATCCCTTTCATGCAACGGCGCAATTTCGGGTGTCCTATTCTAACAATACTTTCTTTCTTGCTCTTCATACGCGGTTACACGCGGTTATGACCCGTGAACCCGACAGATGACCTCTGCTCTTACGTACAGGTTGCTCCGAGGCGTTATTTAAGAAAATTGATTTATTTCGATAAATCTTATGTTTAATGAAATAAAAAATATGTCTATATTCTGAAAACGCGAAACCGGATACGCTGGTTAATTTAATGTCGCCATTGTAGCTACACGCTGTATATAAGAAAAGCATAAGCAGAGTCAAGTTAGACAGAACAGGCGAAACGATAAAAATATGCAAAGGGGTCAGACAAGGAGATCCCCTTTCTCCTAGACTGTTTATCGCCGTTCTACAACACATCATGTCAAAGCTTGACTGGCAACAAAAAGGAATACTTATAAACAACAAACGCCTCAACCATTTAAGATTTGCAGACGACATCATTGTATTATCAGAAACTTCTAAGCAATTAGAAGAAATGCTAAACGACCTTCAAAAAGTAAGCAATGATGTTGGCCTGGAAATGAACCTCTTGAAGACGAAAATACTCACAAATAGGACTGAGATACCGATAAAAACAAACAACAAAGAAATAGAATATGTGGACAATTATATATATCTAGGGAAACAACTATCATTCAACAAAAACCGAAATTTAGAAGAAATTAATAGAAGAATAAATCTTACTTGGAATAAATTTTGGGGATATAAAGAAATTATGAAATCAAAATTACCGATAAAACTTAAAACTAAAGTAATGAATTCGTGTCTACTACCTTGCCTCACATATGCTTGTCAAACCTGGATATTCAATAACTCAGCAAAAAATAAAATTCAAGTCTGCCAAAGAAAAATGGAAAGGAGCCTACTAAACATAAAGTTAATACACAAACAAAGAAACACACTAATAAGGAAAAAGACAAAAGTGGCAGACGCACTCCAACATGCACAGGCCTTAAAGTGGAGATGGGCGGGCCACTTGTTACGCACACAAGATGATCGGTGGACAAGATCAGCAACCCTATGGAAAGGCCCATTTGGCAAGCGGAGAAGAGGAAGACCACAGGAAAGATGGCAGGACGAATTAGTAGAAATAGCAGGCCAGGCCTGGACAGAGAAAGCGAAAGACAGAGAAAAATGGAGGCTGTTGGAGGAGGCCTATACCCGCCGAGGGGTCCTTAACCTTTAAGTTATTTTAAAATCTAAACCTAAGTACCTACTTATTTTATTTCCTAAGGAATAATAAAGGCTTTTTTATTTTTTTTTATTTTTATATTTATTTTATTTATATATGTTTGGCCGTGCAGTTGAGATTAGACAACTGGGTAAACTGGGAACTAGAAAGCACTCCAGCTAACTAGTTCCTTCAAATATGTACTCTATTATGTCCCACCTTAGATTAAACTCCAGTAGCTTGAACAAAAATATAAGGAGAGAAGCAAAACGAGAAAATAAGATGTAAAACAGGAGTAAGGACGGAGAATAATTATGTACTGATGATATGTTCTAATATTCCTAATATTTGTAGAGGACATGTGCTTGTGCATCTTTTAATTTTAGTTTTAAATCGGATTATTTTAAGAGATAAATGTACTGGAAAAAAAGCTAGATAGGTTAGTTCTTTGTAAAGCATTGCTTAGTTGAAATAAAATGTCACAAAGTAGGTTCGAGTGACTGAGACAAAACGCTAATAACTTATAGTTTTTCTTTCTTAAACTTAAAACAATACGGCCAAATAATGTAGTACCGATTATTTATACCGCATCCAGACGAAACAGACAAAAATTTCAAAAAAAAACTCAAAATCGAAAAATTTGTTGAATGAAAAATGTGAACATTCGCCTCATTATTTGTAATTTACATTCGTCTGCTCGGTTTGTAATTGGTATAATATCGGTTGGAGCAACGAAAACAAAATAAAGCAAATAAAGTAGGTAAGTAAAACGATGTTGTCGATTCGTTCAATTTTCATCTATCAATGACTTTTTTAATTATGAAAAACCAGATGAACTGCAATAATGAAAGGGCGTTGTTATTGAAAACTATTTTGAAACATTACAACAAAATCGACACCATTGTACATATGATGGCGCTAGTGTTAACACCAATTCTGATATTTCATTTTCCTTTATGAATTTAATTTGCGTAAACCAAGAACTTTAATCTAATTTGACACAAAAATGACGCAAGTAACGGAAGCAATTTAATTTAGGAAAATGCAAAAACAGAAAATACATATTAATACTGGCTAGAAATGTTAGTGGGAAATGTTTCCATTCGTCCCACCAGTAGGATAACCCAGTGGAACGAACGGGTATGAATGCAATTGTTAAATAAGCTCGCAATAGCACATTCCTATACACGCATCTCAACATGTTCACTATCAGATCCACCTCCAGCGCTCGACCCTTGAGGATGTCTCAGGTGGTAGTCAGAGGCACATCCGAAAAGCCACAAGCCACAAGTTCGCGATTTTCAGTAGGAAATAACATTTTAGTGATGGCAATCGCATCGCTACTAACTAGTAAGCCTCATGATGCGTGTTCATGAAAATGGAAAAACAAAACATATATTAAAATAGAACTAGGCTCCTTCATTGGGATGACTCCTAGTCACCACAATGCCATGCGGGGCGCGAGCATTACTTACACCTGAAGTGCTCCCAGTATAATGGGCACAGACAAGAGAATGGACCAGGGTTCCCGTACCAATAACCTAGTTACAAGACGATTTAAAAAATTAATTAAAAAAAAGATCATTGACTTTGGAATCAGCGCAACTGATTCGGGAAAATCCGAAGCAGCAGCGGCTGAGTTAGAAAGAAACGGAGTAACGTATAAGAGAGTAACGAGGTAACGTTTGACTCGGAAACTAACGAGGGTCAAAGTTTTGAGCGGAGGTGTCCGCAGCGGCTGGTTTGGCAAAAAAAAACTGAGCCGTCACAGTTTGAAGTCCAAATGAATGGGTACGAATAGATGAAGGTTGAGATGGGCGTGCGGGACGGTGGTGGTTGAGCGGGTAGCTACATTGGCGGCGACGTGGCGGGACGACGCGGCTCCCCTGACGCACACGGAGGACACGGCATCACTAACGCATCTGCAACAGACACAACCATTCACAACAGGCAATAGCTATCGCTTCGGCAACGCCTGTTACAACTGAGCATATTAACTATTTGTACAAAACAGTATCAAGGGCAATGGGCGAGCGAACATCGCAAGCAAGGTCCACACTCGCTGGGCACAACACGGATTTATGGCAATAAATCAGAGAAAATATTATCCGTCTCTGTGTGTCAATAACAAAGACACATTATTCAGTTAATCTAACTTCTCGCTCGCACATTAAGCATTTTTGATGATATAAAAACATTGAATGTAATAATGAGAATAACTAGGCTTCAGCAAAAATAACATTTTGATCCAAACATGATACCGACCAAAAAATAAGCACATTTTTTTTGACGGGAAACTTGTTTGGACCAATTCTTCAGTGATTTCATATTTTATAAAATGTTGATGAAATTATGAAAGTGAGAAGTTGTTTGATATAATACCTTGGTTATCGGCACTCCTCAGTAGAGCAGCGGCTTGGTCAGCGCCGCCAGGTTCTCGGCCAGAGGCTGGGTAGTTGTGAAGTTGGCCGAAGACACAGTTCGCGTGTGTTGTCGGGTTATAAGCCGGGTCCGGGTTAAGGGCACTGAAGCATGTGGTCATTTGCTTTGGGTTCAAGACATTATGGTTGATGTCCACTTCGCCTGCTTTGTCCGTTGGACGTTTTATTGGACCAGTGAATCCAGTGGAGTTAGAAACCGACGATTCGGTATATGTTGTATTGT